>CM042158.1:58979540-59004540 GCA_023376005.1 Doryteuthis pealeii | reverse complement strand
AAATGCTCATCCACTAGAATCCCACCCGAGAGCATCACGGGTCGCCATCTACGACCAACGGGTGGACCCATTGTGGAGATTTTACCCCTAAGTAGAGGCGCAGTCGGTGTATTCTATTGCCCCTGTCGCCATGTTTTTTAAGGATGAAAAAACTGTTATAAGTTCTAAGGTGAGGTAACCATAGATGTAAAATAGTAATATGACTAGTATTAGCAATATTTAACTGATAAATATGCACGTTGATTGGAATTGTCATGGATAAAAAAAACTGTTATAAGTTCAAACGTGAGGTAACCATAGATGTAAATTCGTAATATGACCAGTCTTAGCAATATTTAACTGATAAATATGCCTGTTGATTGGAATTGTCAAAGATGAAAAACTGTTATAAGTTCTAACGTGATGTAACCATAGATGTAAAATTGTAATATGACCAGTATTAGCAATATTTAACTGATAAATATGACTGTTGATTGGAATTGTCAAAGATGAAAAACTGTTATAAGTTCTAACGTGATGTAACCATAGATGTAAAATTGTAATATGACCAGTCTTAGCAATATTTAACTGATAAATATGCCTGTTGATTGGAATTGTCAAAGATGAAAAACTGTTATAAGTTCTAACGTGATGTAACCATAGATGTAAAATTGTAATATGACCAGTATTAGCAATATTTAACTGATAAATATGACTGTTGATTGGAATTGTCAAAGATGAAAAACTGTTATAAGTTCTAACGTGATGTAACCATAGATGTAAAATTGTAATATGACCAGTCTTAGCAATATTTAACTGATAAATATGCCTGTTGATTGGAATTGTCAAAGATGAAAAACTGTTATAAGTTCTAACGTGATGTAACCATAGATGTAAAATTGTAATATGACCAGTATTAGCAATATTTAACTGATAAATATGCCTGTTGATTGGAATTGTCAAGGATAAAAAAAAAACTGTTATAAGTTCAAACGTGAGGTAACCATAGATGTAAATTCGTAATATGACCAGTCTTAGCAATATTTAACTGATAAATATGCCTGTTGATTGGAATTGTCAAAGATGAAAAACTGTTATAAGTTCTAACGTGATGTAACCATAGATGTAAAATTGTAATATGACCAGTATTAGCAATATTTAACTGATAAATATGCCTGTTGATTGGAATTGTCAAGGATAAAAAAAACTGTTATAAGTTCTAACGTGAGGTAACCATAGATGTAAAATAGTAATATGACCAGTATTAGCAATATTTAACTGATAAATATGCCTGTTGATTGGAATTGTCATTTTCAGTTAAAATATATACACGATTCGTTTTTCTTAGACAAATAAATGGTTGAACGCAAAGGAAAGTTTTATTAGTTAAATACATACGAATAATGTATGGAATCATGCTGAATTACCCAGTGGGCTGAAATTTATTGGTATTAAGTGGGTAATCAAACGAAAATATGATGATGAGGGAGACATGGAACAATACAATGCTTAATCGGTGGCTCAAAGATTCCTTCGATTCCAGGGAGTTGGCTACAATGAGATTTTGTCCGGTAGTGGACAGAATTGGACGAACTATCTTTGTCAGAAAACATCATACCCGTCAGATATGATTATACAAAATCCATTATATTCAAAATAAAATTCAGAGAATCTGACAATCGTTGACTGTCAGGTTTAAATTGGTGGTAGACAGCATTTCCCCCGAGATAGTGCGTCTAGATATTAGAAAGAAACGTTTGAGGGCCGAAATAAAACTTTATAACATTTTTCACCGAATTTTCCAATAACCCTTTCAGGGATATCACTGGCCAGCAGAAAGTTGCCTAAAAAGTAAATTTCACTGGGGACGACCATTTGTCGTAGCACAGAATTGTTGAAACCAATCCTAGATCTCGGTTATGTATACAAGGCATTTTAAACTGTCAGGAACTATAATAAATCTCAGTGCAGGATAGCTTGCCTGAAAGTTATCTGAAAAATCCGTCCATAAAAATAACAACTAATAATAATAATAAAGTAAAGTAAAGTCGTCGGGGCGGTAATAATAATACACAACTAGGCACGACTGGTTTGGGAAGGTTATCTACTGGGAATTATGTAAAAAATTAAATTTTGACCATACAACAAAATGGTATATACATAAACCAGAATCTGTTCTTGAGAATGAAACGCATACAATTCTCTGGGACGGATCACCCTATTCCAGCCAGGAGACCAGACCTAGTGTTGATTAATAAAAAAAAAAAAATAAGAGAATGTGTCAACTGGTGGACTTTGCGGTCCCAGCAGATCACAGGATAAAGCTGAAGGAAAATGAAAAGATGGATAAATACATGGATATTGCCAGAGAATTGAAAAAACTGTGGAATATGTGAATGAAAGTGATACCAATTGTAGTGGGTGCACTTGAAACGGTCTCAATAAACTTGGAGAAAAGACTGGAGGATCTGGAAATCAGAGGAAGAATTGAGACCATCCAGACTGCTGCAATCGGCTTCAATACTCAGAAGAGTCCTGGAGACCTGAGGAGACTTGTTGTCACTCAGACTCCAGTGAAATACGATCAGCTAACGCTGATGTGAAAAACTCAAAACGAGTGAAATAATAATAATAATAATAATAATAATAATAATAATAATAATAATAATAATAATAATATCCCAGCAAGAAGACCAGACCTAGTGTTGATTAACAAAAAAGAAAGAACTTGTCAACTGGTGGATTTTGCAGTGCCAGCGGATCACAGGGTGAAGTTAAAGGAAAATGAAAAAATTGACAAATATCTGGACCTTGCCAGAGAACTGAAAAAGTTATGGAATATGAAAGTGAAAGTTATACCAATTGTAGTTGGTGCACTTGGAACAGTCCCAAAAGGATTAGAAAAAGGTTTGGAAAGTTTGGATATCAGAGGAAGGATTGAAACCATTCAGAACACTGCACTGCTGCAATCTGCCAGAATACTCAGAAGAGTCCTGGAGACCTGAGGAGACTTGCTGTCACTCAGACTCCAGTGAAAGACCATCAGCTAACACTGATGTGAAAACTCAAAAGGAATAATAATATGTAAGTACAAAGGCTTTGAAATAGAAATTGAGAACTTTAAACTACAACCTTTTCAATAATAAAGGTACCCCTGGGTATGGGGGAGAAAGGTAAATATAAACAAATCAACAAGGAAGACGAAAGCAAATACAAAAAAGCAATACAAAAAGCAAATACAAAAAAGTTGCACGCTGTAGAACTAGGAATCCCCTTAAGAGGGCACTATGTGAGGGAAATAGTAACAGACACATATATATATTTACCAAAACCTCCGCACGAGCAGGATGCGTCACAAGGTTAATTTCTTATGCGGATTTTAACAGGTTTTGAATTCAGAGTTTTCCTTCTCCTAGACCGGTTGCCTAACCAAGGCTAAAGAGCCCAGTCTGTCCTACTATTTATCCATGGTTGGAGGGAGTGTATGATTCATACCTTTCCCAAGGGTATTAGCGCTAAGTGAAATGCAATCAGCACGTCCAGGATTTGAACTACTCGGTGCGACGAGTCCATTTCCCATGAATTTAACCATTACATTTTATATATATATATATATATATATATATATATATATATATATATATAATGTAATGGTTAAATTCATGGAAAATATATATATATATATATATATATATATATATATATATATATATAAAATGTAATGGTTAAATTCATGGGAAATGGACTCATCGCCCCGAGTAGTTCAAATCCTGGACGTGCTGATTGAAGCGTTTCAAATTGTCCTTTAATATAATATATATATATATATATATATATATATATATATATATATATATAAAGGACAATTTGAAACGCTTCGTTATTGACCTGAGTGCTTGGGAAGATCTAGCATAAGATCGGAAGGAATGGCGTAAGAAATCTTTCGATAGACTAAAGAGCTTTGAAGAAAATAGACTGAAGCATAGAGATCGGCTCCGCCTAACTAAAACAAAAGCATTTCGTTTATCAGTGTGGCTTCATGGCTCGCAGCTGTCACACGCGAGGAAACACAAAATGTCTTCTTGACAGCATACATAACATGGGAGGAATCAAAACACTCACTGCTGACGCCTATTTATCGTTCACGATAGGAGAGTCCACTATATATATATATATATATATATATATATATATATATATATATATATATTCTCCCTCCAGCCATGGGTTAAAAAGTAGGGCAGACTGGGCCCTTCAGCCTTGGGTAAGTAACCAGTCTAGGAGAGGGATAACTCTGAATTCAAAATTCCTGAGGCCGGTCATTGATTGGGTTTGTGGCAACTCGATGCACCAATTCTTTCCTATCGACTCTGCCAAAAAGGGCGGATGGTCCAACACAAGCCTTCACCACTATAAACAAATCACTGTGTGGGTGTTCATTGTGTGTATGAACCCTCATGCGTCGAAAATCGACGAGAGAGTCCATAATATATATATATATATATATATATATATATATATATATATATATATATTGACTGTCAAAACTCCTCAAATCTCCAGAATTCTAGTCTCATTATTTAGTGTAATACCCTTAATAATCAGTTCTGTGCCTTGGAAAACATTAATCTCCCAGCAGTCAGGTTTAGATGATTTAACTTAATGGAATTTTTTTCTATTGTTAATATAATACATTATTCATGTATTTTCTTTCTATTCTTCCAGGGTTAGTATAATACATTTATCACACATTTTAATTCCTTTAGTACACGACTGTAGAGGATCTGAATTCAAAATCGTAACCTCAGAACTGTGATAAATATATAGGACATAACAATGCACAGAGAGTGTACACTGAATTTGACAACAAATGACCAGAAATGTCACGTCTTATTGACAGAGAGAAGAGTAATACAATTCACTGTTTTGCATTCAAGACCAACTGCATTATTGGAATGTTAACCTGGTAAAGTAAGGAATGTCAGAATGTTTTGTTTCTTGTTTAGATTTATCTGATACTGTCCAACTAAAGGAATACAAATTAAAGGGGAATAAGGCTTATTCAGTGACATATACAGAGTGTGCTAAAAGTATTAGGGTTGTATATTGAAGATATTTAAGAGAAGGTGAAAACGGAAATAGGGTTTCCCGTTAGATCGAGGCAGGGAGAAGACGAAAAGAGTAACAAAAGAACTTTTCCCGTGTAAAGCGAACAAAGAAGGATGGGTAACAATACGTTCGGAAATAGATTTGTTCGCTGATAAGTGTAACAAAGAAAACGCGTAGGCGTTTGAGATATATAAAAGGAAGTCACCCAGTCAGTCAGCGAACGGCGAACAGAGCGTCCGTCGCGGCCAAGGGCGGTGAGACGCCACCATCTCTCTTTACCTCACCATCCCAGCAGTAGTAGTAGTCATTGTCAGAGCTCGCCACCCACCACCCGAGGGAGGGAAATAAAGTCCGACTAGGCCGATACCCGCTACGTATGCAGATACACGATTTAGCAGCGTGAATTTGAAGAACCCGCTATATAATATATATAATTTGATGCCAGTATGCAACATTAGGGTTTAAGATGTACATAGCAATAAAGAAATAATCGATCGCTCTGACAGTAGGGATATCCATGCCTATCTCTCGCCAAACCATTCATCGCGCCCGGGGATCCTCAGTGTATCATCCAGAATAGGCATTGAGGTGATTTATGTAACTCTTTGCTGGACGGCCCACACTAGCGTGTCCATATGCAGATTTTCACGGGATTTCCCAGATTTTTAAGCACAGAAGAATGCAGACTCCCGCCGAAGCAACTGTTTTATGAGGAACTCCAGTATGGTAAACGTCCGAAACGTAAACCCAAGAAGCATTTGAAGGATGTCATAAAAACAACCTTATGACTCTTGGCATACATTTTGAGGATTGGGAAAGGACGGCTACGAATCGTTCGGCATAGAGATGACTCGTTTACAGAGGATGTAGAAGGTTTGAGGCAATACGGCTCGAGCACTCCATCCTAAAGCGGACTATCTGGACCGGCACAAGTCGGATGTCCAGGATACATTTCCTACATTCAAGCCTGGTCATATATGTAGTATGCGCGACAGGGCTTGCCTGTCCCTTTAGTCATATGCGGTTTCATGGTGACAGACGACCACGTGAACATATATTTGAGTCCGAGCGAAAGCCAGGGGTCTCACGTGTCTTTTATGCGACAGGACATGTAAAAGCAAAGAACAGTGATAAAGATATAGAACATAACAATGCACAGAGAGTGTACACTGAATTTGACATCAAATGGCCAGCCATGTCACGTCTTAATGACAGAGAGAAGAGTAATACAATTCACTGTTTTGTATTCACGACCAACCGCATTATTGGAATGTTAACCGGGTAAAGTAAGGAATGTCAGAATGTTTTGTTTCTTGTTTAGATTTATCTGATACTGTTCAACTAAAGGAATATAAATTAAAGGGGAATAAGGCTTATTCAGCGACATTTACAGGGTGTGCTAAAAGTATTAGGGTTGTATATTGAAGATATTTAAGAGAAGGTGAAAACGGAAATAGGGTCTTCCGGTTGGATCGAGGCAGGGAGAAGACGAAAAGAGTAACAAAAGAACTTTTTCCTGCGTAAAGCGAACAAAGAAGGATGGGTAACAATAATTTCGGAAATAGATTTGTCCACTGATAAGTGTAACAAAGAAAACGCGTAGGCGTTTGAGATATATAAAAGGAAGTCAGCCAGAGTGTCAGTCAGTCAGCGGACGGCGAACAGAGCACAAGGAGCGACTGTCGACACGGTCCGTCGCGGCCAAGGGCGGTGAGAGCTCACCATCCCAGCAGTAGTAGTAGTCATTGTCAGCGCTCGCCACTCGCCACCACCATCCGAGGGAGGGAAATAAAGTCAATTCCTACTATACCCATGTGTTCTGACTTGGACGATATCCGCTACGTATGCAGATACACGATTTAGTAGCGTGAATTTGAAGAAGCAATAAAGAAATAATCGGTCGCTCTGGCAGTAGGGATATCCATGACTATCTCTCTCCAAACCATTCATCGCGCCCGGGGGTCCTCGGTGTATCATCCAGAATCGGCATTGAGGTGATTTATGTAACTCTTTACTGGACGGCCCATACTAACGTGTCCGTATGCAGATTTTCATGGGAGAAGATCGCATTTTAGTTCATCCTTGCTTCTCCAGCAGTTTCAGGTATGTATTGACGTATTCTACACATTAGCTGGCAGGATAAAGTGTTGGATTGCGCCGACGTGAACAGCATGGTCTCCATTCTTTTTTTTTGGGGAGGAGGCGCCTTCGTTGGCTTGGAAGAGAATGGAAAATGGACGTATCCCAAAAGATCGGTTGGTTGAACACGCCTACGATTTAAAGATGTCTGTAGGAGAGCTATGAGTATATGCAATATTGATACAAACACGTGGGAGGTAGATGCAAAAAATAGAGCGGCCTGGCGCATCAATGTTAAGCAAGGCCCGGAGAAGGGTAAGACAGAGAGGAGAGCCAGAAAGTGAGAGAAAAGCGAGCAGCACCAGAAAGCATCACATTCTGTATGCATTCAGTGCACCAAAGACTTTCACTCAAGAATTGGCACTTGCGCAAAAGCAGATACATTTTTGGGGGACACTAAAGGATCCAATAAAAATAATAAATTGTCCGTCTTAAACGAATATTTTGTGTGATAAGTGGAAATTGTCCGTAAAGCTGCTTTACGTGTGGGGTTTTGTTTCTACGATTAATTAAAGAGCACTCAGCTCTCTTGTGGAACTCCCATCTATCTTTTTCTCTAGGCGCTTTGCTTGGATCCATGATGTTCAGCCGAAAAATAGCACTGATACAATTACAGCTTGAAAGAATTGTCTCTTTAAACTTCCAGATGATAGTCTGTCAAAAGCATTCACTGCCTTTCTTATGTATGCATTAAAATTCCCTTCTGTCGAAAAGATATTGCAACCCAGGTATGTGAACTGGTCCTAAGATTTTAGAGGTTTGCCATCGAGAGTGGAGATGACACCATCTTGTGTAAAGCACATTGATTATTTGGTGATATAAGCCGTGCTATTACACACCGCTTAAATTTATAGACTAAGCTAGGTCAGGTGGTTTAAACCTCAGCCAATCAACAGCCCGAATGCGTGGCTGGTTTTCTACTTAATCATTGATACGGAGAGGTGTCAATTTGGAATCATTGACGAAGGACTTACAATACTGAGGAGCATCAAGGAATAACCAAAGGATTCTTTTCCAAGGATTTCCACTGGACAAGCGCTCTTACTTCAAACCTAAAGGATGGCCCATAAAATCGTAACAGCACATGAACCAGTTTTATCCGAGTTCACATAGAAGCAAATGTTCCTGGCTGTCTTTTCCAGGTGATGTAGCAGTTATTCGGCTTGTGGCGGTGTATTCCTAAGAAGTGTCTGACCATCAGCGTAGTTCGCATTCGTAATAGTCTCTGTGGGATACCGTCTTCTTCTTACCCTAAAAATAGGGAAATACACAATGCATAAAAGGTTAATTTTCTTCAGTGTCGTCTCATTGTGTAATATATGTAGTTACCCAATCCATCCGTCGCCTCTAGGATGCAACACATAGTTGATTATTTCAAGCGAATTAAAGCTGGTTTTGAATTCATAGTTTTCCTTCTTCTAGACTAGTTGTCTAACACAGGATAAATAGCCTAGTCTGTCTTACTATTTACATAACTGTTGGAATATCTGGATTCTTATTTTTCCAAAGAGCATTAGCCTGAAGTGAAACGCAAATAGCCCCTTTCAGAACTTTAAACCGGGTTACTGATTATATTTCCTGTCTTCATAATCATTACACTAAGTGTGCCTTCTATCATAGCCTCAGTTTAATGAATGTTTTTTAATGGTACAACCACTTATTTTTTTAATACTTTACTGAAATTGATTCCTCATAAGAGAATGACAAAATGAAGGAAATAAGTAAAAATGAGCCAAATCACGAAAGTAAAACTCAAAGTATATCATAAGGTGATATGTAAAGGTAAAAGGAGGCGCTTGGTCTAATGGTTAAAGTCATAGGAAATAGACTCGTCGACCCGAGTTCAATTCCTGGACGAAGGTGTATGAATTTCACATAGCGCTAATACCCTTGTGAAATGTATGAATTCAATTATCCCTCTAGCTATGGGTAAATAGCCGGGCAAACTGGGCTCTTTAACCATGGTTAGGCAACCGGTCTAGGAGAAGGAAAACTCTGAATTGAAACCTGTTGAATTCCGCTTAAAAAAATGACCTCGTGTCACATCCTGCTCGTGCGGAGGGGTTGGTATATATATATATATATATATATATATATATATATACGATAAAGAGGTTCGGGGGTTAACCATGAGGGCAATAGGACCAGCAAAATCCTTTAGGTACTAGGACTGGATGTGACTACCGCCTGTCTAACCTAAGTTAGGGTCAAAATGGAGTGTTACATATCATAAACTGCTCACCCACCAGGCCGATTAGCTATACTGAGACTATTCGTAGATATATAGTGAGTATGATTCCCACGGAATGTTCTGCCATACTTAGCTAAGCTCAGTCAATAACAACATTTGGAAACTTATAAGTATGTGTCAAACTATATTTGCAAATTCTGATTAAATATTATGCAATTCCTTTTAACTTTCTCCAGAAACTGTCATGATGATAATAAGAAAGACCAGATATATAATTAATCAATCGGCTACGTGATTAAAATCATAATTATTTGGCCACGTGGTTATTGAAACGTAGTGAACCGCACTAATCCAATCATATCACATAATAGGAGAAGGCGTCCAATCGTAATGGTTAACAAGCTAGAATAAAGGCGTTGGATAAATTTGTTTGTGCATCTTACGCCACACATCCCTGAATATAACAGAAGAAGATTCTTTTGTTTTATATCTTTTTTTCTAAGAGCGTTCGTTCTGGCTAGCAAGTATTGAACACAATTATAATGTGGTCCGCACTCGTTATTTTTTTCCAATTATCCGGCCCATCCTGATCCTGGTTAGATGCCCCATACTTGTGAGCTTGGTTCAAATCCTATTTGCAGGGTAAATGATGTAGGTCATGCCATCGTGATGTAATAGTTAGCAAGCTAGTGTTGAAGATCTATTACTACTGAATTGTGAGTTCGATCCTCGCTAGAAGTCCTAAACTTGTGAAAACGGGTTGTGTCAATTATTATACAATTGGTTTTAACTTATAACTTTAAAGGTTAGTAAGCTAGTCCCGCAAATCTTTTACGACTGAAAAGCGGGTCCGACATGCGCTGGAAGCCCCATACTTGTAACCTTGTGTTGTTGCATACTCACTTTCCTTACTTTCTTACTTCTATTCCTCTTCTTCCAGCGTCTCTTCTAGCGTCTGGACTTCGTCTTGGGGACTTCGTCTGGTCTTCTATTGGGGATTTCTCTTTATCAGAAGCCCTGTGTCATTGGTAGTTTTTAGATAATAACACAAGACTTCGATTTAACTTAGATCATATTTTATTCTGAAATCCCCACCAGACTACCTTCGCAGATTGAGTTGGCTGCGTGCATAACACGACTTACCACCGTCGTGGGTTTGGCTGATCTGACTAAACAAATCTCTTTCTAATCTAAACCGGAAAAGGGTCTTCTCCACCGATTCTCACGGTATCCACCGGAAGTATCAGGATGAGGTCAAGCCTTGTCACTCATCCTTCAAGGTCACCGGCTGCAAATTATAACAGCCATTTTGGTTTCTACACTACTGTACATAAATATTAGGAATCCAATAATTATGTAACAGTGTTAAATCCCACCAAATGTGTAAAGGATATAAAGCCTCCAATCGTGATGTAATAACTAGCATACTAGTCACGCATATTCATTATTAATAAGTAGGGAGTTTGATTCTCGCTTGATGTCCCATATATCTGATCTTGGGTAAATCCGACCTGTGGTGAATGGGTCGGGTAAATAATATTTTTATCACCGAATAAGATAGACGTATCATTATCATGCCAGTCATTCCTATGACGCTTTTCCTTCTCCTTTTTAATCTCTGGATGGAACAGTGAATGCCATTAGCTAACACGTCCGTTTCTCTCTTTTTTTAGATTTCAAGATTGTTGGCGTTTTTTTTATATATAAGGCGTGTGGTAAATGGTCACTTCTACTTATAGACTCGCCGATAAGCACGTGATAAACCTATTCTCCAATCACTGGCAGTGCTCTGTTGCTGATATTATTATTTATACTGGCTGATTCTAATCTTAGCTCATTACTACTTGGACGACGGACCAAAGGATTCTATATCACCGGACTTATTGACTTACCAAAGGATTCTATATCACAGGACTTATTGACTTACCAAAAGTTTCTATATCACAGGACTTATTCACTTACCAAAGGATTCTATATCACAGGACTTATTCACTTACCAAAGGATTCTATAACTCGGGACTTACTTATTTACTTTAAGTTCTTTACAACTGGCCAAGGATGGCGGCCATATACTTAACAAAGATCAGTATGTAAGATCCAACTGTCATTGCTCATTTGAAGCCACTCTGTTCTTTTTTTCATTTCGAGAGTCATTGGCTCCATCAGGCGCTTTCCACATCTTTGGGTTTTAATCTTGCATTTTGAAGGTCCACCCGCAGCTTATCAAGCGAGTTTGTTATTTTTTTTACATAAAGGATTGGCTTCTCCTTATATTGTATACACAATGAATCCCCCTTTAATGACAAAGTAGTTTTATAACTACTTTTGTCATTATTGAGCAGGGATATCTAAACGTTTTTCACGGTGGGTCGGATGATTGAAAAAATAACGAGCCCGGACCACATTATTATTGTGTTTGATACTTACTAGCCAGAACGAAAGTTCTGAAAAAAAATAATAAAAAAATTATCCTTCCGTGTTATATTCAAGGATGAGTGGCGTAAAATGCATAAACAAATTTAACTAACACATTTATTATTATTATTTATTATTATTATTATTATTATTATTATTATTATTATTATTAATTAAACATGGTTCCCAAAAGGTTTTTCACGGTGGGCCGAATAATTGAAAAAATAACGAGCGCTGACCACATTATTATTGTGTTCAATACTTACTAGCTAGAACGAAAATATGAGAAAAAAGATATAAAACAAAATTCATCTTTCCATGTTATATTCATGAATGAGTGGTTTAAGATGCACAAACAAATTTGACTAAGATATTTATTATTATTATTGAGCAGCGATCGAAAACAGTTGTTCACGGTGGACCGGATAATTGAAAAAATGACAAACGCGGACCACATTATTATTGTGTTCAATACTTGCTAGCCAGAACGAAATCTCTGATAAAAAAATATAAAACAAAATTTATCTTTTCATATTAATGGATGAGTGGCTTAAGATGCATAAACAAATTTAGCCAACATATTTATTTTCAAAACATTATAAAAAAAAACATTACAAATTCAAGTACCGTCAGCAGGCCTGATAAAATGTTTTCCCGGGCCGGATGCAGCCGACGGGCCGTAGTTTGATGACCCTTTTTATAGAGTGATTGGTTTTCAATTGATTTCATATTTGTAGATTTTATTGTTTTATTTCAATTTCATCATCAGTCAGTATTTGTTTCAAATGCTAAGAATTGTGTATTTCCTTTTACATTGAACTGGAAAAACCGCGCAATTTTTTTCCTTTAAAATGTGTATAACCCAAAGATCACGTGACAAACAGGATCCATTAAGTGCACATAGTTTTCAACGCTATTTGTTTCTTTTTTCAAGTAAGTCGTTTACCCCTCGCCTTTTATGTAGATATTAATTCAATTAAATCCACCCATTAGTTTTCTACATGAAAATGAAACATTGTTCATAGAATAATCTCTAACAGGAATCTTCAGCAACGTTTACTTTTACTATATCATTTAAACAAACGTAATTTTTCGTTTTTGGATTTTCGCTGCTTTCTTTAAAAAAAAGCGTCTAATATTAATGATATTAGTTGGAAAATTGATGCTTTATATTCTTTCATTTCTTTAGACTCAATAAACTAAATTATGCCAATTTTGACAACTGTTTAAATCGTACACACTGATACAATAACAGTCACAATATAATGAAAAGCAATGTTTTTTTTTCTTCCAGTGAAGTTACTTACAATTAAACACTTCTAATTCAATCTAATAAAAAAGGAGAGGGAATATTTTAAATGACAAAATACACGTTCTATAAGTAAGGGTAGATTTATCTATTGTCAAACATGACTCATAGCGAATTAAAAAAACAAAACTATATATATATGTATATATATATATATATATATATATATATATTATATATATATATATATATATATATATAGTATCCTACCTTTTGTCTACAAGAAAAGTTAAGTATAATTAGGTTCCCTGATAGAAAAAAAAACATTTTGAATAATAGATTTGAATCGATCTGCAATTGTAGACTCAGGTTAGGTAGGTCTCTAAAACATTGTTCGAACTACATTACTAAATTTAACTAAATAATTTATATATATATATATATATATATATATATATATATATATATATATATATATATATATATATATAGTTATTCATTTTAAATAGGGTAAATAGAAAAATGAACAATAAAAACTATGAACTAAAAAACTATATATTCATAATTAAATTTTAACTGTTTTTACTTGCTATTATTTATAATTAGAATTAAATTTGTAATAATATAGAAATGTAAATTAAGAAATGATTACAGGTGTGGAACGATACATTGTTTTTTCTCAGTTTTTCTCAGATTGAGAGAAAAATAACGTAGCGTTCAACCGCTATATAATTCAATTTAACCGAGGAATTACATCAACTTGGTTAATGTAGAGTGGGATCCTGAAGAGATCAATTTTTGATTGAAACCATGGTAGACCCTTTATTTTACATCTAACAATATTATTAGTATGATATATAATATATATATATATATATATATATATATATATATATAATCAGCGTAAGTTTGAAAAATATGAAGATTTACGAGAACAATGCATCAGAAACGGATGGATAACGGATGTATTTCCTATCGAAGTCGGATGTCAGTTATTTATACCCAACTTAAACTTGGCATTTTTGCCTAAACTTGGACTTTCTCCACCAGACAATAGGAAAGACATCAAAAAGACCCAAGATGAAGCTTTATCCGCATCAGCGTGGATATGGCAATCCTACATTGTGACATCAAACTGACAAAGTCTGGTGCTATAGTGAGATACTGCTGGGACGCTCTGGGCTAGTGGTAGGGATGCTTCGGTCGGCAACCATGCCTGAACCCAGAGTCATCATCTGATGAAGGCGTTGATGGTTGCAATGCTACTGTGTAAATAGCAGTCCTTGTATGAAGATTATTATGAATCACCAGAAAAGTTGGTGATTAAAATAATTCTATTTAGGATACATTTTCATATAATATATATATATATATATATATATATATATATATATATAGTGAGTATGTTCACTGGTTCAGCTTTTGCTGGAATGGCGTACCAAAGGTAGTATTATTGGTAGAGTGCTCAATATAAAATAGAACTGTTATATAATATAATAAAATAAATATATAAAGGTTTTATATATCTATTTATTAGGTGACAAAGGAACATTCCCGACCATATTGGTTTCATGCGATGCAATCATCAGGTGAAGATGTTTCAAATGCAAGGAAAATCGAAAAAATTTGAAAAAAATTCAGAAAATTCAATAGACATGGGATGTGTATGATTGGATAAAATGATGTGGGTATGTATGTGGTGGTAATTTGAATGTATGAGACTGTTTATGGACAGCATAAAGGTTGCGTAAGCGGGGTAACTGGTCACACACATAATACGTCGTTCTGTGAATGTGCGACATTTCAACAATGCTTACGTGCGAGCGTTTGTGTTTGTGTGTGTATGTGTGTTTGGGTGTGTATGTTTTTTTGCATGTCTGGATGTGGGGGGATATATATTGTCGGGTCGAGTTAATTGAGGAGGGGGTTGAATAATGTTAACTTTAAGATTACAGATGTTGTATATTATGGGCGCGGTGGGGGCTTTATAGAACGACGGGGCTGGCTATTCAGCAAACCCTCCGCACGAGCATGGCGCGACACATACTCAAGCGAAGTTTAACCGGGTTGAAATTAGAGTTTTCCTAATACTAGACTGGTTACCTAGCTGTTCTTTGTTAATATATTTGTTTAACTAATTTCCTGTCTTGTGTCTTTAATCTGGCCCCTAACCAAGCCACAACATTACTAAAGAAAGACTCGGGGTATAAATGAACAAGTAGCCATTATCAAAAATTGCTACTGCAGATAAAAGACGGGGTCAGCATAGAAATGTTGCTCACCTACTCTGATCCTCTCATACAAAAATTAACTTAAAGGATTTACAAACCATATCTGCCTTACTATTTACCAATACCTAGAGAAAGAGTAGTTGGCTATATACCTCAACGGTATTATTACAAGGAGAAAACTGATTTGTTTTTTGGTTTTGGTTGTTTTGTTTTACGGCATATCAACCTCAGTGGGTCATTTAATGCCGATAAAGTTTTGAAATAAATCAATTCCTAATGGATAATACAATTTTGTTTATGAATGCATTTTTCTATTTAACCCATAGATGGGACCCTAACAGGTACTACAACTCCGGGTCAGGGTGGACCAGGGAGCAATGGTGATGAAGGGGTGCTCCACATTCCCCAAACCTCCAAAACTGGAACCTCACCATCAGATAGAGTTTAACGTCATTCCCAGGACATGTAGACCTGCAGCCACCGCCTTCTAGCACCCATATGATAAACATGGATTGGGGCTTGCCATAAGGGCAATAGGATTGGGGCAATCATATAGGTGCTAGGGCTTGACGTGACCATGATTTGTATATAGTCGTGTAATTTGTATTAAGTTATGTAACAATATTTTGCCAAAAAATAAATCAATAATAAATGATAAATAAATAAGAAATTGATAAATAAAACGAACGCATGTGTATTTATTCATACATTTAATGTCGAAATGAAGATAATTATTTTCTTTTAATCTGATAAGTAATATCAAGAGTAAATCAATATTTGTCTATTAGACGGATAAATACTGTTGTAAATGACATTAAAAGATGAAATACACCATCAAAACCAATAAAAAGCTTTTGGTTATTTATTAATAGGCAAATAAACATGTTTAGTAGTTTCGTAGGAAAAGAGACTGAAACAAACATACAGACAATTGTAAACAGATAATGTAATTTCAGAACAAATCTACAATTCAAGATGAAAATGGTTGGTTCGTTCGTTAGATTTTACGGCATTAAATTCTTGTTGGGTTATGTCATGCCGAATGTAGGAAGCGCGTGGAGTAATGGTTAAAGTAATGGGAAATGGACTCGTCACCCCGAGTTCAAATCCTGGATATGATATTTGCATTTCACTTAGCGCTAATACCCTTGGGAAATATATGAATCCTACTCTTCCTCCAGCTATGGAAAAATAGTAGGGGAGACTGGGCCCTTTAACCTTGGTTAGGCAACCCGTCTAGGAGAAGGAAAACTCTGAATTCAAACCTGTTAAACTCCGCTTAAAAAATTGACCTTATGTCACATCCTACTCGTTCAGAAGGGTTGTTATATATATATATATATATATATATATATATATATATATATATATATATATATATATATATATCATGCCGAATACATTGTTTTATGGCTTCTTGGTAGGTATGATTTTTTTAAAATTAATTTTTTAAATACACTTTTTAAAACTATTTCTTTTATTTAACCCATAGATGTGACCCTAACAGGTACTACCATTGGCAACCAGGGTGGACTTGGGAGTAATGGTGATGAATGGGTTTTACACATTAACCTGATCTCAGGTATTGGGACTTTACCACCAGATAGAGTTTAACGTCATACCCAGTATATTGAGACACTCACCCACCGTCTTCTAGCAAATATATGTTAAAAAGAGTTAAGGCTTGCCATAAGGGCAATAGACTATCGACAATCAGAAAAAATCAGGGGGAAACCTCTCCGACCGCTTGTCTAGCCTAAGTAAGTCACACGCTACAACCCCCTGATCTCATTTTGCGTGTCAGACACGTTCGTGCTCATTTTGAGCAACCACGTACGTAATTTCCCTCGCTTCAGAAAGAAAACATGTTTATTTGATTTTTCACGGCAAAACTATTTTTATCTATTATTAAAAAGTACAAGATTTGAAAGCTCTGCTAATATTTTTACGAAAGAGCGTGGAAAAAAATAATTTTATACCACCAGAGGCCATTTCTATAATATAATAATAATAATAATAATAATAATAATAATAATATCATTAGAACAAACTATATGAAGGCAAAAATAGCAGAAGACGTAGCAGAATAGGAAGTGTAGAATGTGTGGAAATAGCGACGAAACAGTCAATCATATAATAAGCGAATGCAGCAAACTAGCACAAAGCGAGTACAAGACTAAGCACGACTCTCTGGAAAGGCGATCCACTGGGAACTGTGCAAGAAATTCAATTTTCACCATACGACCAAATTGGATATGCACAAACCTAAACCTGTCCTAGAGAACGAGACGCACAATGTTCTCTGGGATGTCGAGGTACAGACTCATCACCTAATCCCGGTCAGGAGACCGGACCTAGTATTAATTGACAAGAAAGAGAGAATCTGCCAACTCGTGGATTTTTCCTGTCCCAGCAGATCACCGAGTGAAAATGACAGAAAACGAAAAGATAGACAAATACTTAGACATCACCAGATAACTGAGAAAGCTGTGGAACATGAAGGTTATGGTCGGACCAAGTGTAATTGGTGCCCTTGGACCAATTCCCAAAGCTCTGGAATTTAATTTGGGTGAACTGGAAATCAGAGGAAGAATCGAGACCTTCCAAACTGCAACACTGTTGGGATCGGCTAGAATACTCAGAAGAGTCATGGAGACCTGAGGAGACTTGCTATCACTCAGCCTCCAGAGAACCACCAGCTACGGCAGGTGGGAAAACTATAATGATAATAATAATAATATGCCAGAGTACTGAGGAAAATTTGGAAGTTGAAGGTGAATTGGAAATCAGAGTAAGAATCGAGACCATCCAAACTACAGCAAAGTTGGGATCAGACTACTCAGAAAAGTCCTAGAGACACGGGGAGACTTGTTGTCACTCAGCCTCCAGAGAACCACCAGCTACGATAGGTGTGAAAAATGATAATAATAAAATTTCTTTATTCAATAATAGATAAAAAAGACTTTAACGGGAGCCGGAACATACCTATAACGTATACTTGCGCCAAACACTCCCAATTAGTTTTGTTTATTTTTGTTTAATGACAACTTAATATCAACCGTATTGGGTTATGTAGTACCAAAGCCAAAATAAGGTAATATTCATCATTCTGAATTTTCATTATTATTTCTTATTTAGTACTTTTGCATATTTCTAACAAGATCAAAAAGCTTCTCAACATCCATCGCACACACATATTAATTCTCTCTCTCTCTCTCTCTCTCTCTCTCTCTCTCTCTCTCTCTCTCTCTCTCTCTCACACACACACAACGCTCTCTCTCTCGCACACACACAGACACAAACACACAGGCAGACACAAATATATATATGTATATATATATATATATATATGTGTGTGTGTGTGTGTGTGTGTGTGTGTGTGTTTCATTTGCCCTTTTTTACTCAATCAGAGTTATCGTATAATACCTTTATAAAAGGTGAAGGTCACTTGAAATATTGGAATAGATAAATAAATCGAGCCAGGGACAGACTCACAGCTGGATATTGAAACTGCTTTTGTTCTGTTTCTTGTTTTAGTTCGCTTGTTCATTTTCCATGCTCCACAAGAAGAAAATTTATACGCAATATTCATTATATATATATATATATATATATATATATATATATATATATATATAACGCCGAAACACGTGTCTGTGGATGACTTAATAATATATGCTCCCATAAATTGGGTGTGGGCTCTCTGAGGAATGATTTGAATTAACTTTCTCTACTAAGCATATAAGCAATGATCGTTTGTTAGCAAACTAGATCTCCCTGTGATCGTAAAATATATAAACAAACCTACGTATTTAATATTTTAAAACACAATCCCTGCTACAGCAGCTGTCAGTGGCCGAGGGGATAAGAAATCAGTCAGTCGTAGTTCGACCCTAACCAAGGATAGTTGTTGTGTCTAACCACACTGAAGAGGCGAGAAACGCCGAAACACGTGTCTGTGGATGATTTATTAATATATATTAATCTCCCTCAAATCCCTTCCCATCTGTTTCCCTTCTTATCTTCCCCAAATACGTCTCCTATAACCAATCAAATCTTTCCCTCACCACAAAACTTACATAGGTTTGTTTATATATTTTACTTCCCCCTTCTATACAACACTTGTATGACCCTAATAATTTAATAAAGCAGAAGAAGCTGACGCCAACCTCCAGCGAAATATACTACACTTTTTTGTCTGAGTTTTGTTCTTTCATTCCTTATTTTACCTCATTCTGTCGGATTCATTCCAACCCTCTTTTCTTCATATATATATATATATATATATATATATATATATATATATATATATATATAGAGAGTTTCCTAATTTGCTTGAAGCATTGTGTATGTATTGGTTAGGAGGTTGATTTAGAAGGCTATCACAATGCAGTTTGGAATAAATAAAAAATAATAATACGGTAAAATGGGTTGTGTGTTGACCTGTATTTTTTATTATTTCTTAAGAAATTAATAAATAATGAAAATAATAAAAAAATACAGGTCAACACACAACACCATTGTTACCGTATTATTATTTTTTATTTATTCAAACTGCATTATGATAGCTTCTAAATCAATCTCCTAACCAATATATATATATATGTCATATGCGTTCTAAATATAAAATATGTTGAAATTTGTCCTACTTATTTTTTTATGAGGAAACAAACATTTTGGGCTGCGTAGTCAGACACCTGGGATTATTTCCCGCGCAAATATAATAGAATAAAATGTAATGTGATTATATATGTTCTTTTTATGGAACCTTTCTGTTCTCTTGACAGGTGCTGTCTGCTGCTCTTCGAAAATGGTAATGAGACCGATTCAAAGTGTTCCCTTGTTTTCACTCAGACTCAATATATTCATTTCCATCGTTCATTGTGAACTGTGACGAGAAATTTTTCCAGAGATCTCTTCATGTCAGAGTATCCAGACAGAGGGATGTTCCTGGTGTTCCTGTTGTTTCCCAAAAAATAGATTAGAGCCCATTGGGGCCTTTTGGACCGAAATTTGATTCGAAATCGGTGAAACATTCCCTACTCATAATATATAAAATTATGTAACCTTATCTATGTATTTCTCTGAATGTTTGAGATGAGGCTTGAAGATTAGTATTATCTGCGTTATTCGGACTATTGTCCCCATCTTCATTGTTACTTTTACAACGTTTCGGCCGATATGCCCTCCGGCCTTATTCAGGTATTTCTATGATTAGCGGAATGAGAACAGGATACCCCCGTGCACTAAATAAAGGGTTAGATTCAAAGTTCCGTGATTGCTCCCGAATACGACAAGAATGTTCCCGAGTTCGAAAAGAAGGTTTCCGAGTCCGAGAATGTTCCGAGTCTGACAAGAAATACCTGAAGGAGGCCAGAGGGCATATCGCCGAAACGTTGTACAGGTAACAATGAAGATCGGGACAATAGTCCGAATAACGCAGATAATACTTATCTATGTATGTTCTTATAATAATGGAGATTGAGTGTTTGTCTGTGTGTAACCGAAACTGTGTGATATTTTATTCAAACCTCAATTATTAATAAAATTGTTTTACATTATTGATGCTGTTGGCCTTACCGACATTCTAATAACATGGAATTGTATTTATATATACAAAAAATAGCGGTTTACAGTGTTAAAGGGAAGGCTAATTTGCATATTGATAGTAAAACATTGATTTTAATGAATATGTGCTTAGTATTATTGAATTATAAATTATTAGTTTTTCTTAATGAATATGAGCTAAAATCTTAAGGATAAATCTGAAAAAAATCCATTAACAACAAGAAATAACAAGCAATGGTTTCCTGCTTAACGCATTCGACAGGTATACGAAATAGTTTTTCTAGTATAATAGTGCCAACCATACACACTAATATATATATATATATGTATACCAAGCGTGTTGGTAAACCTCGCGGTGAGAAAAAACCCAGCAAATAGTTTGATTGTAAAAATATACTACCAAACATCAACCGGGGAGAAAAATTTTTTTGAAAATAAGATAAGACCAAGATAGTCGTAACAACAAAGAATAATCTATTGGTACAGTATTTGGCCAAAAGAAAAAACAATTTATATGTATATATATGTATATATATATATATATATATATATATATATATATATATATATATATATATATATATATTCATATAACCGCTAGGAGAATAGCTAATAAGTAAAAAGTGCTCAAAACCTAAGTAGAGCAAATAATAAAGATAAATCTAATGAGTCAGACGAACCTACTATTAGTTTCGCTTAATGCTCTTCAGGGCTAAGATCTGATCTTAGAAGCGAAACTAATAGTAGGTTCGTCTGACTCATTAGATTTATCTTTATATATATATATATATATATATATATATATATATATAATATATATATAACTATGATATACAAGTAAAAAAAATATTATTAAAAGAAATGAGTTAATCCCAATATTTGGTTTAAAAAGTATTAATCGGATAAGTTAGTTTTATAACAAATATAAAGGGCTCAATGAGTTAGTAAAACGGATTTGTGTTGAAACTCATGTAGGTTATTTCTGTACACACTGTAATACTATAGGATGCTGCATAGAGGACCTCCCGAGAATGATGAGCGATAAGGACGGATGGAGAGAGATTGTCATGGATATCCGCGCTGACAGTGTGACATGATATATATATATATATATATATATATATATATATATATATATATATATATATATATATATATATATATATATTTATAAGTAAAATATAACAAACGACTTAGAAATTTTGCATAATAGTCTATTTCAGTAAGCTTAGACAAAGTGTCTAACTCTCCCAAATCATCGCATCTGATGATTTGGCAGAGTTAGACAACTTGTCTAAGCTTCCTGAAATAGACTATTATGCAAAAATTCTAAGTCTTTTGTTATATTTTTACTTACAAATTTGATATGTGACTCTAATAATAAGAGTAAACATTGAGCTCTGCAAACTGCGACAAGTTTTGAAAAAAAGAACTTCTATGTCGTAAGGAAGATTTCTTCTCCTGATTTTTGGATTATATATATATATATATATATATATATATATATGAAGTAGTCAAAGTGATCTAACCACTACACTAGCTGGCATCCCCAGAATTTCTTGTTCATTTTAAACTGGTATGTATATCGCACTTTTTGGGTGACTTATGGCACGACAGTATGAAGAAGTCAAACAGTGTGTTTGAAAATGGCGAAGGCCGACAATTTGTGGGAGATTATGTGCTTAATTAAAGTCATGCCTAATTTTGTTAATTAATTAATTATAACTAAATGAATTAGGCTTGCATATCGGTTTAAATGTAAAACGTAAACAAATGTGCGCACAAAGCACTGCCCTGTCTATAGCTCTGCTGATGAGGCCTAATGGGCTGAAATGTGCATACAGAGATCACTTTTTCTCGATTTGTTTACGCTTTACATTTAAACCGATATGCAAGCCTAATTCATTTAGTTACAATTAATTAACAACATTAGGTATGACTTTAATTAAGAACATAATCTCCCCCCACACACACACACATATATATATATATATATATATATATATATATATATATATATATCGTTATGTTGTCTCATTACTGATTTTTTTTCATATGATTTAACACAATCGTGATATTAGACAGTTTAAGTAAATGTGATTCAAATTCATTGTAGTTTTATAGTGCTCTTTTGGTCAGGATTTGAGCTGTTTTGATTTATTAAACTGTCGTTTTACGATTTTTTATTCCTATCTCCTAAATATACATAAATAGATAAATAAATAAATAAATAAATATATGCATACATTTTTATATATATATATATATATATATATATATATCTTATTATAATGGAGATTGTGTGTTTTTCTGTCTGTAACCGAAACTATATTACTACTCAAGTCACAATTCCCTTTGTTATTTACATCACATTCTCCATCCTTTTATTTATATTTAAACCTCAATTATTAATAAAATTGCTTCACCTATTTATTAGTGTTGTCCATATCTACATACAAATAACATGCAATTGTATTTATATATACTAAAAATAGCGGTTTACAGTGTGAATGGGAAGGCTAATTTGCATATTCATATTAAAAATGTGATTTTATTAAATATGTGCTTAGTATTATTGATTTCTAATTGTTTGGTTTTATTTTAATGAATATAAGCACAAATCTCTTCAACGAATCTTAAATGAAATCCATTAACAAGAAAAAATAACTGTCATTTTATTCTTTATTTCCTAATTTAGCTAAATAGTTAAATAAGTAAAATTCAGCAATGAAAGACGGGAGTGATGGAAGAGTAAGTTTCATTTCTATTTTTCTATTATACCCCCACTCTGTTACATATCTTTTTATCTGCCTTCTTATTAGACTTTCTAATTTAATACAATATTTCATTACATTAAAACTTAAATACTTGCACCCGGAGGGTGCATAAATTTGCTAGTATATATATATATATATATATATATATATATATATATATATATATATATATAATATATATATCTTATTATAATGGAGATTGTGTGTTTTTCTGTCTGTAACCGAAACTATATTCCTACTCAAGTCACAATTCTCTTATTATTGACATCACATTCTCCATGATTTTATTTTTATCTAAACCTCAACTATTAATAAAATTGTTTTACATTATTAATACTGTTAACTATGTCTACATACTGACAACATGCAATTATATTTATATATACAACAAAATAGCGGTTTACAGTGTGAACGGGAAGGCTAATTTGCATACTAATATTAAAAAATCGAATTTAATAAATATGTGCTTAGTATTATTGATTTTTAACTGTTTGGTTTTATTTTAATGAATATAAGCAAAACTCTCTTCAATGAATCTTAAATGAAATCCATTAACAAGATAAAATAAGTGTCATTTTATTCTTTACTTCCTCTTATAACTAAATACTTAAATTAGAAAAATAATAATGAAAGACGAGAGTGATGGAAGAGTAAGTTTCGGTTGTTCCATTTTTTATTATACTCCCTCTGTTTCAAATCTTTTATTATACTCCCTCTGTTTCAAATCTTTTTATCTATATTCTTATTTAGTTTCATTAGCCTTTCTAATTTAATACAATATTTTATTACATTAAAACTTAAATGCTTGCACCCGGAGGGTGCATATATTTGCTAGTATATATAATGTCCGGAGACATCTTTATTTACCTGTTCATATAATATAATATTGTGTTTAAAGACAGTCCTCTGCATAGCGATGGGCACCGATATTTAAATACCCACATGCTTTTAACCTGGCGCTCGGAAACTCACAGAGAAGTGATCTCCTTAATGCAGTGCATAGCTTCCCTGCACAAAAGATATTTGCTACACAACGCTGGTTCCATACATCTGCCGGAGGTGGTTTTGCACTGGCCAAGGTAGATAACTCTTGCGTTGCCAGTCGAAGGCAAAGTTATTAGCTGACAATAAACTCCTCAGTCATCTAATTTTGTTTTCGGAATCATGGACTCGCATTTCAAATCTATTATCAGCCGGTCAGAACCCAGCTCACCGTCATCTAACCCACTCCGACCTACCACGCCAGAGACTTGCTGTTTTCGCAATCTATCAATATATTAACCTAGCGTTTGTGGTTTTTTTTCCTGTCTTTCTTTCTTTCTTTTTCTTTTTTTCTGTATAT
>CM042158.1:58972040-58974540 GCA_023376005.1 Doryteuthis pealeii | reverse complement strand
TCTCTCTCTCTCTCTCTCTCTCCCGCTAACCTATTGCCTCTTTATTTCCTTACTTCTAGATGAATATATAAATATATACAACTTACCGTCGAACTGCTTTACTAAACTTCTCTCTCGTTGATGTAGTGTCTCCTCAATTCAAACTTTAGCATTCTCTTCACCCTTCCCATATATATAATAATATATATATATATATATATATATATATATAATATATCCTACTATTCCTGTTTGCTTCTATCCATCTCTTCCTTTTTTTAAAATCTATCTAACAAGTTCAGCTTGTTTTCATATATCTATCTATCTATCTATCTATCTATCTATCTATCTATCTATCTATTCAACTATTCCTGTTTGTTTCTATCTATCTCTTCCTCTTTGTTTTTTAGCTATCTATCAATTTCAGTTTGTTTTAATCTATCTATCTATCTATCTATCCCAATCTGTTTCCATGTATCTATCTATGTTTATATATATATATATGTAAGAGAGAGAGAGAAGAGAGAGAGAGAGAGAGAGAGAGAGAGAGAGAGAGAGAGAGAGAGAGAGAGAGAGAGAGAGATAAACATAGATATACATAGTTAGATACATGGAAACAGACTGGTACAGATAGATAGATAGATAGATAGATAGATAGATAGATAGATAGATAGATTAAAACACACTGAAATTGATAGATAGATAAAAAACAAAGAAGAAGAGATAGATAGAAACAAACAGGAATATTTGAATAGATAGATAAATAGATAGATAGATAGAAAGATAAACATAGATATACAGAGTTAGATACATGGAAACAGACTGGGATAGATAGATAGATAGATAGATAGATAGATAGATTAAAACAAACTGAAATTGATAGATAAAAAAACAAAGAGGAAGACATAGATAGAAACAAACAGGAATAGTTGAATAGATAGATAGATAGATAGATAGATAGATAGATAGATTAAAACAAACTGAAATTGATAGATAGATAAAAAACAAAGAGGAATAGATAGATAGAAACAAACAGGAATAGTTGAATAGATAGATAGATAGATAGATAGATAGATAGATAGATAGATTAAAACAAACTGAAATTGATAGATAGATAAAAAACAAAGAGGAAGAGATAGAAACAAACAGGAATAGTCGAATAGATAGATAGATAGATAGATAGATAGAAACACTGGAATAGATAGATAGATAGATAGATAGATGAAAACAAGCTGAATTTGATAGATAGATTTAAAAAAAAAGGAACAGATGGATAGAAGCAAACAGGAATAGTAGGATAGATAGATAGATAGATAGATAGATAGATAGATAGATAGATAGATAGACAGAAACACCGGAATAGATAGATATATAGATAGTTGGAAACAGTGGGATAGATTGATAGATAGATAGATATGAACACACACACACACACACACACACACACACACACACACACACATATATATATATATATAGAGAGAGAGACAGAGACAGAGAGAGAGACAACAGAGAGAGAGAGAGACATACAGAGAGATGAGAGAGAGAGAGAGAAGAGAGAGAGAGAGAGAGAGAGAGAGAGAGAGAGAGAGAGAGAGAGAGAGAGAGAGAGAGCGGTGGGTAGATTAATAGAATTAAACTTTTCCAAGCTTCAAAACCTGGACAGGTAAATGGTTTTTAGAATTTATTTGAATACACAAAATAAGTAAGGAAAGCACCTGGAAGAGGGAAAAACTGAATAGAAATCGAATTCCTGATTCCCCTCTACCTATCTTACATTATTTTAATAAATTTCTTCTCTCCCTTGATAGCCTGATTCATGTTCATTCATCATTCTTCTCTCTCTTGTATTTACCTCCAGTGTTTCTTGTCTATCAATTTCTCTTTCCTTTTTGCATTCCATCATCATATAGAATTTCATCAAACATAGTCTTCCCCCCCTCTCTCTTCTCGCTCTTCCTCTCTCTCCTCTCTCTCTCTCTCTCTCTCATATATATATATATATAATATCTATTATACCTTATATATTATATATATATATAAGTGTGTAATCATATCTATCTATCAATATATCCTCACTCAGTTTCTAACTATTTCAGTCTGTTTTTTCTATCTATCATCTACTATCTATCTATCTTATCTATTCCAGTTGTTTCTATTTCTATCTATTCCAGTGTTTCTATCTATCTATCTATCTATCTTATATCTATCTATCTATCTTATTCCAGTGTTTCTATCTATTCTATCTACCTTATCTATCTCCAGTGTCTATCTATCTATCTATTTATCTATTTATCTATCTATTCCAGTGTTTCTATCTATCTATCTATCTATCTATCTATCTATACCAGTCTGTTTCCATGTATCTAACTATCTTATGTATATCTATGTTATATCTATTTATATATTATTCAATATTCTTTTTTTTTCGAAAAATATTTTCGTTATTCTTCTTTTTTATCATTTTCCCCTTCCAGATTCACCCTGTACTCTAAATAGATGAATTAGAATCAGACTGGAA
>CM042158.1:58949540-58962040 GCA_023376005.1 Doryteuthis pealeii | reverse complement strand
CTTCCTTCTTTTCTCTCTTCCTCCTTCTCTTTCTTTCTTCCTTCTTTCTTCTTTCTTTCTGTCTTTCTTTCTTTTTCTTCCCTCTCTATTTCTTTCTTTCTTCCTTCTCTCTCTATTACTTTCTTTCTTCATTCTTTTCTCTCTTCCTTCTTCTCTTTCTTTCGTCCTTCTTTCTTCTTTCTTTCTTTTTTCCGTCTTTCTATATTTTTCTTCCCTCTCTATTTCTTTCTTTCTTTCTTCTCTCTCTATTACTTTCTTTCTTCCTTCTTTTCTCTCTTCCTTCTTCTCTTTCTTTCGTCCTTCTTTCTTCTTTCTTTCTTTTTTCTGTCTTTCTTTCTTTTTCTTCCCTCTCTATTTCTTCTTTCTTCTCTCTCTCTATTACTTTCTTTCTTCCTTCTTTTCTCTCTTCTTTCTTCTGTTTCTTTCTTCCTTCCTTCTTCTTTCTTTCTTTTTTCTCTCTTTCTTTTTTCTTCCCTCTCTATTTCTTTCTTCTTTCTTCTCTCTCTATTACTTTCTTTCTTCCTTCTTCTCTCTTCCTTCTTCTCTTTCTTTCGTCCTTCTTTCTTCTTTCTTTCTTTTTCTGTCTTTCTTTCTTTTCTTCCCTCTCTATTTCTTCTTTCTTTCTTCTCTCTCTATTACTTTCTTTCTTCCTTCTTTTCTCTCTTCTTTCTTCTGTTTCTTTCTTCCTTCTTTTCTCTTTCTTTCTTTTTTCTGTCTTTCTTCCTTTTCTACCCTCTCTATTTCTTTTCTTTCTTCTCTCTCTATTACTTTCTTTCTTCCTTCTTTTCTCTCTTCTTTCTTCTCTTTCTTTCTTTCTTCCTTCTTTCTTCTTTCTTTCTTTTTTCTGTCTTTCTTTCTTTTTCTTCCCTCTCTATTTCCTTCCTTTCTTCTCTCTCTGTTACTTTCTTTATTCCTTCTTTTTTCTCTTCCTTCTTCTCTTCTTCCTTCTTTATTCTTTCTTTCTTTTTTCTCTCTTTCTTTCTTTTTCTTCCCTCTCTATTTCTTTCTTTCTTTCTTTCTATCTTTCTTTCCTCTCTTTTTCTCTAAATCACTCCCCTTCTTCCCCTTTCCTCACTATTTAATCACCCTCTCTTATTTTTTTATCTTTCTTTCTACCTCTTCTTTCTTCACTACTTTCTTCCCTTTGTTTTCCCAGCCAGTTTTATCTTACTATTCATGTCTAATAATTTGTTTTCCTTTCTTCCCTAAGTTTTTAAAACCCTTTTCCTTTCATTTTCTCTCATAAATTTTTACATAATCTATTTAATGTCTACACTTTTCATTAATTTGATATTTTCAATGTATTTCTTTTACTTTTACGCTCCGTTCCATTAATACCTTCATTTAATTTTATTTTTCCACCTACTTTAATTTCAGTCATTTTCTTTACTTTTCTTTTTCTCTGCATCATCTCAAAATATTTCATTTTTCTTTCACAGACTGATTTCTCGTTCATTTATTTTTTCATTCAATTATTCCTTTATGCTCCATTTCTTCTCTTTCGCTCTTCATTCTCCCTTGTTTTTTCTTCCTGTCTTGAATTAACTTTTTCTCCTTTTCATTTATATCGTGTTTATGTACATTCCAGATATGATATGAAGTAGGCACAATTATTTTCTCAGATATTCAACCGGGAACGATCAAATCCGCGCATGCGCTTCTGCCGTCTAGAATGACGTGGATATGTAAAGAGAAAGAAAAGGCTCAGTGCTAATATATACATGCAAATCCCTGTCTGTTATTTTCTCTGTCTAAGTATCAGAGATTTTATTTGCAGTGCTTTGCTTCTGTTGCAAAACAAATCATGCATACACATGTGTGTGTACATATACGAGAATGCACACATGCAAATACAGGAACACAATCGCACACAATCGCACATACTTACAAGCGCACAAGTTGGTCGAATACATACATAAAATACACATACAATGCACACACAATACAATATACAATACACGCATACACATACAGAGGTCTATAGAAATACAATACAACATACACAAATACAATACACACATACAATACACAATACACACATAAACATACCGAGATCCACAGAAATACAATACACATACAATACACGCACAAAACAATATACAATACACACATACACATACATAGGTCCACATAAATACAATACTCAATACAATACACAATACACAAATACAATACACAATATACTATACAATACACATAAACACATACAGAGGTCCACATAAATACAATACTCAATACAATACACTATACACAAATACAATACACACATACAATACACAATACACACATTAACATACAGAGGTCCACAGAAATACAATACTCAATACAATAAACAATACACAAATACAATACACAATACAATATACAATACACACAAACCACATACAGAGGTCCACAGAAATACAATACTCAATACAAACACAATACACAAATACAATACACAATACAATATACAATACACACAAACACATACAGAGGTCCACAGAAATACAATACTCAATACAATAGACATACATAAATACAATACACAATACAATACACAATACACACAACACATACAGAGGTCCACAGAATACAATACTCAATAGAATACACAATACATAAATACAATACACAACACAATATACAATACACATAAACACATACAGACGTCCACAAGAAATACAATACTCAATACAATAAACAATACACAAATACAATACACAATACACATACCAATGCACACATACACATACAGAGGTCCACAGAAATACAAATACTCAATACAATACACAATACACAAATACAATACACAATACACTATACAATACACACAAACGCATACAGAGGTCCACAGAAATACAAAACACAATACAATACACAATACACAAATACAATACACAATACACAATGCAATACACACATACACATACAGAAGTCCACATAAATACAATACACAATACAATACACAATACTATACACAATACACACATACAATACACAATACAATATACAATACACACATACACATACACATGTCCACATAAGTACAATACACGATACAATACACAATACTATAACACAATACATTAATACAATATACAATACACACATACACATACAGAGGTCCACAGAAATACAACTTAAATACAAATACAGAAACAAACGCCACGCACAAACCCTCTTACACTCGCACACATACACATACTCACACATGCGCGTGTACAAATACGAGAATACACACGTGCAAGCTCAGGTAAACAATCACATACAGTCACACACGATTACACAGAAATATAAGCACACATATAGGTTCAATACATACATACACACACCGTACACATACAGAGGTTTACAAAAATACAACTTAAAGACCAGTGCAGAAAGAAACACATACACACATACACGTGTACTGATATATGTACACGGCTCTTTTGAAAACATTCATGCACACATATTCACGTATACAAATACGAGAACACACGCATGCAAACACAGTTGCACAACCACACACAGTCACACAGACGTACAACCGCAAATACGCAAACAGAGGTACAAACTCTCGTACACATACATACACACACCCATGCATGTGTCCATATACGAGAAATGCATACAGACAAGAACAGGTGACACAATCATACACAGTCACACAAACGGACCATATTACCTTTAGGCACCCCTTTTTGATTTCGATTAAGAAAGGACATGTTTTTCATTTATACCGTCAATATCCGGTTGTTTGTTAAGGGTTAGTGTTAGGGGTTAGTTTTATAATTTAAAAAAAATCTAAACATTGTCTGTTAAAACGACCGGGTATTGACGGTGTAAATGAAAAACATGTCCTTTCTTAATCCGGGATCAAAAAGGGGTGCCTAAAGGTCATATGTTCCACACAAACATATAAGTGCACAGCTAGTTCGAAAACACACCATGCAAATACAGAGGTCCTCAGGAATGCAACTTAATGGCAATTACAGAAAAGAAATACATGCTCAAACTCTCTCTCTTCTCTCTCTCTCTCTCTCTCTCTCTCACACACACACACACACACACACACACACACCACACACACACACATACATACAAGTATAATGATATATGAACAGGGCTCTTTTCCTAAATAACCATGCACACACATGCAAGTATACATAATACGAGAAAACACACATGCAAGCGCAGGTAAACAATCACACACAGTTGCACAACATAGATCGAATGCACCCACACACCATACACATACATATATACTTTACCAAACCTTCCGCACGAGCAGGATGAGAACAAGGTCAATTTCTTAAGCGGATTTCAACAAGTTTGAATTCAGAGTTTTCCTTCTCCTAGACCGGTTGCCTAACCAAGTTTAAAGAGCCCAGTCTGCCTTACTATCTATCCATAGCTGGAGGAGAGTAGGATTTATACCTTTCCCAAGGGTATTAGCGCTAAGTGAAATGCAATTACCACGTCCAGGATTTGAACTCGAGGCGACGAGTCCATTTCCCATGACTTTAAGCATTACACCACGCACTTCCATACACATACATAGGCCCACAGAAATACTTTACGCCAAAAACAGAAAAAACATACGCACAAGCCCCCCGCCCTATCTCTCTCCCTCCCTCCCCCTCTCTATCTCTCTCCCACTCTATCTCCCTCCATCTCTCTCTCGCTTTATCTCTCTCCCTCTCCCTCTCTCTCACTCCATCCACTTCTCTCCCCCTCTCTCCCACCCCCTCTATCTTCCCTCCCCCCTCTCTCTCTCATACGCCACACGCACACAGGTATTCATCCAATTTCTCACATGCCACATGATCTAGACTGAGCTTAAAAAAAACATTCTAAAGTGAATTTGAAATATATATATATATATTTATATATATATATATATATATATTTCAACCCCCCTCTTTCTCATTATCCATCTTTCTCTCGATATATATATATATATATATATATATATATATATATATATATATATATATATATGTGTGTGTGTGTGTGTGTGTGTGTTTAATTGTATTATATACATGTGTGTGTATTGATATTATATATATATATATATATATAATATATATATATATATATATGAATTTATATATTATGAATGCAACATGATTTAGACTGAGCTTAAAAACACATTCCAAAGTGAATTTGAATATAATTTACTACGTATAAATTGATATATTTTAGGATATACGTACCTAGACTGATGCAAATAGATTTTTATGTACACTAAGACATTTGAAAGACGATATAAAGTTTACATATCATAGAAATATATAAATGAATACAGTGAATCGGAAATGTATACTTTTATATCTAATTAAGAACGAGTGTGATGATATAGCATTATTGATATATGAATGTCTTTTTTTCTAACTATATATATATATATATATATATATATATATATATATATATATATATATATATATATATATATATATAATATAATATATATATATATATATATATATATATATATATATGTGTGTGTGTGTGTGTGTGTGTGTGTGTGTGTATTCCACTTCTCTTTATCTATCTATCTCGAATATATTATATATATGTGTGTGTGTGTGTGTGTACGTGTATGTGTGTGCGTTTAATTGTATTTATATACATGTATGTGTATTGATATTAATATATGTATATAATATATATATATATATATATATATATATATATGAATGTATATATAGGAATGTTTGTGTATGTGAGGGGTATGCTTATGTTTGTATATGTGTATCCGTATATCTATGTTGTATGTATATGTGTGTATTAATGTATCTATGTATTAATGCATTTAAGAGCATCTGTATGTATAAATGTATATACGTATTTATGCATTATATATATATGTGTGTGTATATCTGTATATGTGTGTACAAGCGTATATATAAGTGAGTATATATATATATATATATATATATATATATATGTGTGTGTGTGTGTGTGTGGGTGGGTGTGTGTGGTGTGGGTGGGTGTGTGTTGAAAGGAAAAATAAGCAACATACCGTCGGATTCGCTTTCATTTTCAACTTACATATACATATATAAATATATATACATATATACGCACGCACACACACACAACACACACACACACACACACACACACACACCACACACACACACACATATATATATATATATATATATATATATATATATATATATATATTCAAATGGATAAACAGAATTCAGATCATTACACAAATCTGCAGCAATTGATAAATAGAATTAGGCAGTCGGATAAATGAATAAAACGAACCAATGCTAAAATAAGAAGAGACAGATTTGTCTATAAGTTGTGTCTTTTGCATGAAACTTAACTTGCATTAGAAAGTTTGTATTACTTCTTCATTGCCACCATTTCCTGGCCTTCTCTAATCTCGGGGTTGATATTAAATGTTCAAGTCACATCCCCAGTTCAAATGCTGTTTTTTTTTTAATTTTATTATTGATACTAAAAAAATATGCGCCTCCCGACGTAAGTAATTAAGTTTTAATATATAGATTTACCAACCCCTCTGCACGAGCAGGAAGTGACACAAATCAATTTCTAAGCGGAGTTTAACAGGTTTGAATTCAGAGTGTTCCTTCTCCTAGACTGGTTACCTAACCATAGTTAAAGAGCCCAGTCTACCCTGCTATTTACTCACAGTTGGAGGGAGAATTGGATTCATACCTTTCCCAAGGGTATTAGCATCATGTGAAATGCCAACAGCTTCGTCCAGGAATTGAACTCGGGTCGACGAGGCCATTTCCCACGATTCTAACCATTAGACGACACGCATCCATACTTAAAAAAAATATGTTTGGTCATAAGGTGTGCTGAAGATTGCAGCTTGTATTTGTAAACTCTTCCAAAACATCATTGGTTGAATCGGCCAATCAAAACACTTAAACATGTATTTAGAGGTGTTGATAAATTGTCACTCCATTGCTCGTTGGTTGAACAGACGAACGGACAAGTATTATACAATTCTTTAACACGGGCCAACTGAGAAGGATTATACAATTCTTTAACACGAATCAGCTGACAGGGATTAAAACTGATACTACATCTTTCTACTTCAGGAAAGGATCAAACTTTATTCCACAAGGTATTTCCACTGTAAAACTGCTTTCTCCTACTTAAACTGGCCACACGAATCGTAACAAGGTAATTGAGAAGGTTTAAACAAACAGAACTTTAAATATTTTGAGGTATGTGCTGGCATCTTTTCAGTATATATATTTACCCCCCCCCGCATGAGCAGGATGTAACACAAGGTCAATTTCTTAAGCGGAGTTTAACAGGTTTGAATTCAGAGTTTTCCTTCTCCTAGACTGGTTACATAACCAAGGTTAAAGAGCCCAGTCTGCCCTACTATTTATCCATAGCTGGGGGGAGAGAAGGATTTTACCTTTCCCAAGGGTATTAGCGCTAAGTGAAATGCAATTACCACATCCAGGATTTGAACTCGGGGCGACGAGTCCATTTCCTATGACTTTAACCATTACACCACGCGCTTGACACTTTTCAGTATAAGGTGCGCTGACGATTACAACAGCTGAATCGACCAATAGACTGTATCGGCCAATCATAACACCTAAACGTGTATTTAATTTACTATATAAAAGCGTTGATAAATTGTCGTACACTTCCTCGTTGGAGCCACGGACTAGTAGACCTCTCTACTTCAAGTCAGGAGAAATTATAATAAAACTCAGGACGGATCAGCGGACAAGGATTAAAACTGATACTACATCTTTCTACTTCAAGAAAAGATCAGACGTTATGCCACAAGATATCTCCACTGTAAAACTGCTTTTACCTACAGTCTTAAACTGGCTACAATTTTGGCTACTCAAATAATGTGTGTCTTCTTTCTTTTGCCACTATATTTTGAGTTATTTCCTGCAGCTGTATTGTCAGTCTCATTCGCTGTTGTCTTTATTCAGACTTTTTCATTGAATTGTGTCCTTGTGTCTTTTCCCTTCCTTATTGTTGTCGCAGTTTCTTTATTTGTCTTCTAGTCTCATTTACCATCCAGCCTTTGTCTTTCTGTCTGGGTTCCATGGGGAATACCAATTTTATCACTGTCTAGTTTGGCTCCTGCATAAATTAGGTCGTTTAGTTCAGTAATGTTGTCTGTTGGGATATTATGTAATACTTTATTTACCTTTTCGGTTTCTACCCGGATGTTTTCCAGTCCCGATTCCACAGAGATGGTGATGTAAACTTCTTGTAGTCATGATTTGTTTTATTAACTCTACATTGATTCCTTTATTTTGCATTAACATTGAAGTTGTGGTGTTAAGTTCTGCCATGTTTTTTTTTCTCGGTTTATTATGTTTCTATTTCTCTGAGTGTTTTAGATGAGGCTTGATGATTACTATTATCTGCGTTATTCGAACTATTGCCCTCATCTTCATTATTATCTGTACAACGTTTCGGCCGATATGCCCTCCGGCCTTCTTCAGGTATTTCTTGTCGGACTCGGGAACCTTCTCGGACTCGGGAACCTTCTTTTCGAAATCGGGAACCTTCTTGTCGTAATCGGGAGCTATCACGGAACTATTCACTTATGTATGATTTTTTTTAATTTTTTACCTAGATTCATATTGGGTATTTTTCCCGAGTCCGAGAAGGTTCCAGAGTCTTACAAGAAATACCTGAAGAAGGCCGAAACTTTGTACAGATAACAATGAAGATGAGGACAATAGTCCGAATAACGTAGATAATAGTAATTCTTGTTTTTCTTTTTATTTAAGGAACTTTTCTTGAGATTATCACTTTCTGCTTATCTGTCCATACATCTATTATCTCGAGATAGAAAAAAAACATACTTTTTTAAGATCTTCCTTACTTGGTCCGCAAATCTTTTTCCTATAACTGCTTTTTAGATAATCTAACGAAGCTGTTCTACATTCGCTTATAAGTGGGCTCGCTTATTTGTGTCGCAAACGTCCCTTAAATTATGATCCAGGATAGCTCTAGTATTATTAGCGTTATTCGGACTATTGTCCCCATCTTCACTGTTATTTGTACAACGTTTCGGCCGATATACCCTCCGGCCTTCTTCAGGTATTTCTTGTCGGACTCGGGAACCTTCTCGGACTAGGGAACATTCTTTTCGAACTCGGGAACTTTCTTGTCGTATTCGGGAGCCATCACGGAACTTGAGTTCGAAAAGAAGATTCCCGAGTCCGAGAAGATTCCCGAGTCCGACAAGAAATACCTGAAGAAGGCCGGGGTATATCGACCGAAACGTTGTACAAATAACAGTGAAGATGGGGACAATAGTCCGAATAACGCTAATAATACTAATCTTCAAGCCTCATCTCAAACATTCAGAGAAACAGGATAGCTCTGTTTCGGATTTTTAAAACGAATTCGCAAGTCAATTTATTTCTTTGTCAGCATTTTATTTCGCCGTTAGATTGCCAACAGTGGTAAATGACAAAGAGAGAGAGAGAGAGAGAGAGAGAGAGAGAGAGAGAGAGAGAGAGAGAGAGAGAGAGGGGAATAACTATTTTTAATACTAGGATTGTCTTACATTAGAATATCCCGTTCTGCCAAATGAGTAAGAAATGAATGAATATTCTAGTGTTGTCGGTTAATAATCGGTTTTCACTCCAACTGCTCCCTTATGGCAAGCCCCAACCCCTTTTTATCATATGTTCTAAGTGACAGTTATCTCTGGTACCCGTGTTCAATCCTGAGTGAAAGCAGTTAGAAAAATAATTAATTAACACAACTCCTACCCCAGCTATGGTTAGCGGAATGAGAACAGGATACGCCCGTGGAATAAATAAAGGGTTAGGTTCAAAGTTCCGTGATGGCTCCCGAATACGGCAAGAAAGTTCCCGAGTTCGAAAAGAAGGTTCCCGAGTCCGAGAAGAATTAAGAATTGATTTATTTCAGAACTTTATTGGCATTAAATGGCCCACTGAGGTTGATGTGCCGTAAAACAAAACAAACCAAACCAAACCAAACTCCAACTGCTACTCTAAAAGCGGTTCCCCAACTTTATGATTATAGTTAATCAGCTGATTCCTTTTGTGACGTAATTCACCGACTTATTTGTGTATTGGTTATTTCCCCAAATTTGTCAACATAAGATTTTCGCTGATTAGAATTCAAAACAATAAAATGCATTCCAACCAGATTGTTCCTTTTAGAATATGTTCTCTCTTCTTCACCCATGATTTACATTTACTAAAACTACTTGTTGTTCCGACACATGATACCTAACAAGAACATTAATTATATTACAATAACATTTGATTAGATTTTGTTTTTTATTCTCATGTTCATAATTCATCTTATTTCTCTCAGATGTGTTGGTGTTTTTGGTCATAGTGTAATATTATCTCTATAACAATACTCGTGTTCCTTAATTATACGACCATTGTCATCTTGCAACACCCTCTGGTTAAAAATAAGATTGTCCAAATAGTCTAAGATGAATGGCCAAAATATAAATGCTGATTTTGCTTATCCGCTGAATTCTTATTTCTTACGAGTGTCCTTCGACGGGCGCAAGTATTTAAGTTTAATGAAATAATATTTGTAACAATCTAAGTAACAAATTTAAAGGTTTGGTTTTGTTTGTTTTGTTTTACGGCATATCAACCTCAGTGGGTCATTTAATGCCGATAAAGTTTTGAAATAAATCAATTCTTAATGGATAATACAATTTTTTTTTATAAACACATTTTTCTATTCAACTCATAGATGGGACCCTAACAGGTACTACCACACCGGGTCAGAGTGGACCAGGGAGCAATGGTGATGAAGGGGTGCTCCACATTCCCCAAACCTCCAAATCTGGAATCTCACCATCAGATAGAGTTTAACGTCATTCCCAGGACATGTAGACACGCAGCCACTGCCTTCTAGCACCCATATGCTAAAAAGGGATTGGGGCTTGCCATAAGGGCAATAGGGTTGGGAAAATCATATAGGTGCTAGGGCTTGACGTGACCAGCCGATTGATCGGAAGGGGGCCTCTCCGACCGCCCGTCTAGCCCAAGATAGTACCAAAGTGGAGTATTGCATGTCATGAACTGCTCATCCACCTGGCTCTATCCTTAAGCATCACGGGTCGCTACCCACGGCCAACAGGTGGCCCCATTGGGGGAGTCTTACCCCTCTGCAGAGGTGCAGTCGGTGCATTCTAACGCCCAAGCCGACAGGGCGGACAAATTTAAAGAAAATTTAACTAAACTAATTAACAGTATATACAAAACGATTGAGCCTTTTAAAAATAATTGAGTTTTATATAGATTATATATAGAACTGTTTTTACTACGTTCTAGATTAAAATAATAATATTAAAAATCACCGGTTTTTCATAATCCGTATTGCAAATTATTCACACCATATACTTTGTGAAATGTTATTTCTTAGTGAAAAAGATTTCTTCTGGAATGATTTTAAAATTTTAATATCATGGTTTATTTTGAGCCAAATCTTAATTAGCTAGACTTTAACCGAGACATCGTTAATAAATAAGATGCTAATTAAGATTGAATAATGAATATTATATAATCCTTGAGAGTATAAAGTTAATAACTAATATTTCACATATCAATGAATTTGGTATAATCTAACTCATTGTCAAATATCCAAGAATCAAGTATTATACGGAACTGCGAAAAGTTATACAGTGACCACATCACATTCATTATCCCAAATTATCCTCCTCGTAAAAGCACGTCCGGTTGAGGATAACGATAACTGCGACAATCCCGTAGAACTCAAAATGACAACAGGTGATACGAATGTGTTTAGGGATATTAGAACCTAACGATTATATATAAAAACATAAGGAAGCAAAAAAAAAAAGAATATACAAAGAAAACACGCTGATATGGTATCCAAGTACTGATTATAGTTAGAGCGTGTGTTGGAAGCTAATTTATATGTAGCGGGTATATTGAGGTGCGTGGTGTTGTCGACACAAGTTCAAATCCTGGAGAATGCTTTTTGCATTTAAAATATATAACTAATGGTTGGATTTTTTTTACTTATATAGCTATTTATTTAGGAGGCGCGTGGTGTAATGGTTAAAGTCATGGGAAATGAACACCTCGCCCCGAGTTCAAATCCTGGACGTGGTAATTGCATTTCACTTAGCGCTAATACCCTTGGGAAAGGTATGAATCCTACTCTCCCTCCAGCTATGGGTAAATAGCAGGGCAGACTGGACTCTTTAACCTTGGTTAGGCAACCGGTCTAGGAGAAGGAAAACTCTGAATTCAAACCTGTTGAACTCCGCTTAAGAAATTGACCTTGTGTCGCATCCTGCTCGTGCGGAGGGGTTGGTAAATATATATATATATAGCTATTTACTAAGCTTAGCTTAGATGTGGCTCAAGGCCAGAAGTTAGGGGCGCACAATGAGAATCAAACTCACAAACAATGGTCTGCGAATCAAGATTGCTAACCATTACACCACGTGAGGTGCCCTAATATAGTTATTTACTAAGCTTAGCTTAGATATGGCACAAGGCCAGAAGTATGGGGCA
>CM042158.1:58934540-58939540 GCA_023376005.1 Doryteuthis pealeii | reverse complement strand
TTCTTTCCCACCCATGAGCTTCGGCTTTGGGTGGGCCCACGTTAAAACGGGGCCTTGTGCCCAGTCCATACAAGTGGGGATGAGGCAAATACCTGTATTTAGACGTATTTTGAAACATATTGTAGGGTATGATACTCATTTTCTATAGACATGGATAGCTATTATCTTTGCATAGGTGGATTCGTCCTTAGATCTCTCTCTCTCTCTCTCTCTCTCTCTCTCTCTCTCTCTCTCTCTCTCTCTCTCTCTCTCTCTCTCTCTCTCTGGGTGACATTTATTCTATCATTCTGCAACTGGTTGGAATTGTGTTTGATCTTAGGAATTCATCTGTTTCTTGGTCCATTGTTTGTTTGTTTTTAGTTAACGAACACAAGACTTTTTAGTTTACTTAGAGCTCCTATTTTATTTTATGAAGATCAGATCAACTGAAACGCGCGGAGATTTGGCTATTTAGACGAGGGACGCCATCTTGCGATCCGTCTCGTCAAGTCTCCAAGCTAAAACTGATTTCCCTAGACTAACTTCTTCACGCTCGCACTGGTGAATCAGAGAAGAGGTTAAATTAAAGGGTTAATTCTTTGTTAATCAATTGCCTTCCTTTTCGTTTTATTCCACAACCGTTAGCTTCTTCTGTTATTCTGCAACTGAGCTGGAATTCTGTTTGATCCTGGGAATTCTTCTGTTTCTTGATCTGTTGTATACTCTCTTTATTCTTCTTCTGATCATCTCAGGAATCATGTTCTTCTAGTGTCTGGAACTTGTTTTGGGGACTTCGTGTCTGGTCTTCCATTGGGGATTTCTCATCTACCATAAGCCCTGGGTGATGGTAGTTTTTGGATAGATAACCCAAACTTCGATTTTCTTTATATCATATTTTATTTTGAAATCCCCATCCAGACTACTGTGCAGATTGAGTACGGCAGCTCGCTTAAGCGCGCCTTGTGCTATCCATGGTTTGGGCCAATACTAACTAAACTATCTCTTTCTAATCTAAAACGGAAGAAGGCCTTCTCCACCGATTCTCACGGTGTCCACCGGAAAGAAGATCCAGATGAGGTCAACTCATGTCACTCAATCCTCCAAAGGCCGCCGGCTGTAGTCATTCAGCCATTTTGTTTTCTACACTAACTCTACATAAGTGTTAGGGTACTAACAATTATGTAACAGGTCCATTTATTTTTTTTTATTAATGAACATAAGATTTATTTAGTTTACTTAGAGTTCATGTTTTATTTTAGGAAACCCAGATCAAATGAAACGTGCGGAGATTTAGCTAATTGAATAAGAGATGCTATCTTGCGATTCATCCCGTTCAGACTCCCAGCCAAAACTGATTTTCTAAACCAAATTTCACTGGTGAATCAGAGAAGAGTTTAAATTACAGGGTTGTTAATCAAATTCCCTGCATTTTACCCCAAAACCGTTAGTTTGATTTAAGCTACACCATCGGACATAATTGATAAGTAACCTATCAATTTTGTAGAATGAAAATGGAGCTACTATTCATACTAGTCTAAGTTCACGTACACGATATTGGTACATAATTCGTTGTGATATGAATGAGTTAGAATTGTGATATGCATGTGGTTCACACAATTATATCAAACAGGGATAATATATATATATATATATATATATATATTATATATATATATATATAATTCATTGTAATATTATGGATTTGGACTCATAACTTAAAGTTTCATGGTTATGCAATCATCAGATGAGTCAAATGGTTGAGATTTAAAAGCGTTAGAAGCGTTTCACGCGATGGGATAATATAAAGCTAAAAATTGTTTTTTTTAAACTGTGGCTGTTTAACGTATATTATATATATATATAATATATATATATAATATATATATTATAATATATAATCTGTATATGTATATATATATCTGTATATAAAAATAATCTTGGCTTCCGTAATATTATTATTGTTAATACTATTATAATATTGTATAAATTGTTAATGTAGTTACAGGCATTTCAGAAAAATATTACTATTATGGAAGTTTATTTTGTTTAGTTAAGTATTTTTATATCTAATATGCAGGGCTTCTAAAATCTTTAGTCTTTGTTTACATGTTTGTTTTTCTAAAATGGTAGTGTTGTTATTAAGTATTTTTACGGAATTTAGTAGTGGGAAAGAATGTGTTTTTAATGTGGCTATTTGAGTTAGTTTCTGAAAGTGCATCGTAAAACACTACTAAATTTAGATAGTACTAATGTTCTAAATGTCTATAACGACATTAACAAATTATACGATAATATAATATTAACAATAATAATAATCGTGGAAAAACAATATAATAATAACAATGATAATAACACTAATGATGATAACAATAACAATAATTAGAATAAAATAAAATAAACCCAACCCTTATATAAATATAAATATATATATATATAATATATAATATATATATATATATATATATATTATATATATAATATATATATAAAATAATAGAAAAAAAACTAAAAAAAAAACGGATATCTTTTTTTTAATCATCATAAAAACACGAGACTCCATGATGACAAATAGGAAGCCGTGAATGAAGAAGCAAAAGCAAGAACGAATAACAGATCACGTTCACACGAGGCAGAGTTAAAAAAACTGTCCATTTTTTCAAAAAGTCAACGTCTCTGATGACGGATAAACATCAAAACATTGTAAGACGAACTTGTATTGGTGACTTAAAAATAGTTTATATATATATATATATATATTATATAATATATATATTATATATATATATATATATATATATATATATATATATAATAATTCATGGCTAGTCAAAACACATAGAATTTATTTAGACATGCTAAAAACAATTTATTCACAAGAAGTTTTTTTTCCTTATGATGCCCTACGGGTGAATCTAGTGGAGAAAACAATTAAGTAATAGATAACATAAAATAATTAATCCTGTTTGTCTCAGCCTTTTTTGTTCATCTATATATATATATATATATAATATAATATATATTATATTATATATTCAACTTAGATATATATATATATCAACTTAGATATATATATATATATATATATATATATATTATATATATATTATAATTATATATATATATATTATCAACTTAGATTTATAAATGCTCCAATTTTTTTTTTTTTTTTTTTTGGGTCGAAATAAATTTATTATGGAATAACGATGTGAGTTTTTCCTCCTTTCACAGATATATATTATATATATATTATTATATATATAATTATTATATTATATATATATATATATATCTGTGAAAGGAAGGAAAAACTCAACATCGTTATTCATTAATAAATTTATTTCGACCAAAATTGGAGCCTTTATAAATCTAAGTTGATTTAACAAAGCTCCCCAAAATCAAGTCTCATCAGATGGATAATCATAAATTATCCATAAGTGGGTGAAGTTAAATGCATACGTTTTACATTACAACGACACCTATGATGTATATACATATTCGTTTAAGTACTAAACTTTATTGGTTGAATCCTATCACAGAAATATTTGATACTATTCACACACGCACTCTCACCTCCTCTCTTTCAAACCACACACAAAAACCACAACACTCACACATACATATATATATATATGAATGTTATGTATGTATGTATGTGTGTGTGTGTGTGTGTGTGTGTGTGTGTTTTCAAGAAGGTGTAATGTGTGCCCTAAATCAATGAAATGTGAGGTGTTAATCAGGAATGTGGCCTCCTTAGGTGTGTGTACAAATACAGCTTACCCTTTTTAGGCTAGAAGGCAGGTGCTGCCTCTGGGGATGGTACCATGGAACGATGTTGATTAAATTCTCACCCACCGACTTTTTCTTGTTTCCCTAAACCGAAGGTTCATCTCAAATGTAATATCGCATTATTTGGAGGATATTAACACCAAAAATACTGTAACGATTAACAGTATGTCAAGAAAAGTCTTTCTGAGTTCGAGTTTTAGTATTGGTTGTAACGGTAAATCAACCTCTGTGGGTCAGTCCATGCATATAAATTGCTTTGACTTCCAGGTGCTTTTGGAATTGACTATAATTTTTTACGGTAGCTATTTCGTTATATTGTTTTGACAGGCTTTGGTGAAACTTCTCCTAGCTGGTTGGCTATATATATATATATATATATATATATATATATATATATATATATATATATATATATGAATTTAATTTTTTTTTTAAAACAAACATTTAAAAAAATTTTTAAAATTCATTACTGTCGGATTAACTTCCATTTACTCATTATATATATATATATATATATATATATATATATATATATATATATAGCCAACCAGTCTAGGAGAAGGAAAACTCTGAATTCAAAATAATTATAAAGTTTACGGATTGGCCTAATGTCTTTGTCAGTCAGACAGCATGGGAGTCTATCCCTTCATCGCTAGCACTAGACGAATGAGAAAGTCTTTAATCCCTACATTACCGCATATATTCCTGTGCTACTCATACATTGAGGTGGCGAGAGCCGGTATCGAACATCAAGTACTCTACCGACTGAAACCTTGTATACTCTATAAACTCGTTTTGACGGTGGGGTTGTACACCTCAGCAGGGGATATAGTCAGCGCTTTTTCAAACCCTACTCAAATATTTAACTTAATATAATATTATTTGGGTTATTCGAACGATTGTCTTCATCTTTATTGTTATCTGTACAACATTTCGGCCGAAAGTAGTGGATAAAGCGTTGGTTAAGACAGTTATAAGTGACAGTTATCTCTAGGCTGCAGGTTCAATCCTGGTCAAGCGCGACCAGTAACATTGAATAATAATTACACAGCTTAACCCCAGCTATGGTTAGCGGAAAGAAAACAGGATACCTCCGTTGTTTGAATAAAGGGTTGGGTTCAAATTTGGTGATGAATCCCGATTACAACAAGAAGGTTCCCGATTTCGAAAAAGAAGGTTTCCCGAGTCGGACAAGAAATACCTGATGAAGGATTGAGGTAACATCGGCGGAAGCG
>CM042158.1:58912040-58924540 GCA_023376005.1 Doryteuthis pealeii | reverse complement strand
CACACGGCCACCTTAGCAAGAAAATTTCTAAATAGTGACTACCCCATGAAATTAATAAAAAAAGCATTCGACAAAGCATCATCTCTTAATAGACAAGAACTACTCTTATACAAACCACACCAAACTAATGACCGAATCCCTATGGTATTTCACCACGGTCGACACATGCACAAACTGACTAAGCTACTCACTGAACAATATAAAACCCTACAAACCGACCACACAACAAAGTCCATCTTCAAAACCCCGCCCATCAACGCAAAAAAACAACCACCCAACCTACGTAACATCCTCACTGACTCCAGGAAAAATTTACATAACACCGCACGGAAAGGTAATAAACGATGCAACAAGCCTAGATGCCAAATTTGCAACCACATACATACGGAAACCGAAATAAAAATACCCTACACAAACATAACAATCCATCCGCCACATCTAACATGCGATAACGCTAACATCATATATTATATATACTGCACACAATGCAGAAATAGCGGATATGTGGGAGAAACATCAACACCCTTTAGACTAAGACTAAATAACCACAAATCCAATATAAATCTCTAATCCCCGCATAGTACAATAGCACTTCATTTTAACACCATATCACACAACCTTACACACCTCAAATGCCTTTTATTAGAACACGCATTTCCAACAACGCAATCTAGAAAACAATCAGAAACTAAATGGATTCTAAAATTACAAACACACGTGAAGGGATTGAACGCAGACATCGGAATTCTCCGTTATTATAAATATTTCACAGACCCACTGTCGATAACAACAGAGACAAGGAACCAGTTAAACAGTAATAACATTCATTTGATAAAGGGTATTTAACGAACCTGTAAATTTATGACAAAAAATAATTAAAAAAATAAGTGAATTCAATACTCCATAATATCGAGTTCATTTATTTATATATTTTTAATGCTTCGTAATAACGGCCAACTTTAAAAAAAACACATTTTAATATATATATATATATATATATATATATATATATATATATATATATATATATATAATGTTGTTCTGGTTCCAACGGGAGAAAATTCAATTTTATAAAAAAAAAGGTCCGCAATATGTTCTTAGAAATTTTTTTAAAATTCTTTTTATCTTACATATGTGACACGTTTTTCTGATCTGTTGTCTTCTTCAGGCATTGAATTATTATTTTGGCAGAATATGTCCGATATTTGATAGGTTGTGTGTGTTTCTGCAACTTTTCTATTATAATGCTTTTTCAACTTTTCTATTATGATACACACACACACACACACACACGCATATATATATATATATATATATATATATATATATATATATATTAAATTTTTACTTGAAGGCACTTACAACGCATGTATCGCATAAAATTCGATACTTTTTCTTATAGAAAATAAACTTGACAAGTGTAATCCCAGTAAAGGATGGCTCGATGTGTAGAATACCGTACAGACTGTTTCGACTTTATTAAGTCTCATCAGCGGTATATACTAACGATTTCCCTCCGACAGAAATCGAAACCGGGACTTCAGCAGACGCAGTGAAACACTAGTGAAACACTTTTATCGCCTCGGCCACAGTACACAGCTGACCATCCTAGCGGAATTAAGCTTGTCAAGCGATACTACGCGCCTCCACCATAATAGGTAAGGGGGCGCTATTGAGAGAATAATAACAACAAACAGCCCGAATGCCCTTCGGCGAAGTGAATAAGATTTTTGGATGTTTGTTTATTTAGAAACGTTGCTGATAAAGTATATATTAAATTTTTACTTGAAGGCACTTACAACGCATGTATCGCATAAAATTCGATACTTTTTCTTATAGAAAATAAACTTGACAAGTGTAATCCCAGTAAAGGATGGCTCGATGTGTAGAATACCGTACAGACTGTTTCGACTTTATTAAGTCTCATCAGCGGTATATACTAACGATTTCCCTCCGACAGAAATCGAAACCGGGACTTCAGCATATATATATATATATATATATATATATATATATATATATATATAAATAATTTTATGTTATGACAATTTGTGGTAATGTGACGTGAGCAGTGACGTAGTTTTTGTTATAGACAAAAACCGGAAGCGAATCTCCATTATTAATCAATGGTAATCTAATACCACTGATAAACTAAAGTGACAATTCTTCCAAGCTGTAGTTGTATTAGTGCTGCTGTATGGCTGCACTAGTTTACCCTAGTCACACGTAGGAATGAACGTTATGAAAGAATCGATCTTTGTAGTAAAACAATCATATATTTGATTTCAATCTAAGTTATACATTCATGTAAATTATTATTAGTCTTTGTCATGTACTTCTTTCATCTTTGGTTTCCCGTAACGAAATTAATTGTATGAAGCACTGACAAGCACAGAAAAACAAGTCAAGAAAGTAATTGTTTGCTATGATTTATTCAATAAAAGTTCAGTACTATATTACTACTAATAACAATAATACAACTAATGTATATAAAAAGAGTAACATCAAGTCTTACGCATCGGCAAAACTATCGAATGATTTGTAAAAATTGAATTTGGTCTTCTGCCAATAGTTTTAAAAAATAAGATGAAAGAAGAAATTTGGCTGAAATTAATAATGAAAAACAAATTAGTTTGAAATTGATAATAATGAAATTTGTTCATGAATAAATCTGGATATTTGAATTCACATTGAAAGATGTGGTCGAAAGTACTTATTAACATGCTGGAAATGGGCGTGTTGTCGAGGAGTGCTTGCTGGCGTGCTGCGACAAATGAAGAAACCAGAAGTGGGAGAGGTTTCTTCTTATATATATTTACCAACCCCTCCGCACGAGCAGGATGTGACACAAGGTCAATTTTTTAAGCGGAGTTTAACAGGTTTGGATTCAGAGTTTTCCTTCTCCTAGACCGGTTGCCTAACCAAGGTTAAAGAGCCCGGTCTGCCCTACTATTTACCCATAGCTGGAGGGAGAATTGGATTCATACCTTTCACAAGGGTATTAGCGCTAAGTGAAAATGCAGTTACCGCGTCCAGGATTTGAACTCGGGGTGACGAGTTCATTTCCCATGACTTTAACCATTACACCACGGTTTCTTCATATAGGAGAGTAAATAGATGAAGATAAACGATGTGTTCATCAAAAAGTTTTTATTGTAATAGCATAAGTAGTTCACTATATTTATTAGAAGGGCTCACTATATTTCGTAAAATATAGAGCATTCATAGTTGCAGAAAAAAAGTTTTCCTCTCTACCACGGATTCGGTGTTCATGGTACACCTTCCTCAGAAGAACTAAAAATTATAGGTAGCTAATTTTATATATATACTTATTTGGTCTAGAATTGTTTTTACTTCTCTCTCTCTGTCTTTTAATTGGTATACATTTTAGTCTTTAAATCTAAACTGTTTCTCTTTGTAATTAAAGATTAGTTTTCCATATGCTTATCAGGCAAAAGTAATTTGTAATTCTATCTATCAGCTGTCTTCAATGTTCATGCTTTTTTTTGTTATTCATTTTGTTTATACCTTATTCAGGTATAGATGCCTTCTGATGAATCTATTAAGTTATAGTTGTAGTTTTTATGTAATATTTAATGCATATCTTATACATATATATATATATATATATATATATATATATATGTGTGTGTGTGTGTGTATATATATATATATATATATATATATATATATATATATATAAATCTTAATAATACATTAATAAGTTATGTATCTTATTGAAACACGATGAAATCATGTTCGGAGAAAACCTTTTTCTCCACAACTATATATATATATATATATATATATATATATATATATATATATATATATAATGTATACATATATATGTATATATATATATATATATAATGTGTGTATATATATATATATATATATATATATATATATATATATATATATACTAGCAGAGAAAAGAGGGATAGAAGTAAAATAACGTGAAAGGTATATATATATATATATATATATATATATATATATATATATATATATATATGTGTGTGTGTGTGTGTGTGTGTGTGTGTGTGTCGATAGAGAGATATGAATAGAAACTTATAGATAACTAGAGAGATACACACACGCACAGAGACACACACACAGAGAGAGAGAGAGAGAGAGAGAGAGAGAGAGAGAGAGAGAGAGAGAGAGAGAGAGAGAGAGAGAGAGAGAGAGAGAGAGAGAGAGAGAGAGAGAGGGGGGGTGAAGAGAGAGCGGAAAATGTAGTAATAAAAACGGTTATTTTTTTTCAATTTTTAATTTAAAAAATATATTTTTAAAACCCCGAAAATGACGTGCTGTTTCGCAACTAATTACAAAATCTTCTGACAGTCAACAAAATATTCAAATGCAATCACATTTTCCCTGCTGTTTCATTAACAAGTTGAAATAAACTGAAGATTAAATACAAACTGCTCTAATTACATTTACTTATTTATTACATATGTTTTCATTTTTTTTCCTTTTTCTCGTTTATTTGTTTATCTATTTTAAAGGAAAGCACACAGAGAAAATGAAACTGCGAAAAAAAAAGACTTACATAGGGAGGAAGAGACAATACAGGAAATAACGGAAGGCGTAGATAAATAGATAGATAGACAGATAAACTGATAGATAGGTAGACTTTAAACAGCGTTGAATAAATCTACACACTTTTTGACTCTTGGATTCTCATGTATGAAATCATAAGGCAAGTGTGTCACACACAGTGATATTTCCTTATAATACATCCCTCATTCTCTGTATATATAATATATATATATATATATATATACGCACACACACTCATACACACAACACACACACACACACACACACACACACATATATTATATATAATATATATATATATTATATATATAATATATATAAACTTTCAAAGAAAAACTTAACAAACCCTCAGTTGACTGTGATAATTTTTCGACCAGAAACTCAAAATGAGTCTAGTCTCCTCAGATAGATTAAAAAATACAGGGAAAATCGTTTAGAAATATTATTCACCATAAATTCAATTCCCCGACACGCTCACACAAGAAAAAACCTTGCCTCATATGTTAGAGACGTCTCAGTATCATTGACAGGTTAATTTCGCAGGAATTTCTGTGCTATTGTCGCCGAAGCAGTATAGTTTCTGACTATCCTGCTGAAGTCCGGTTTAGATTCTGTCGGAGGGAAATGGTTAGTATAACATCGCTGATGAGACTTAATAAAGTTGAAACAGTCTGTACGATGTTCTACACACGAGTAATTCTTTGCGAAATTTTGTCATTGTTATCTTCTATAATTATCGAATTTTGTGTGATATGCGCATTGTAATTGCCTTCAAGCAAATATATATATATATATATATATATATATATATATATATATATATATATGGGTAATTCCATTCATATAATCATAATCCCTATTGTTCTGGAATTTGTACAGGGTGGACTATGTTAAAGTTAGACATTCCCCAAATTTGAGCTTCTAATTCCAAGAATTGGCGAGTTGTCGATATTTAGCCTCCAAATTTTATATGTAAACTTTTTATAATTATCTTTGTCTGAAGAACTTCCCTACTCCTAGTTATTGGTTTATAAATGTATTTTTGGAATTGGAAGCTCAAGTTTTGGGGAATGTTTAACTTTAACACAGTCCACAAAATGTGAACACAATTTCATAAAAATGAAGGGGGTGGGTGACAATTTTACTTTTTTCTGTGATATGACATCGTTAACCTCTCGGGAATTTGGTCAGCTGTCGTAAATGGGTGCTGTTTAAACTATTAAATACAAACAATTGTTTATATATTTTTACGATATATATATACCTAATGGACTCTCCCGTCGATTACCGACGTACGTATGAAGAGTCATACACACAATGAATTCCCACACAGGGATTTGTTTATAGTGGTGAAGGCTTGTGTTGGACCATCCACACTTTTTGGCACAGTCGATAGGACAGAATTGGTGCATCAAGGGTTGCCACAAACTCAATCAACGACCGACCTCAGGAATTTTGATTTCAGAGTTATCCCTCTCATAGACTGGTTACCTACCCAAGGCTGAAGAGTCCAGTCTGCCCTACTATTTAACCCATGGCTGGAGGAGATATATGGATTCATACCTTTCCCAAGGGTATTAGCGCTATGTGAAATGCCAACAGCTTCGTCTCGGAATTGAACTCGAATCGACGAGTCCATTTTTCACGACTAACCACTAGCCCATATATATATATATATATATATATATATATATATATATATATATATATATATATATATATATAGAGAGAGAGAGAGAGAGAGAGAGAGAGAGAGAGAGAGAGAGAGAGAGAGAGAGGGTAGGTAACCAATCTAGCGCTAATATCATTGGGAAATGTATGCATCCAACTATATAATAGACTTATTTAAAAAGAAAATAGAGAGAGAGAGAGAGACAGACTGACAGATTGAACTGGATGAATAAAAACTGTTATTTATTTTTAAACAAAAAGAAAGCACTTACGGTTTCGTATACAATAATATATAATCCGCAAATAAACAAAATTTAAATATTAATAAGATATTCATTACTTAAGTGAACATGTATTGAAATTCAAATCTGAACTATTCTAAATTACATTTATATACCCTTTTGGCTCTGTCAGCAGAGCATCCGCCTAGGATATATTCTGAAATAGTGAACGGCGTAAAATCAGGAATATTATCTTTATCAATAATTAAAAACAAAATGCTTTTTTTTAGGATTTGAAATTATGTTTAAAATAAGATCAGTTAACGTAATCATCACTTGGGATTTGCACAATTCCTAATTCCCACAAAATGAGTTGGCAATGCGATGTGCCGAAGAATAGCAAGGGAAATTATTGAAAATCGCAGGTCAGCCTCACGGGTCTCTTTTCTCTAGCTCGGGCTGTTAAATGATTTCTATCGTTGTAGGAAGACGTCTAGGGTGCCTAGGGCGCTAAGAAAAGTTTTAACCAATTTAAAGATTCATATCCGAGAGCAACTGGCATTTAGCCAGTTTATGAATCCCCAGTTGTCCTTGATCGACGTCTGGATCTGCCCCCCCACACACACTTTCGAACATGTTAACACCAGATAACGGTAATCTTTAACTTGTTCCTCGTAAATTCCTACCATAAAATAAACTGAACCCTCCTTTTATGTCCGTGTTTTTGCAATAAATGTTTTATTTTTCTTGCACCCGTTATTTTACAATACTGAATATATTTTCTTTATTTAGAAACATTTATTGCAAACATTTAAAACATTTATTGCAAACATATTAAAACATTATTGCAAAAACACGGACATAAAATGAGGGTTCAGTTTATTTTATAGTAGGAATTTACGAGGAACAAGTTAAAGATTACCCAGATAACTTGGTTTGTTTTGGTTTGTATTGTTTTACGGCATATCAACCTCGGTGGGTCATGTAATGCCGACAAAGTTGTGAAATAAATTCATTCTTAATGGATAATACAATTTTGTTTATCAACTAATGTTTTTCTATTTAACCAGTAGATGGGACCCTAACAGGTACTACCACTCCGGGTCGGACCGAATGGTGATAACGGGCCTCTCGACCGCCCGTATAGACCCCAGATAACCAGTTGGTACATATCACGTCCTAAATAAGTTAATTACTGTCTTGGAACAGTAAATTTCTTTTTTCTTCTTGTAGTCCCCTAAATCTAATTCCTCTTTAAATATGTCCATTATATAGTTGGATGCATACATTTCCCTATGATATCAGCGCTAGATTGGTTACCTAGCCAAAGTTAAAGCGTATATTCTTCCCTACTATTTATTAGAGAGAGAGAGAGAGAGAGAGAGAGAGAGAGAGAGAGAGAGAGAGAGAGAGAGAGAGAGAGAGAGGGGTTGGGTGTATATCTTTCATAAGGAATTTGCGTTATGCGAAATGCGTCTTCCAGGATTAGAACTCGTTTCGTCGTGTCCATTTCCTACGACTCTAACCATTACCCGCAGCGCCTCTAAAGGGCTAGTAGGTATACAGAAGCAAAAGAATCAATCAAAGGAGGGTAACCTATGAAGGAGAAAGAAAGGATTTTTAAAAAAGGAAAGAAAAAAAAGAAAATCAATTAAAAAAGTTTAAAAACAAACAAAGGAGATTTTTCGGAAGGAAAAGACGGATTAAAAAGGGAACGAAATAGCGAGAAAAAATATGTTGCATTGGGACAAATTCGATTTGTATTAGTAGTTGCTAGTAGAAACAGCATACACAAGTCGTAGTCACAAGCGGGATGTTTTTTTTTTCTAGACTTGTGCGTTCTTTTTCAGAGAGAGAGAGAGAGAGAGAGAGAGAGAGAAGAGAGAGAGAGAGAGAGAGAGAGAGAGAGAGAGAGAGAATGAGGTTCAAGTTCAAATTATTCTATCGTAAATCATGTTAGTACAACTAGCTAAAACCGTACGGGGGGAAACCGGGGATCCCCGTCCGTCTCTCAGAAAAGTCCAGTCGAAAAAGACCGATTTTCCTCTTCTTCCGTTTGTCGTCCCGGGGGTCAGGGGTCACTTCCGCTCCTCCGTTGAAACTATAACTTTCGGTTTTATTTTTAACTTTAGTTCCGGGTCATTGGTCGGTCAATAGAATTCGAAACTTTAATCTCTTTGCGCTTATTTCTTTTTTCTCTCTTTCTCCAGAAATCCGAATACCATTTTATTTTCAATCCCCAATTTTTCCGTAAACCATAATAATTATGCTACAAATAATAGGATGGAAGGAATAAAAAAATGAAATGAAAGAAGCAGAATATACGAGAAAAAAGAAAGGAATCAAGTAAAAAAAAAAAACAACTTAAAAACAAAAACATAGAGAAAGATATTGAAATAATTATGAGACAAACAATAAACAAAGAGATTTAATAATGGGACTTTGAGATAAAAACAGATCACCTTATCCCAGCAAGAAGACAAAACTTGTGTCGATTAACAAAAAAGAAAGAACTTGTAAACTGCAGGCAGATTTGAACTCAAAGTGGTAACTTGAAACCAATTTCCAGGCACTGCTGCAACAGAATGCTCAGCATGTTGCATAGGGTACAGGGAAGCCAAATCAGAACGAAAAAATCAGAAGCCTTGTGTCTTAGAAGACTTCGGACCAGACAATGCGCGCGGATCCTTACATCTTGCTAAATAACTGACTAAGTAGTATCCTTGGCTTTCTAACGGTCTTGTCAGAGTGAGGTGCATTGCACTCTCAAGGCCATCAGCTGTACTGATCGCCATAATGCCAAAAATGTATTAGGGGTAACAAGAAGAGTCCTGAAGACCGAGGAGACTTGCTGTCACTCAGACTCCAGTGAAAGGCCATCAGCTAACATTGATGTGAAAAACTAAAATTAGTGAATATATAAAAAAGGGAATAGAAAATAAGGATGATATTACAAGGAAGAAAGACTGTGGGGTATAATGAGTTTTTTTAGGGGGGTAGGGTGAGATTTGGGTGTTTTAAGGTTTAAAAGTAGCTGGATATTGTTGGCTGTGTGGTCTTAAGGTTTTTATGCTTGGTACCCCATCTTATTTGGCGGTTGCGCTTAAACGGAAGGAATTTAAGGAACGTAAAAGAAAAACGACAAAGGCAGGAGGTAGTTTTATGACTTTATCGACCGGGTCATGGTCGCCTGTAGCAAGGGAATATCTCCCTGTCTAGTAGAAGCGACCAGACCCAGTTAAGGCTTAAAAACGAAATGGCCGAGAGATGCTTCGGGGGACAGTTCCTTTTGTCGGATATGCGCAGAGGGTTCTTCCGGTGAAGGCCCCATGGGAGTTTTTTTTTATTTGTTTGTTTTATTTATTCTAAATTCATTTTCGATTTTTTTAATCCCACAAGACAAATAAGGAAGAGTGAAGAAAAATAGTGAGATGAAAGATGAATGAATGATAAAATCTGAAGATGTTTAAAGTAGAACGAAGAAAGAAAGTGTTATATTATTGATTGGTAGTTAAGTGTAGCATTGATTTTAAAATAACGGTTAGTGGAAAGATACAGGGAATGTGACAAGATGTAGCCCTGTGTTAACCTATCACCGTTGTTACGATTCGTGTGGACAATTTAGGACTGTAGTTGAAAGCATTTTTATAGCAGAGGTCATTTGTCTAGCGTTAATTTTAAGATAACGGTTAAGGAAAAGATACAGGGCATGAATGTGACAAGATGTAACCCTGCATTGACCTATCACCCGGTTTACCAACGCGAACCATGTGAAAAGTAGAAACTCATCATTCCTAAGCGGATGGTCTACTGACCGGGCAAAACCGGCTCATTAAAGAGTTATATATATATATTGCCAACATCTCCGCACGAGCAGGATGTGACACAAGTTCAATTTCTTGAGCGGGTTTAACAGATTTGAATTCAGAGTTTACCCTCTCTTAGACTGGTCACCTAGCCATTGTTAGAGAGTCCAGTCTACCCTGCTATTTGCCCATAGCTGGAGGGAGAACTGGATTCATCCCATTCACAAGGTTATTAGCGCCATGTGAAATACAAACCCGTTCGTTCAGGAATTGAACTCTGGTCGACAAGTTCAGTTCCTACGACTCTAACCATTAGACCACAAGCCTCCATAACTCATTAAACGATTATAGCTTCAAATAAGTATTGTTAATACAAATAAATTACACTTATATAGGACGCCCGTTTTGTAATGGTTAAAGTCATGGAAAATGGACCCGTTGCCCCGTGTTCAAATCCTGGATGTGGTAATTGCATTTCACTTAGGGCTAATACACTTGAGAAAGGTATGAATGTTACTCTCACTCCAGCTGTAGATAAATAGTTGGGCAGACTGGGCTCTTTAATCTTGGTTAGGCAACCGGTCTAGAAGAAGGAAGACTCTGAATCCAAACCTGTTCAACTCAAACCTGTTCAACTCAGAAATTTACCTTGTGTCACATCCTGCTCGTGCGGAGGGGTTGGTAAATATATATATATACATAGGATCAAGTGTTCCATCACATACGAATAATTTTTAATCAGAACTATTTGACTGAGGCATAGGATACCAAAATAGTAAGTGGGAATGGGAGTAATAACAATGAATGGGTAACTCCATTCTTCTCAGAGCTTCATAACTGGAGCCTCACTCTCAATGCCCTGTCGTCAGGGACTGTAGAATACGCCGACTAAACCTCTGCAGATGTGTAAGCCCCTTCATAATGGAGTCACGAGTTGATGCCGGTGGCGACCGTGATGCTTATAGACGTAATCCTAATGGCTGAGCATTCTATGACATACAGCACACCACTTTGGCACTTACTTAGGTTAAAGGGGTCGGAGAGGCCTCAGGCGATCAATTGGCAAGCCCTACCTGTTAAGATTCCATGTATGGGTTAAATGGTTCAAAAATTAGTTTTAAAAGATTGAATACCCAACAATCTATATGATACAAATCTTTCTTAAAAGCACGGCCGTTATCATCTTGCAACACTCACTGGGCAAAAATGAGACCGTCATATTTATCCAAGATGAAACGTAAAAACGTAAATCCTGATTATCTGATGTTAGTTATCCGTGTTGTTTATTTCATGCGTGTCATTGCCTCAGCTAAGTATTGGACCATACCGGTTTTATTATAAAGAAAGGGAAGAAAAATGTCATGCTACACAGAAAAATACCATAAAAAAGAAAGCAAGAAAGAAAAAAAGAAAGAGGGTAGGAGCAAATAGAGAGAGGGGCGAGCGCGCATAAACGATAATGCTAACCCGTTTACATCGAATATAATGAAAAATTGAAAGAAAGAAAAAATAATGAGAGAGAGAGAGAGAGAGAGAGAGAGAGAGAGAGAGAGAGAGAGAGAGAGAGAGAGAGAGCGAGAGAGAGAGAGAGAGAGAGAGTTGAATCAAGATTGTTATATTTTTGAATATCGACAATGTGTTCAATATCTCTTGAAGAAACATATCAAACGTTGTAATACTTAAATTATCATACTGTAGTGATGATTTTAAAATAACGGTTAATGGAAATATACAGCAAATATATGTGACAAGATGTAACCCTGTATTGACCTATCCCCCGTTTTACCAACGCGAGCCATGTGAAACGTAGAACCTCATCATTCCTAGGGGGAACTCTGGTCGACAAGTTTAGTTCCTACGACTAACCATTAGACCACGCACCTCCATAACTCATTAAACGGTTATAGCTTCAAATAACTATTCTTAATAAAAATAAATTACACTTATATAGGACGCACGTGGTGTAATGGTTAAAGTCATGGGAAATGGATATAAGGAAAAGTAAACATGTTATCACAGGCTAATAAGATGGCTGTTATCGGTTCATTTACAAAGTTTGAATGGAAAGTCAGCGTCTCCGGAAATAGATAAGATAAAAGGTTCTGAAGTCGAATATTTTTTACGTTGTGTGTGAGTGTGTGTGTGTGTGTGTGTGTGTGTGTGTGTGTGTGTGTGTGTGAGAGAGAGAGAGAGAGAGAGAGAGAGAGAGAAAGAGGGAGAAAGATAAAGAGCG
>CM042158.1:58892040-58904540 GCA_023376005.1 Doryteuthis pealeii | reverse complement strand
TTCACTCTCTGATTTACGCTTCTTAGCGTCATTTATTTTTTCACGCTGATATTTGGGTCCTATATTTTTATATCCACTTTTCGCTTGCTCTTGAGTTTGAGCTCGTCAATTTGTTAGGAGGATAACTGCTACACCATTAACGCATCCACTCCGAGAATTAAGAGGATCATACAATGAAAACCACTTAACTTATTAACCCACAGGATGAAGTTAATTAATTCCACTGTCATCCTATTTATCGTTCCTGATTCTCCATGTTCCAATCTTGTATGGGGTTACACAGGGATCAACCTGCGATACAGAAAATCCCAAGAGGAAGAAATGATACTGGCTCGGCTGCACATTGGCCTTACAGGACTTACACACTCTTTTATACTCAAAACATGGTGCGAAACATGTCGAACACATGCGTTGTAAATATTTCCACATAGAATTTGTGTTGTATACTCTCTTTCCTTACTCTCTTACTTCTATTATCTCTTCTCTCCAGCGTCTCTTCTAGCGTCTCGACTTCGTCTTGGGGACTTCGTGTCTGGTCTTCCATTGGGGATTTCTCTTTATCAGAAGCCCTGTGTCATTGGTAGTTTTTAGATAATAACACAAGACTTCGATTTAACTTAGATCATATTTTATTCTGAAATCCCCACCAGACTACCTGCGCAGATTGAGTCGGCACCGTGCATAACACGACTTACCACCGTCGTGGCTTTGGCCGATCTGACTAAACTCTATTTCTAATCTAAACCGGAAGAGGGTCTTCTCCACCGATTCTCACGTATCCACCGGAAGGATCAGGATGAGGTCTAGCCTTGTTATTCAATCCTTCCAGGCCGCCGGCTGAACTTATAACAACCATTTTGGTTTCTACACTACTGTACATAAATATTAGGAATCTAATAACTATGTAACATTTGGAGATTCCACTCCTATCAGAAATATTTTTTCACTCAAATAATATTGGCATCTGTTTGAGAACACAAGAATGGGTGCTATTATATCCTTCTTGACATAAATTAAATATACCAGCTATTATGAATCAAATATAAAATATGTCACGAAACTTTCTGCAAAAGTATGCCTGTAAAGGAAATTGAGCACCAATTTTTGTCTCACACTCTAAATTTTGGCATTAAATAACCCCCAAAGTGTTTATGTCATTAAACAAACTAAACCCAATTAAACTAAACTATACAGTAGATAATCAGTTTTATGATTTTAATCAAACTAAGCTAGACAAAGGAGACTTTTTAGCGTCTTAGACGGAACGCCACGCCTACCATCAGCTGCTTACTTTACCGTACAGATCCCTGTGCTACTCATACGCTCAGTTGGTTAGGGTCGGTATCGAACCAGGAACCTTGTGATCAAGCCATTTAATAAATCAAGAGAAATTCTTTTTTGACAACCGATTATAGAAACACAACATTGATCTCGACAGTCTAACATTTTTGGCATTAAATAACCCACAAAGTTGTTATGCCATTAAACAAACCAAATCCAACTAAACCAAACTATACAGTAGATAATCAGTTTTATTTTTAATAAAGATCTACGCTGATCGATAGACAATAAACCAAGAGAATTCTCTCCTTTTTTTGACAACTGATTAGAGAAACACGGCAACATTTTCTTCCATATTTTCTTGTTCTGTCCATTAAGTCACCGTGTTGTGTATTCCCTTCTGTCTTCATCTTCCATCCTCCATCAGGGTTTCTTCTTGAATCGGGCCTAGGCCTCTCCTGATTCTTAAGCATATTTCTATTCCGAAATTGCCAGCTTAGCCAATCGGTAGAGCCTTAGGCTAGGAATCACAAGGTTCCTGGTTCGATACCGACCCTTGCCAACTCAGGGTATGAGTAGTACAGGATCTGTACGGTAAAGTAAGCAGCTGTTGAGGGTGGCGCTCCACCTAAGACGGTTAAATAGTCTCCTTTGTCTAGCGCTAGTGAAAAGAAGATAAACTCCATCGCTGTCTGACTGATACCGACATTAGGCCACCCGACGACTTTACTTACTTTACGCTGATCAATAGACAATAATCAAGAGAAATATTTTTTTTTTTACAACTGATTAGAAAAAAACGGCAATTTTTTTTCCATATATTTTCATGCCTGCCCATTGTGATGTGTATCCCTTCTGATAACTGCCTCTGTCGCATATCTTCGTCATCCATCCTCCATCGGGTTTCTTCTTGAATCGGGCCTAGTATCTACTTTCTTTTGCTTGGGGTTGTCTCATGTAAATGTCCTGATTCTTAAACCTTCAATGTTTCAGAAATGAGTTAACCATTTCATTTCAGTCATGAATATTGAATACAATGAAATCATTTGTAATTGATGGTTTGGGATTTAACCGTGTATTCACTCTCTTCTCACCACTCATTAATACACACGCCTACACAATTATCTGTACGCATCGCCATTCTGGCCCGCGGGAATTTTGTTCGCTTTTAACAAATTTCCACATGTTTTACCAACAATCATGTGTTTATATTTGAAATGTTCAATGAGAATAATTAAGTCCGGTAATCATGTGTATATTAATATTAAACTGAATGCTTTGAAAGTATCTTGAGGAAATTGCCGTATAGGAAAACAAAACAAACAAAACTGCTATCGTTCTATATTAGCCGAAACATTACTTGTTCTCTTTCTGCATTTTTTAGACGAGCTATGCGTGTTTAAAATGTATCACTATTGAATCTTGAATATTTTTACAATTTTAGAAATAGACATTTAAAATTTAAATGAAGACGTTTGCAACAGAGATGAGTAACTCAACGAATAATTTTATGTTGTCTAGACCAGTGTTTCTCAAACTATTTGAAGTGGCGTATCGGCAGGATAAACAGGGTGTCCATAAAGACCATGGGCACTTTAAAATACTAGCAAAATAAAAAAAACGTCATCTGGGTGACGTAAAACAATATTGCCGAGGGGATGGGAGTTGAAAATTTAATATCAGAGAGTTTGTATCATAAGTAAAGTAAATCATCAATAAATTTATTAAAGGAGCCATCTTTAAAAATACTAGCAAAATAAAAAAAACGTCTGGGCGATGTAAAATCAATATTGCCCGAGGGATGGAGTTGAAAATTTAATATCAGAGAGTTTGTATCATAAGTAAGTAAAATCATAAATTTATTAAAGGAGTAAAAAATAAAATAAATTATTAAGGAGCAAAAAAAAAATTGAAATTGAAACTTAGTTCTGATAACTTTAAATATATATATTAAAATAAACAAACTATATATAGATAGATAATACAGGTATATTATTTAAAACTTGTTTAAAAAAAATGAGGACTGTCTAACATTGTATGTTCAAATTTTGAGTGTATTTATTCTATGTTATGATGATTTTAGGTAGTGGCGTAAGCAGTGACGTAGTTGGTGTTACAGACAAAAACCGGAAGCGAATCTCCATTATTAATAGATTTTAAAATTTTAAATACACATGGACTTTGTGACATTCTGTATTTCCAATGAGTCAATGCCGGTGCCATAGTAAGTAAATCGTCGGAGTGCTTAGTGTCGGTATAACTCGAACAGTGAGAGATTATATCCCCATTTAAGTAACGATGAACCAGGTAGAATATTTTTTACATCCAAGTTGTGCTACACATAAGCTAAGTTAGAGAGGGTCGGTTCCTAAGCGGTTACTCTATCCAATAAGCTATACATTTCTAATGTATCACCTGTTGGTACCATATGTCTGCCATATTATTATATATTGTTTGAATAACCGAGTTGATATTAATTCATATCGTTATAGAAAGACTACCGAAATTAAATAAGAATACATATAAAAAGATTACAGTAATTTCAATCATATTTTAATTGGTTGTTTATAAAACCATTCACATAATTGATTTTTAATACGTAAGAGAATAAAACAATAATATTACACATTAATCACAACAAGTAATTGTTTATTAAAACCGGTTTTGTTAAAACCAATATGCAAATTAAACACACTATATCTCACGTAGAAATGTATTTCTTAGTGAATATAAGACACATTGTATGATTTTAAGCGCTTTTGTAACATGGGCAGTTTTGAGGCAGATCTAACTCAGATTTTCATAGACATCGTTAATAAATAAGATTTATTCTATGTATTAATGATTTTAACTATAAATTAGATACTCATTGATAAACTTACGCAATTCTTAGTGGTAGGGTTTTGTAATCAGGGACGTAGTTTTAATTACAGAAAAACAGACACCGAAACTCCTTTATATGCAAGGATACCACTAAGGGATCGCCTCTTTGCGATCTTATGAACCTTCACTATATAAGATACTGTCGCATCTTGCACACAGACGACGAACCCCTTACCTATTCGGGCCATTATAAAAATCTGTAAATTTTTACTGTTTCTTCCAGTATAACGGTAACGTTTTATAGACAATAGTTTGGCTTCCTTATGGGATCGCCCCTTAGTGGTATCCTTGCATGTGTTATGAATCAACGTTTTTTCAAATTTTTTTCACTATATTACATACTGTCTGATTCACTTCCATTTGTTCTCTTCACACACACACACACACACACACACACACACAATATATATATATATATATATATATATATATATATATATATATATATATATATATATATATCGGTTACAAAAGTATGTACTTTTAGAGAAGGTTTTGTTGGTTGGTATATATATATATATAAGGTATGTCATATAAGTTTCGAGACTGAAGCTGTATTTACCAAGAATGAAATGAATTTTTTTTTTCAGAATCCGAGGTGTCAAAAATCACAAAAAATCTCGATACTTTTTTGACACACCGTGTATATATACATATATTTGTCTGCTAGTAGGTAGGTATGTATATGGGTGGGTGTGGGGAGGTTGAATGAAAGTTCGGCACAAAAACATTAATAAATAAGTTTTCTTAATTTATTTTTTATTACCAAGGGTATTCTTTTAACTCTTAGGCCACCAACAAGGATTCTTGATTATAAAAGGAACACATTTAAAGACTGATGAACCTATTAACTGGAGAAAGTGTTTGCGTCCATAAAAAAATGCTTATATTTGTAACGTAATTAATTGGATAACAAGAAGTTAATTTTTTTTCTCTGATTAAATTGTGTTTTCTTTAGCTTATCGGTTTTCTTTGTTTCACTCAATGAAATTTTCTTTTTTTTACGAAGTGTATTTTTCCTTCCCCTTTTTTCTCTTTCTTTCTTTCTTTCTTTCACTGAACGGCTTCTCCTTCTTTTACTAATCGTTTTCCTTGTTTTCCTTTATATAATGTCCATATTTCCCTTAATATATTTCTTCCTTCCGTCCTTTTTTTTTCTAATTCACTTTCTTTCTTTCTTTCCCTAAATAGCTTCTCTTTCTTTTAATTACTGTTTTTTTCTTTTTCTCGGAATTTTTTATAAATTCCGTGATGGCTCCCGATTACGACAAGAAGTTCAATAGTATTATTAGCGTTATTCGGACTATTGTCCCCATCTTCATTGTTATTTGTACAACGTTTCGGCCGATATACCCTCCGGCCTTCTTCAGGTATTTCTTGTCGGACTCGGAACCTTCTCGGACTCGGGAACCTTCTTTTCGAACTCGGATATTTCTTGTCGTATTCGGGAGCCATTACGGAACTTTGAATACGACAAGAAAGTTCCCGAGCTCGAAAAGAAGGTTCCCGAGTCCGAGAAGGTTCCCGAGTCAGACAAGAAATACCTGAAGAAGGCCGGAGGGTATATCGGCCGAAACGTTGTACAAATAACAATGAAGATGGGGACAATAGTCCGAATAACGCTAATAATACTAATCTTCAAGCCTCATCTCAAACATTCAGAGAATAAGAATAGTGCGAATAATACAAATAATACTAATTATCAAAATTAGTATTATTTGTATTATTCGCACTATTGTACTCATTTTCCTTGATATCTGTAAAAAGTTTCGACCGATGTTCCCTCCGGCCTTTTCGAGTATTTTTTCTCAGACTCGGGAACCTTCTCGGACTCGGGAACCTTCTTGTCGTAATTTGGAACCTTATTGTCGTAATCGGGAGCCATAACGGAATTTTGGACCTAACCTTTATTCAATTCACAGGGGTATCCTGTTCTCATTCCGCTAACCATAGCTTGGGTACAGGGGTTAAGCTGTGTTAATTATTATTCTATGTTACTGCTGCCCCTGACCAGGATTGAAAATGCAGTTTAGAGATAACTGTCACTTAGAACTGTCTTAACCTAACTCCTTTATCCACTAGGCTATGAGTGTTTTTCTTTCTTTCCCTCAATGTAAGTTTCGTACATTTATGTAATAAATTCTTTCATTCTTTTCTATCTCTTTTTTCTTCGTTCGCAATTTCCTTCGTTCTTTCTTTAGTTTTTCTTTCTTTCTTCCTTCCTCTCTTTCAATGTACCGCTTCTCTTTATTACCTTAGCGTTTTTCTTTCTTTTCCACAATGCAATGTTCTTCCTTTTAAGGAATATATTTCTTTCTTTCTTACTTCTTTCCTTCTTTTTTTTTTTTTTTTGTCCATCAAATTCTTTTTTCTTTCTTATTTCTTATTGCTTCTTTCTTTCTTTCCTTCGTTCTTTCTTTATATCTTTCTTTATTTCTTTTATTCAATATAACGTTCTTTCTTTTACGGAATGGATTTATTTCTTCATTCCATTTTTCTCCCTTATATTCTTGTTTATTTCTTCATTCTTTTACATCTTTTCCCTTTTCTTCCTTTCTCTCTTTCATTCTTTCTTTCTTTTCTTTCTTTTACTGTAAGAGTTTTCTTTCTTTTACTTAGAGTTCTTCTTTCTTTCACTTAATACAATTTACTTTCTTTTACAGAATGAATTTCTCGCTTCTTTTTACTCTTTCTTTCTTTCTTTCTTTCTTTCCTTTAGTAATTTCTCATTATTCATTGATTTATTCTATTCTGAATATTTAACAACGTCTTATCCAATGCCCGAACATCGTAATATCCAGTCCTCCAAGGAACAATCCCCCCTCTCTCTCTCTCTTTCTCTTTCTCTCTCTTCTCTCTCTTTCTCTCTCTTTCTTTTTTTCTCTTTTTTCTCTTTTCTGTTCTCTCTCTCTATCCATCTGTCTCTCTCACTCACTCTCTCTCTCACTCTCTCTCTCTCTTATATTATATATATTATCTCTCTTTCGTTTCACTTAATACAATTTACTTTCTTTTACAGAATGAATTTCTCGCTTCTCTTTACTCCTTCTTTCTTTCTTTCTTTCTTTTAGAAATTTCTCATTATTCATTGATTTATTCTATTCTGAATATTTAACAACGTCTTATCCAAAGCCTGAACTTCGTAATATTAAGTCCTCCAAGGAACAATCCCTTCTATATCTTCTCTCTCTCTCTCTCTCTCTCTCTCTCTCTCTCTCTCTCTCTCTCTCTCTCTCTCTCTCTCTCTCTCTCTCTCTCTCTCTTTATATTATATTATATTATATATATTATCTCTCTCGCTCATTCGCTTGCTCGTTCGCTTAATGTCCCTAGAATGGCACACTGTACAACAATCCAACTGACCCCAAACACTGCGAGAAACACAGGTAGAAACTGCCTAACGATTTCAAGCACCAAATAGACAAAATGCAGATGGCGTGATGCATACCTAAAATTACTATTATTTTATCTTCTGTAAATAGAAATACATTATCGCATTAACTTGCACAGCGTTCTTCTTGAATTCCCGGAGAATTAGACCGATTTTGTTGAGACTTACGCGTTAAACATTCCACGTCTATTTATTTCTTCCAACCTTTTTTCTTCTTCTTTTCCCCTTCTATTCTCTTTTTCTAGTCCAGCTGGAAAGAAATATTGGTTTAGGTCCAAAACGGTGAAGACCATTATTTGAACTAGATTCTAATTTATAGGTCAATTCAGTGGACGGAACACGCTGGTCAAATCGCAGGGTTAGTCTGTGTGAAATCGAAAATGGATAGTTTGGGAAGAAGAAAACCCAAAAGACCGCACTGAAAAAAAAAGAAAGAAGAAACAAAAAAAAAAAAAGAAAAAAAAGAAATAGGAAATAGGAAATGGTTTTAAATTTGAACGTAAGTCAATTTACATGCTTGTTATTTGAAGACGAGGTGGCTCAACAGGATATTGTAATTTGCGGCCAACTCTTATACGTTCGTAGGGCCCCCATTGGCTTACTTGAAAGTTATCAGATTAAAAAGGCCACAAAGAAAGATTTGTTCGTTCTGCGCCGATCATGCGAAGGAAAATGGATGCATTGTATGAGTTTAAATTACCGATGAAGATAGGCCCATTCACAGGGAAAGTACTCTCCTGATAGATCAATGGACTGGCTTACATGTTTTATTGGGGTCAACATTACGAGAAATATGTAATGCTTCTATTATAAATAAATAACTTTCTAGTATAAATAATATTCTATTATATCTTATTGTGACCATGCGAATGAAAATGGTTGTATTATATGATTTTAAATTATGGATGAGATGGGCCGAAACATTGGCAAATTGATCTTATGATAGATCAACGGACTGGCTTTTAGCTTTTCGTGTTTATTAGTATCAAATTTAAACGAACTATTCTATCAACACCCATGATGTTGAATATATTATAATATATATATATATATATATATATATATATATATATATATATATATATATATTTAAAAACCCTGAGTCTCTGAATATAAAAATTCGACCAACCAATATCAATAGAATTAACTTTGAAACTAGCGACAATATTCTAAAATGTTTCAAATAGATAGACAGAACAATGTTTATTCTAAATCACGTTTTCATAGCTCATTATAAATATGTATGTATATATAAAATAAACTGCCACATGTATTTAGCGTTACCATAGTTTACACGGAACATGCTGGTCAAATCACAAAAAAAAGAAAGAAATAGGAAATGGTTTTAAATTTGAATGTAACTCAATTTACATGCTTGTTATTTGAAGACGAGGTGGTTCAACAGGATATTGTAATTTGCGGCCAACTCTTATACGTTCGTAGGTTCCCATTGGCTTACTTGAAAGTTATCAGATTAAAAAGGCCACAAAGAAAGATTTGTTCGTTCTGCGCCGATCATGCGAAGGAAAATGGATGCATTGTATGAGTTTAAATTACCGATGAAGATAGGCCCATTTACAGGGAAAGTACTCTCCTGATAGATCAATGGACTGTCTTTCATGTTTTATTGGGGTCAAAATTACGAGAAATATGTAATGTTTCTATTATAAATGAATAACTTTCTAGTATAAATAACATTCTATTATACACTTATTGTGACCATGCAAATGAAACTGGTTGTATTCTATGATTTTAAATTATGGATGAAGATGGGCCGAAACATTGGCAAGTTGATCTTATGATAGATCAACGGACTGGCTTTTAGCTTTTCGTGTTCTTATTGGTATCAAACTTAAACGAAATATTCTATCAACACCCATGATGTTTAATATATATATATATATATATATATATATATATATATATATATATATATATATATATATATATATATATTTATATTTAAATTCCTGAGACTCTGAATATAAAATTTTGTCCAACCAATATGAATAGAATTAACTTTGAAACTAGCCACAATATTCTAAAATGTTTCAAATAGATAGAGAGAACAATGTTTATTCTAAATCACGTTTTCATAGTTCATTATGAATATGTATGTATATATAAAATAAACTGCCACATGTATTTCGCATCACCATAGTTTAGATGGAACATGCTGGTCAAATCGCAGTGTTAGTCTGTGTGAAATCGAAAATGGATAATTTGGGAAGAAGAAAACCCAAAGGCCGCCCCGAAAAAAGAAAGACGAAACAAAAAGAAAAGAAATAAAAAAATTGTTTTAAGTTTGAACGTAAGTCAATTTACATGCTTGTTATTTGAATACGAGGTGGCTCAACAGGATATTGTAATTTGCGGCCAACTCTTATACGTTCGTAGGGTCCCATTGGCTTACTTGAAAGTTATCAGATTAAAAAGGCCACAAAAAAAGATTTGTTCGTTCTGCGCCGATCATGCGAAGGAAAATGGTTGCATTGTATGAGTTTAAATTACCGATGAAGATAGGCCCATTCACAGGGAAAGTACTCTCCTGATAGATCAATGGACTGACTTTAATATTTTATTGGGGTCAAAATTACGAGAAATAATTAATGTTTCTACTATAAATAAATAACTTTCTAGTATAAATAACATTCTTGAATACACTTATTGCGACCATGCGAATTTTAGATTATCAAAAATTTTAAATTGTCAAAATTAAGAGAAATATGTTGTTTATATAATAGATAAATAACATTCTAGTATAAATAACTTTCTAGTATAAACTTATTGTGACCATGCGAATAAAAATCATGACTTAAAATTTCCGATGACGATGGGCCAAATCACTGGCAAGTTATTCCTATGATAGATCAACGGACTGGCTTTCAGTTATTCATGTTATTATTGGTATCAAATTTAAACGAAATATTCTATCAAAATCTCTGATGTTGAATATATATACATAATAAAAAAAAAATTGAAGCACTATACATATAATGTTGCCAACCAACTAATAATTGAATTAACTTAGAAACTAGCGACGATATTTCAAAAATCCTTCAAATAGATAGATAGAACAATGTATATATATATATATGACCACCAATATTTGAGCACTGTGGGGGACATTAATTGAAATTTCACCTTTTGGCACTAGCCGTTACCCGTCTGTTTACAGATTTGAGTGATTGTAAAAACAGACCTCCATAAAGTATGTAGTAATTAATTGTCGACCCTAGACTAACGACAGCTGATAGCCGCAAGGGTAAGGAACTTGGCAGATAAAAATTATTTCGGGTTTCGATCCCGGCTAGAGGTAGCTGTTAAAATGTCGAGCCGCACTGATTAGAAGTAAACTTCGAAGCAGGTGTCTGTGGATGACTGATATATATAATATATATATATATATATATATATATATATATATATATATATATATAACTGCCACATTGAATTAGCGTCACCATTGTTTCAATGGAAAACGCTGGTCAAATCACAGGGTTAGTCTGCGTGAAATCGAAATTATGAATTATTATAAATAAATAAATTTCTAGTATATATATTTACCAACCCCTCCACACTGGCTCGATGTGACACAAGGTCTGTTCTTTAAGCGGAGTTTAACAGGTTTGAATGCAGAGTTTTCCTCCTCCTAGACCAGTTGCCTAACCAAGGTTAAATAGCCCATCCTGCCCTACTATTTACCCATAGCTGGAGGGAGAATAGTTGGATTCATACGTTTCCCAAGGGTATTAGCGCTATGTGAAATCCAAACAGCTTTGGCTAGGATTTGAACTCGGGTCGGCGAGTCCATTTCCTAAGACTCTAACCACGCGCCTCCATAACCTTCGAGTATAAATACCGTTGTAGTTTAAACTTGTGACGACCATGCAAAGGAAAATGACCGCATTCTATCACTTTACATTACCAATGATGATGGACCGATTAACTGTGAAATTACTCTTATGGTACAACAACCGACTGGAATACAGTTATTTATGTTTTATTGGTATCAAATTTAAACGAAATATTCTATCAACACTCCTAAAGTTGAATATATCTATGTTAACATTTATTGAAGCACTGTACCTGAAATTTAGTAGATTTAATAATTCTCTAAAATAGACAGAATCATCCATTTTCTTGAACATTAAGTCCTCGCTTTCTATAATGTGTCCAAGCTTGAAAGCAATTTCTCTCTTAATAAACTATTTGAATATTGACCTAATGTTAACATAACATTTTCTGGAATTTCTTTTTGGATTAAACTGATTATTTTCCAGACATTTCTTGACGATAACACAGTCAATTATGTTAACCTACAAACATTTCCACAGAAAGGGTCACATGATGTTGCAATCTTGAAAGTTGGATCAGACAAAGAAGCAAAGGTGAGACCAAGTGATGATGACGAGATGAGGTTGGATAAAAAAATCAGACACGTGGTCACATATATATCACCCAGACGATTCTTACAATATCTCACCTGACTGTTCTAAAAAACAAGACGTAATATTTTGGTCTGACTATTTTTGAGGAGGCTTGATCAGAAAGGGTCACATGATGTTGTAATCTGGAAAATAGGCGATGATGATAAGATTAGGTTGGTTAGGTTTGGTTTGTTTTGTTTTACGGCATATCAAACTCAATGGGTCATTTAATGCCGATAAAGTTTTGAAATAAATTAATTCTTAATGGATATTTAATTTATTTCTGTAAACATATTTTTCTATTTAATCGATAGATAGGACCCTAAAAGGTACTGACACTCCAGGTCAGAGTGGACCAGGGAGCAATTGTGAGGAAGGGGTGTACCACATTCCCCAAATGATGGCAAACTGTATTGCCGAAAGCGCACCAGTTTCACCCTGCAATCAAAAGGTTGGCCAGGAAATTAGAAAGGATCGAACAAAAACTCGTCCGACAAGAATTGTCTGTACAGTTT
>CM042158.1:58884540-58889540 GCA_023376005.1 Doryteuthis pealeii | reverse complement strand
CCGACTTTAGGACGCTCCGACGACTTTACTTACTTACTTAAATATATATATATATATATAATATATATATATATATACGAAACGTTCCGCACATGTGATGTGACACAAGGTCAATTTCTTAAACGGAGTTTAACACGTTTGAATTCTGAGATTCTTTTTTCTAGACTGCTTGCCTAACCAAAGTTAAAGTATCCACCTTGCCATGACTGGGGGGAGAAAATTGAATACATAAGATTTCCAAGTTATTTAACACTATATGAAATGCAATCAATCTCACGGTGTCCTTTTCCTACGATTGTAATCATACGCCACACACCTAATATATGAATAACCGATTAATTTCTGGCTTTTTTAAATCCCGGGCAATATCTATTTAAGGGCTGATTTAGCTCAGTCTAGCAATTAAATCGGCCATTATTATCAGGATTATATTAAAATTCTAATTCTTGAAATACGTATATTTGATTTTTTTTTCTTTTTCGGTTACTTCCGTGATGTTAAATCGGCTATTTGACATCACCGAAAAAGAAAAAAAAATCAAATATACGGCGTTCCTCAACTTCTTAAAACAACAGATGATTACAACATCGCCGTGGGATAAGTACTATTAAAAAAACACCTAGTACTTTCAATAACTCTGATGATGGAATTTTATTTTCCGAAAATATTTAGAATTAGAAAAAAAAAAGTTAAATAAATATAATTTTCAACACATATTGCATTGTAAATTGCCTTCAAAAATATTTATATTACACATACACACAATGCTTCAAAGATACTATAAAAAAAAACCTTTATATATATATATATATATATATATAGGGGTAAACTATAGACACGTGTTTCGAGGTATCACCTCTCATCAGTATAGTTATACGGTTTTAGCAGCTGCCTCTGGCTGGGTTCGAAACCCGAACGAACTTACGCTCGCCAAGCTTCTTACCCACACATCCACAGTCAGTCGCCAAGTATAGCAGGCTATTTAATTGCTATATTTCTAAGGGGAAATGACCTTCACCTAGAGGTCTCAAACTTTGTAAACAAAGTGAGATTTGGCCGAGCCGAATACGGTGAATCTGCAATTATATACCTTCTAAATAGAGTGCTCAACCGAGAACGGGAAGCGTATAAATATATATATATATATATATATATAATATATATATATATATATATTGCTAGCAAGGACAGAAACTGAACTTGTGTGTTAGCCCTCACGGCTGCAGAGTCTAAGAGAAAGAGAATTTGATTTTGGGTGCACAGCTTCTATATACTATAAATCAGATACGTTTATACGTTATACGTTATAGATTTGTTAACGGAAAATTGTAAAAAGTAAAGAAAAATAACCCTAACATACCTATCTATCTATTTATCACCATTATTGACTCATTTCACTTTTTTTTATAATTATGTTTAGATTTCGATGTTTCTATTTAGAAATCAATTAAAATATTTCACCATTCAGTGATTTGGGAATTGTTAATCAAATGCTGCATTTATTAATACAAACAATTATAACGTCGTCGAGATTCTCTTTCACCAGCTTTACCTATTTTTGAGTGAGCCATACTTGCAAGTTTAATTCCCCAGATATTATATCAAAATCGTTCGTTCTTCAGCTCAAGTTTGCTTGCATTTATAAACAGACACGAATTTTCTTCTCCAAATGTAGAATCATGTGTTTGAAATCAAATGAGGGAATTAAAATTCCGCGCTCTTCTGTTAGACTTGCATTTCATTATCCATAAATTTACATATCGCTAAATCACTGTCTTCACTGCATAATTTTGTCTAGTTGCGTTTTATTCACGCTGAATACTTGAATTGCTGTCTGTTTTGCTGTCCATAAGAAGTTGTTTATTTTGCATGTAAACGCGTTATTAGAAATGTATCACATTTACCTTTTCCAAATGTGTTTGTATTGGAAAAAGTTTCAAATATCTAAATATGACTACTTGCGCTTTTAAACCCCATAAAATGTCATACACTCCCATATACATACAGACACATACACACAAACACATATATAAAGAAGAGCTCTAATGATCCTAAAGGTGAAACTTGAGTCGGCTTACTCTAACAATATCGGCTTTTTAAACCAGCTCACAAAGGTATTGATCACTTTTATATTCATTTAGAATTAATAGATATTGGGTTCAGTATTTTTTTATCGACTGTGGAAATTGCGACACCCTCGATTTTTTGTGTTCTCTGTTAAGTCACGCCCACACACACACACACACACACACACACAGACACAGACACAGACACAGACACACACACATATATATACACACACACACACAAACAACACACACACACACACACACACATATATATATATATAGATACATCTTCGCCGGAAAAAAAATGTCACACTTACGATTAAACATTCAACGGATCAACAACACAGTTGAATTTATCAAATACAGATGAAAATTATAAAAAATCTTTCAATCCTCTGATGATGGCATTGGCCTGAAAATATTTAGGACTTATAAAAGGAAAAAAAAAAAAAAAAAAAAAAAAAAATAATATTTTTTAAACTAAATGTGCATTATTACGCCTTCAAAAATATATTATTACATTTTAATTAATGCTTCGAACTCACTATAAAAATAGTGATCTATAAAATCTTTATATATATATATATATATATATATATATATATATATATATATATATATATATATAGCAATAGTGGATAGTTATCTCTATCTCACTTGATGAGTTGTGGTGGATAAAATTTGGCGGTATTATTAGAGTAGTACTCAATATCAGTGATAGAGCTATACATATATATATATATATATATATATATATATATATATATATATATATATATATGTAAGTGTGTGTGTATGTGTGTGTGTGTGAGAGAGTGTGTGTGTCGGTGTGTGTATGTGGGGGGGTAGAAATATGAGGAACACAAACACACACACACACTCATATATATAAATATATATATATATATATATATATATATATATATATATATTATTTTAATTATAATATATATATATATATATATATATATATATATATATATATATATATTATTTTTAATTCTAAAGAGTGAGTGTAAAAAAACTCCATGCGTTATAGTTTTGTAATCACACTTCTTTTTTCGCCGGGAGAAAACAATTATTAAAAAATGAAATAACGAAATAATATACACCACCTGAGAATAATCAGCTGTTACTAGTACAATGGCCAAAAGAAAAAAATACTGCAAGAGTTGCTCAAGTTAAATATACTAAAGTAGTCAATACAAAGTTAGAGCCAATATATATATATATATATATATATATATATATATATATATATATATATATATATATATATATAGCACTAAAAGTGGAGGAATCATATGTAATTAGGAGAATATGTTATTAAGGAATGAAATATAAAATAAAGGAGGGGGGATACACGAAGGTATTTTCAACCGGTACTTTTCAAGTGATACACCGGCGACGAATAAAATTGTATAGGAAATTTATAAGAAACGAATGGGGGTGAGCCAGAGGGGACAAATAAAAAAAAAGAAATGGGGAAAGAGGAGGGGGTATGTATGAACCCTAGGTTGAAAGAGGGTTGGAAGTGTCTCCCAATAAATAGAGGGAGTGCTTTGGAGTTATAATATATATATATATATATATATATATGTGTGTGTGTGTGTGTGTGTGTGTGTGTGTGTGTGTGTGTGTGTGTGTGTGTGTGTGTGTGTGTTTATATATAAATATTGTATGTATGTAATTCTGCAACCCTAGGTTTCATGCCTATCATTTCGGCATACGTCAGGCAGAGTGAAAAGTTTCTTTAAAAATCTTAATAATACCAAAAAATGATAATACTATTCAGATATTTAATGTAACTTTTCCTTCTGATGTAGGCATAAAACCCACGGTAAATTAATCTTAATTAAAAACACATTCATCAATGTCTGTATAAGCGTCTGACAACAGTATGTCATTACAAGGTGCCACTTAGTAGGGATAGAATTTATACCACCCTTGAGTATAATAGACCAGCATACTGACCATTGAGCTACTCTAGGTGCTCAATCCAATTTATTGACATTTAACAAACGATTGTAGACAGATATCTTTCACCGAGTTCAATACGATGTCAATGAATCAACTTTCACGGGATGATGGTCCTTGAGAAAGGGTCTATTGATGTGAAACCCCTGAAGTAAACCTACTATCAATTTCCAATATGATCCGTTGGCCCGGGTAATAAGAAGTTAAATTGATAACTTTTTAGTCACATTACAGGAAAATCTGAATTATTATCCACGTAAGGTTTCAATGCTATATGATTCTTTTAGTGTGTTGTCATCGCTATCATAAAAAATGCTGAAAAATTGTTTTATATTCCGCGCGAATTGCGTCTATTTTAATCTTCCAAACCTATTTTCAGCATTACAGATTATATATATATAATACCAACTTACCTGGTAACCCACTTACGGATATATATATATATATATATATATATATATATATATATATATATATATATATATATATATATATATATTATTAGGTAAAATAAAAAAACACAGGTTTAAATGGGTTAAGTGGTGAGTTTATTGGCCGACGCTGCAGTGTTTCGATCTATTAATTAGATCATCTTCAGGGCATTTGTTGGTATATGGAAGGTGATAAGAAATTATTTATCACATATTAACGAGAAAAGCGAGTGGTAGTTATTGTTATTCAGTCTGTTTTTCCTAATATACTAATATACTACATACCGTCGGATTCACTTTCTTCACCCACACACACATACACACACACACACACACGCATATGTAATATATATATATATATATATATAATATATATACATATATATATATATATATATATATATATATATACCAACCCCTCTGCATGAGGAGGATGTAACACAAGGTCAATTTCTTAAGCGGAGTTTAACAGGTTTGAATTTGAGTTTTCCTTCTCCTAAACCGGTTGCCTAACCAAGGTTAA
>CM042158.1:58839540-58879540 GCA_023376005.1 Doryteuthis pealeii | reverse complement strand
AGCAATATGAATTATGTCACGAAGGGCAACGACACTTTTCATGAATATTTGCCTTTAGCTATTTAATTAACTAATTGATTTTCGTAAATTAACTAAAGTGATTATTTAATAAAATTAATTTGGATGATCTCAATACGTTTTTTTTTCTCCTTTTACAAAATTTTATCTGAATTTTTAAACATCTAATTCATGTCTGTCAATAAGGACTTCTCATTTCCGATTCATTTAAATTTAGAGCAATTAACTCCCGACAGTTTTAATTTCAACTGCAAATAAAACGAACTATCTCTACAATTATCGTAAAAAGGCAACTCGCGCGTTATCTCGCTAATATTTCAAGGCATTTCTCGTTAGAATACCGAGAAGAACCGAGACTAAACGTTGTTTCTTCTCTCTGTTACTCATAGAATTATAATCATTCTAATTGGTTGATGATAAATAAGGTCTCCTTTGGAGTGGTGTCGCTAATATTGCTAAGTTCGGAAGACTCGAGAAAAAATTAGTTGGTTTGTTGTCAAATCGTGTTGGGTTATTTTATGCCGAATAATTTTTGTTTTAGGGCCGGTTTTATCTCAGTCGGTAGAATGTCGGGCTAGGGACCACAAAGTTCCAGGTTCAAGTACCGGTCTTCGCCAACTCAACGTATAAGTAGCACAGCGATCTGTGCGGTAAAGTGAGGAGCTGATAGTAGGTATAGCACTCCACCTCAGATGCCAAACACAATCTCCTTGGTATAGCACTAGTGAAAAGGGGATAGACTCCCTCGCTGTCAGGCTAATACCGACTTTAGGTCACTCCGACAACTTTACTATTATTTATACAGAACAATTTTATTGTTCAATTCATTTTTATTGGGTATTCAATTCTTTTAAAAACCAAATCAAGAGAAACCTGGAGCTCTTTAATATTTCCATAGACAGTTGCCAAGACGCAACCAGACATCGAGTCAACTGGAAAATCAGATTCGCATTTTGTCATCATCGGAAAAGATGGACTGCTAGTAGTTTTTTTTATTAATTCATCTTTTGATCTGTTTAACTCATAGATAGCACAATAATAGGCACTAACACTCCAGATCAGAGTGGACCTGGAAGTAATGGATGAGTAATTGGTAGGTGTGGCGCTCCGTCCCAGACCCTAAAATAATCTCCTTGGTCTTTCGCTAGAGAAAAGGGGATAGTCTCCCTCGCTGTCTGGCTGATACTGACATTAGCCCTCGACGAAAGCTACGGAATGGAAGCCCAACCACTAGATCCAGTAAGACCTCATGCTCAAGATACTAAGACCATCTGCCACTGTATTATATGATAAAAAGGTGTGGGAAGTGCGTGGTGTAATGGTTAAAGTCATGGGAAATGGACTCGTCGTCCCGAGTTCAAATCCTGAATGTGGTAATTGCATTTCACTTAACGCTAATACCCTTGGAAAAGGTATTAATCCTACTCTACCTCCAGCTATGGATAAATAGTAGGGCAGACTGGGATCTTTAACCTTGTTTAGGCGACCGGTCTAGGAGAAAGAAAACTCTGAATTCAAACCTATTAAACTCCGCTCAAGATATTGACCTTGTGTTACATTCTGCTCGGCGGAGGGGTTGGTAAATATATATATGATAAACAGGTATTGGGGTTGTCATAAGAGCGATAAGGTCGGGTCAGTTATAAAGGTGCTCGTATTTGATGTGCTCAACCAATTAATCGAGGGGTCTCCCCGATTGCCGTCTACAGTTCATGAAATACAATACTCTGTAACAGAGTTTTGTATGTCATAGACTGCTTAACTATCTGGAATCCGTTATTACGCACCATGTGTCACCAGCCACGCGCAGCAGATGCTCCCATTGTGTGGAGGACTTACACACAATGATTGTATCATATATATATATATATATATATATATATATATATATATATATATATATATATAATTATACTACACACGAAATAGACATTATTTAGATGTAATTACTAGCCTAGTAGTCGGTAAATTTCGGTCCCTCCTGGTAGCCTAACACAATTTTTTTTTTATTAGCCTTCGTAACCCCCACATTCTACCTATTCTAGCTCAGTCCTTTTTCTCATGTCTTGCCTTCAGCCAATCTAAAATCAACGGATAGGTCATTGAGGAAGAACTGCTTGTCAATCACCTTATATAATGGTTAATGTTTACTTTCCATTTACCATACCCTTGTTTAGATTTTAGTAAACTACAGTCATAATTCGTAGGCCACCCACGAATTATGTAAGACTTGCTCATATAATTAGCCCCTTGGTTATCCCAACTAATACTGTGAGAAGACGGTTACTATTCTCTATTATAATAAGATATATAGTGGTATATATGTATATTGGTATTAAGACTTGAATACTTCAAGTATCAAAATTTGTTTACTCTTATGTTTACGTTTGATACGTATAACGTTAAAAGTCTCAGAGAACATGTCCAAACTTTTAAAAATGAAATCCACGTCATTAACTTGTTCCAGAGGCCACGACTAAATTCAAAATAGTCATTATTTAGAAGCAATTATCCAACCTAGGCCAAGCCTAGCCTAGGTTTTTATGCTAACCGACGTAATCAGTAAGTTTCGGTAAATTATAAAACTTAGCCTAAGCTAGTCTAGTTTGTATTCATCTTAGTCTACGTAATCGGTATATTTCAGCAAATTATGCAGTCTAGCCTAGCCTATCCTTGTTTGTTTTATGCCAGACTACTGAATCGGTAAATTATTCTTGATTATTATATGTATCTATCACTTTTGTCATTTCCTTTTATGGTACGAAATAAAACCTAGACATCGATACAATCCATGATTAACATTACCAAACGGTATGAATGATTCAGCTGTGTTTATTTAGTTTTTGAAGTCTAATGTTTCAATATTTTTGAAAAGCGACATATCTTCGAATATGACGAAAGTCGAAGAAGCTATATATATATATATATATATATATATTATAATGGAGATTGTGTTTTCTGTCTGTAACCGAAACTATATTACTACTCAAGTCACAATTCCTTATTATTTACGTCAAATTCTCCATAATTTCATTTTTATTAAACCTCAATTATTAATAAAAATTGTTTACATATTAAGACTGTTAACTATCTACGTACTAACAATGCAATTATATTTATATATACAACAAAATAGCGGTTTACAGTGAACGAGAAGGCTAATTTGCATATTAATATTTAAAAAAATTTAATAAATATGTGCTTAGTATTATTGATTTCTAATTGTTTGGTTTTATTTTAGAAATATAAACAAAAATCTCGTCAATAAATCTTAAAAGAAAATTTACAAGAAAAAAATAACTGTCATTTTATTCTTTACTTCCTCTTTAAACTAATACTTAAATTAGAAAAAATAACAATGAAAGACGAGATGATGGAAGAGTAAGTTTCAGTTGTTCTATTTATCGATTATACTCCCTCTGTTTTATTATACCCCTCTGTTTAAATCTTTTATCTGCATTCTTAGTTAGTTTCATTAGCCTTTCTAATTTAATACAATATTTTATTACATTAAAACTTAAATACTTGCACCCGGAGGGTGCATATATTTGCTAGTATAAGTAAAGAAATAACAAAAGACTTAGAGGATTAGCATTATAGTCTATTTCAGGGAGCTTAGACAAAGTGCCTAACTCTCCTGACTCATCAGATGCGATCTGATGAGTCGGGAGAGTTAGAACTTTGTCTAAGTTCCCTGAAATAGACTATAATGCTAATCCTCTAAGTCTTTTGTTATTTCTTTACTTATATATTTGCTCTGTGACTCTAATTTTAAGAGCACACATTGAGCTATCAAACTGCGACAGATTTTTTAAGTAAAACTCATGTGTCGTAAGGAAGATTTCTTCTCTGAACTTTTGGATTCTCTCTCTCTCTCTCTCTCTCTCTCTCTCTCTATATATATATATATATATATATATATATATATATATATATATATATATAGTTAGTCCTTTGTTAGTATAAAGTGCTCGATTACTTTTGTAAGAGCTGTATTTATCTATTATAGTGTACAATACATTTAAAGGGCAACTGCTGCCATTGGTTTCTAGATACTAACTAGAAACCAATGTCAGCAGTTGCACATTAAATGTTGTACACTATATATATATATAATATATATATATATATATATATATATAATATATATATATGTGTGTGTGTGTGTGTGTGTGTGTGTGTGTGTGTGTGTGTTTTAAGTTGGGCGTTATTACGAAGCATCTAAAAATAAATGAATGAACTCGAGTTCATTCATTTATTTTTCGATGCTTCGTAATAACGCCCAACTTTAAAAAAAACATATAAATATATACCAAAAGAAGTATACGTAAACCCCTACACACACACACACATATATATATATATATATATATATATATGCACGCACACACACAGACAGACACACACACACACACACATATATATATATATATATATATATGTAGATACAGACAGAGAGATAGAGGGGGGAGAAGAAAAAAGTATGTGAGTGTAATATAAAAGAGTTATATATATATGTCTGTTTGAATATTCCAAAATCTCTGAATAACATAAAATCCATGCAAAAGTTTTTTGATTGCACATAAAAAATAAAGAAAAATGAACTGATAGGACAGAGGAAGGGAAATATCGAATTCAAAATCAATTACGAAATATCAGAACTGTAAAATCAGTATTGAAGAGAATTTGATTGCAATCTGGTGTTGAGAATAATCCTGATGAACGCAATGATCCGTCCTTTTTATTGAAACATAAACTCGCTGACACCTTCTCCCCATTCTCGGTTGTATGTCTTGAAGCACTCAATAAGAAATTTACGATAAAAGTATCAAGCAGGGTTGCCAACTCAACACTCAGACACACACACACACACACACACACAAACGCGCACAACACACACACGCACACACACACACACACACACACAAAACACACACACACACATATATATGTGTGTATTTGGGCAACATTTTTTCATTTATGTATTTGTTACATAATCTATGCGGTTGCATAAGATTATTGTCGGTCCCCTGTAATTCTGAGGGGATGACCCCTTTCATACCATGGTCGGGTCCTTCTATGGAAAATTACAGAAGCCCGCCAAATATGTGAAGTCACGTGGGACATTTTTCAGAGTCCCCAGTTTTCAGTTAGGCGTCAGGCAGAGAAGTCGGCCATTTTATGCTCTGCCTAAAACTGGAACTCACGCGCGCTATGTTAGTCAGATATTTAGTTACATGAAATGTATAGTTAAGGAAATAAAAGTTTGTATAAGTAATATGTTTTTGTGGTTGATGAATGTCTTGGTAACAAGACTAAGAAATGAATCCAGGACGACCAGCCAGCAGGAACATAGCAATAGAAAACCAGACCTTAGGAGATCCGAGACGCTAGACCAGACCAAGTCAAGATGTTAGAATATAGAACCAAAGCCGGACAGAAGAAAATACGACCAGAGATAAGAATTTAAAAAGGGTATACAACATATGTTGAATTAAACAAAAGAAACATCTGTTTAACAATTTTATTTGTGATTTTTTCAAGATTTTTTCTAGTTTTCTGGTCAACTTTTTAATATTTGGGTGGAATTCGTCGCTTGTGAGTTCGTCCTTGCTTCTCCAGCAGTCTCCTGCGTGTCTTTTCCGTCTTACTCGTATGGTTTCGGTGATATGTGACAGGTGGCCGTACAGCTGTTTTCTCATGGGGTGCTGTTTCCACGTCTTGTTCAGGATCACACGCAGAATTCTTGTACAGCTCCCATCTAGTTTATTCTCTAGTCTCTTCGTTAGGGCCAGGTGGTGCAGCCATACAACAGTACTGACACGACAATGGCCTGGAAGAATTGTCTCTTTAACTTGTCTGTGAGTTTGGATTTACATATGATTGATAATTTATTTATAGCGGACTATGTCTTTCCTATGCGTGCATTAACATCGTTTTCTGTGGAGAGATATTACTGCCTAAGTACCTAAATTGTTCTACCGAGTTTAGGAGTTTGCCATCGATAGTTGAGATGTATCTTTTGTTTTCAAAAGACATGAACCCAGTTTTTGTCAGAGTTTACGTATAGGTCGACGTTTCGTGCTGCCTCTTCTAGGCCGTGTAGCAAGGATTCGGCTTGTGCAGGTGTATGTGCGAGTAGTGCTAGGTCATCAACATTGTCAAATGTGTACGTAAACTGTGGTGGATGTGTCGACTTCAGAATCAAAAATAGAATTTGTTGTGTCGTGAAACCTCACATACACTTGAATATGTTAACAATGGAAAGTACAAAATTTATAAGATCTATTTTTAACTTCTTAAATCCCGGGCAACACCTGATAGCGCTGCTAGTGTATATAGATATTTTGTATTTTATTTTATGCGATAGGTTTCCCGTCGTAATTAAATTGACTTTTCTTTTCCGCCATTTCTCTCCTGTATGATTTCCATCTCAAGATTTTGCCAATTATAAATTGACTGTAAATCAACAAGGAAAACAAGAAGAGAATACAGTTTGTGTTTATCTGTTAGTCTTATACACATTTCTTCTTCTTCTTCTTCTTCTTCTTCTTCTTCTTCTTCTTCTTCTTTTCTTCTTCTTCTTCTTTTACTTTTATACTATTTTATTTTATTCTATTCTACTTTATTTATTCGACTTGTTTCTCTGTTCGCATCGGAACCTCAAAAAGAATTTCTTTTCGGTTGAAATTACATCTGCAAGCAATATATCTCATAAAGACGAAAAAAAAAAAAAGATTCAAAGAATAAATAAAATAAAATAAAATGAAAATAAAAGACAACACAACAACAGCCATTTCTTCACTGTCTGCGGAATCCACCTGGCCCAAATATATTTCAAAACATCCACCATTTCATATCCGTCTGTTTCGGAAGTTTTGAATAGCAGAAGAAAAATCCACAAGAAAAGCACTAGTATCATCAGAACAAGTACTTCCATTGGAAATATTATTTGAGGCAGATGGATAGTATTTTTGTCTACCTTAGCGATGAAAACGACTAATATATTTGGAGACAGTTCCTGTGCATGTATATATCAAATGCGCTTTAGTGACTGAGAGGCATCTAGTGGTGAGGTTCCAATTCTGGAGCCCGAGGAGTGTTGTGTACCCTTAATCGCTATTACTACCAGGTACTACCTGAAGCTGAATAGTGGTACCTGTTAGGGTCACATATATTGGCCATACAGATAAAAAGTAAGTTTAAAAATGATTTCTCTGAATGTTCGAGGTGAGGCTTGCAGATTAGTATTATCTGCGTTATTCGGACTATTGTGCCCATCTTCATTGTTATTTGTACAACGTTTCGAGAAGTTTCCCGAGTCCGACAAGAAATACCTGAAGAAGGTCGGAGGGCATGTCGACCGAAACGTTGTACAAATAACAATGAAGATGGGCACAATAGTCCGAATAACGTAGATAATACTTTAAACAATGAGTTTATCTTTATTTTTTAATTCAATACCCACATTTTAATTTGAATAGCTAACAAGAATAAACCAAAAAAAAAAAAGGATTCGGCATAAAATAACCCAATGGTTGACATGGCGTAAAATCCAAGCAAACAACTGATAGGTTTAAGTAACAATACCAGTTATTCATATATATATATATATATATATATATATATATATATATATATATATAGGGTTTATAGCTGTGGCTGAGTAATCTTGAAAGAGTAGTCGTTTAGCAGGCGTCACTGGGTGATCCACAGGTCAATATTGACTCAATATAATTGAAGTATATGTCTCAAGAAAAAGAGAAACAAATAAACCAAGCTTGTCTATTTGATGCCTATCTGTAACATCAGATCGAAAAAGCAAAGTAATTACGATATTGATAAAATGTCACGAAATATGTTTTGTATCTGGTGATGTGTCCAACGTGTCGAGTGAAAAAAAACTGTATGTGTATCAATATTAACGTATGGACAGAATAATTTGATTGCACAAAATATGGACGTAATAGGACAATTCTAAGAACAGATTTGAAACAGCATTTTTCAGTTACTAATCATTTTGCTGTCATGTAAACAAAACATTGTTGGCCTAAAGTTTTATTACAAAAAGTCTGACAAGCTCTTGAGATGACGGAAGCCCGAAAACGTTACTGAATTTATATCTGTGGAGTTCTCTCTCAAATCAGAAAATGCATGTGCAGCTATTTTAAATGAACAAAATTGTAAGAAAACCTCTCCCAAATGAAATTTCCATTTTTTCAACTGGAACCCGTGCAATAGATCTAACACTTGACATAATCTATGAAAATAACCAATGCAAATAAAGATTGGACAACAGAAACTAAGACTCTGTGTCAGAGGGGACCTGGGTGCAATATCAATGAAGTGGTACTTCACACACCTCAGAGCTCTTTTGGATCATGGCTTTTGGGGGGGGGGGGCAACAGAACATGGGAAAAATAGTGAACTTTATTCCGAGGGTTCCAATCACTCAGCATCACCTCCCATATTGCACCAAAGGTCCATACTCTCAACGTCTTTATAACATTAGTCAGATGGACGGTGTCTATTTCGGATCTTGCCTCTGTGTGCATGCAAGGAATACATCCTTAAACAGACCATATGGCATGTTAAACCGTCTAGGGTTATTTTAGGCCTAGAGGTAATAGCGTTCATATTTACATTTTTGTGTAATTGCTGTTGTTGTTGTTGTTGTTGTTGCAACCATTTGACTCGTGTTAGGGTTCCATCTGGACCCTAACATGCTCTACCACTCCAGGTTTGCGTTGTCCTGTGAAGAGGCAAACTACACTCCCCAGTTCTCCAGAACTGGAGCCTCACCACCAGATGCAGTTTAGCGCTATGCCTAGAACACTCCTTTTGGTGGGACCGTAACCCTCTGCTGCGGATAAGGTGTATTCTAAGCCCTTGAAGTGGGTGAATGGTTCCATTTAGACACTGCATAGAAATTAGCAATAGGGCAAGTTTTCAGCAATCAAGGTGTAATTAAATACTGACATATATTTATCCTAACTTACCAAGGTCAAAAAAGTGGCAGTCTCATAAGGCAGAGGGGAAAGAGAAACAATGGAAGGAATAAAACTAGCAAATCAGGAAAATGTAAGAAAACTTGGAGAAAAAGAGAATTAGTTGTACTTAGAAATATTGGAAGCAAATCTAATTAGATAAACAGGGACATAAAAAAAGGTTAAAAAAGGGGGTAATTTTCACCTTTAGTTGTTAAAATTCCTAGCAAATAAGGCAATTAGAGTAACCTCCATTGACTTTCACTTTGAAATAAGCCTGTAGCTATTTTGAAAGTCTCCGTGCGAAATTAACAAATCATAGAAACTTTTTCGAAAACAATACAACTGCATGCTTTGACACAAAAAACATCATAAAATGTGTTCTTAATAACATTAAGTTCATTTCAGATAATTCTATGCTAGGAATTTAGCCAACTGACTTTCACTTTGAAACAAGCCGGTAGCCATTTCGAAAGACTTCGTGCAAAATACACAAGTCTTAGAAACTTTTCCAAAACAATACAATTGCATGCTTTAATACAAAATATCATAAAATGTGTTCTTATTAACAATTAAGTTCATTTCAGATAATGGGCACACACAATTTTATGCTAGGAATTTTAACAACAAAAGGTGAAAATTACCGAAAAGATAATTTCGATGATCAAGGAAACTTGTAGAAGCCAAGATTGGCAGCAGAAATCTCTTTAAAGGAATAAACACATTCGGTTGCCCCCCTTGATAGTCTGGACCATTTTTAAAACGGAAAACCACCACCTTCTAGAATATATATATTTAAGTTAAGTTAAGTATTGTATCAGCCACGCAGTATTGCTAATGATTGGCTGCAAGATTAACTCACGTGACCTTGGCTAGTCTATAAAAGGTGGGGAATTAGAGCACCCCTTATATCCACAAATTATTCCAACAGTTTCCGAATATGTAATTGCATCTTCTAAACTGTAAGACGTACGTATGTATTTATCCACCCAATCCCCATCATGGGCTGGATGTGTCACAGTCAATTTCTAAGTGGAGTAAAGCTGGTTTGAATACAGTTTTCCTTCTCAGATATTAGTTTCTTAAGCTAGGTTAAAGAACTCTGTTAGTTCTACTTGTTACCCATAGCTGGGGGTATTAGTGCTATGGGTAATGTGAATAGCCTTGGACTTGGATCACCAATTACATTTCCTATGACAATAACCATTACACAACTAGCACCTCCAATACATAATGTATATAAGATAACAAGCTAAAGGGGTGATAAGAAAACCACTGGAGACTTGTTTTCAGCAAGTGCATGTGAAGAATTCAGTGCATTATATTAAAAAGTAAAATCAGTAATTGATAAAATAACGCAAGCTAAAGTATCACTGACATCTGAAAGATAATATCCAAAAATGTTTTATCAATCAATTAATTATGGACTGAAAATGATTATGCTGGAACATGATGTAAATCGAAGAGCATTCATTTTAACACAATACGTTAGGAATATTAACAACCTTCTTAAGACCCATGCGTTTTACGGGTAAGTACTGCAAGTTTCCCCCGGGTTAGCTCAGTCGGTAGAACATTCGACTCAAATCCACAAGGTTCCTAGTTCGATACCGGCCCTTGCCAACTCAGCATATGTGTAGCACAGGGAACTGTGTGGGAAAGTAAGGAGCTGATGGTAGGGGTGGCGCTCCACCTCAGACGCTAAAATAATCTCCTTGGTCTAGCGCTAGTGCAAAGGGGATAAACTCCCTCGCTGATTGGCTGATACCGACATTAGGCCACCCCGATGACTTTACTTTTAGTTGTTTTATTTTTAAAATAGACTCGAAATGTATATTGCAATAAACTCCTTACTCTACTGATTATAATGGCAATACAAAATGACACACATCCATAAAAGTAAAAGTAAATCCCGTTGAGTTATTTATTTGTCACTATCAGCAGGAAAACGAAGGAGTCTAGCCTCTTTTCACTAGAGAGAGACCAGGTAGATAGTGTTTTTTTATGTCTGAGGTGGGGAAAAATCTACGATCATCTCCCCACTTAAGCGCACCGATTCATGCTGTACTACTCATGCGCTCAGTTGGCGAGGGATGGTATTGAAATCGGGACTACAATGATCCGAGGCGGGTTTTCTATATCAATGGTTCTCAACCTTTTTTTTTTTTACATGTATATATATATATACCAACCCCTCCGCATGAGCAGGATGTGACATAAGTTCAATTTCTAAAGCGGAGTTCAACAGGTTTGAATTCACAGTTTTCCTTCTCTTAGACCGGTTGTCTAACCAAGGTTAAATAGCCCAGTGTGCCCGCTATTTATCCATAGCTGGAGTAGAGTAGGATTCATACCTTTTCCAAGGGTATTAGCGCTAAGTGAAATGCAATTATCAAGTCCAGTATTTGAACTCGGGGCGACAAGTCTATTTCCCATGACTTTAACCATTACACCACGCACTTAAAAAAAAAAACTAGAGACCCCTTTACTCAGTGGGTCCACCATCGCCATTCGATGTTTAAAAATCCTATCATATTTTTATAGTTAAATAATTTTGCTTGCCTGGGTCCCCAAAAAATTATATGGTTCCAGGAGGTCCACATGGACCAAGGTTGAGAATCAGTGTTCTATATAATCTGTGTAACGAAAACTATTTAGAAATACATTTCTAAGCATATTATAGAACAAAATGAAATAGTGCAGACGTGTAAAAATTAATTATTAAGTCTTTTATGATTACCAAAATTGTAATTTTTTTTTTCACTTTGTTCTTTATGTTTCTGCTTCCAGATTCTCCAAGAAACTAATGTATTGAAATTCTAACACAGACATCACTGATATCCAATGCACTTCAGAGAATCTGCTAATTCATCACATGTATTTCGGGTAACTGCACGTTTTTCACCGATTTCCTCCGAATTCAGCAAGGGGAACATTATTTTGTTAATGTTATTGATGTTGTTGTTTTAGGTCAGTAATTAAAAGAGAATTACAAGTGAACTTCTCTTCAAAAGAAAATGAAATCAAGGGAAATGGAAAACGAGCTAATTAGTGATTTGTTCAAAGAAACTTGTTAAAATTCGAAAAGAAAGAACAGACTTTAAAACTGGTCTAAAATCACCATAGCGAAAATAATTGTTTCAGGAATGGATAGCCGTAATACTGATACACTGATACACTTAGTCAATATTATTAAAGTTATTATATGAATTCATCTTATAACGAAATAATGACAAAAGGACACACACACACACACATTATATATATATATATATATATATATATATATATATATATATAAAATATTTTTCTGGTTCCAACGGGAGAAAATTCAATATTCTATAAAAAAAGAAGGTCCGCAAAATGTATTTTGTTCTCAGAAAATTTTTTTAAATTCTTTTTGTTTTACATATGCAACACGTGTTTCAGATCTTCTGGTATCTTCTTTGATTGATAATATGAAAATGAATTTTTACATGCATGTGTATATATATATATATACATACACATGAGTATTTCACTCTCTCTTCCTGTTTTTGTGGGAGTGGAAAGGAATTTCATTGTTAACATTAGTCTTTTAAACAGGTGTTTTTGTTTTTGGGGTGATTTGCTAATAATTTCATTAGCTGAATTTTATAACTTTTTTTATTACTTTTTTATTTGGGTTGTTTTGATAAAGTTCATCAGATGTTCATTTGATATATCAGGTGTGTGTGTTTGTAATTTGTTTTTTGTTCTGAAGACATTCTATGTTTTTCTACTTAAATTTATACTTTTTGGGTGTGTGTATGTGTGTGCCTACGTATATGTGCCTATGTTTACTTTTTGTATGTGCGTGTGTGCCTGGATGTTCATGTATATGGTTGTATTCGGTGTGCATATGTGTACATATATATACATACTTAGGAGTTGAATTTTGAATTAAGAATTAAATTTAAGTCTATTCATAACTATCTTTCTATCTATTTATCTATCTATCTATCTTACTTTGTTTATAACTATCTATCTATCCATCTATCTCAGTCTTTTCATATATATATATATATATATATATATATATATATATATATATATATATAGTATAAACAAGTTAAGATTTTGGCACCTTTAAAATCAAAGGTATGGTTATTGTCTAAAATATGTTTAGCTTGGGCGTTGTAAACGAGGTTTTCTAAACAACGCCCAAGTTAAACATATCAGACAATAACCATACCTATGATTGTCAAGGTGCCAAAATATTAACTCACGTACACAATAGAACAATTATGGAATCTTGCGTTATTCTCACACATCAAACCATCCCTTAAAGACAATGCTTTTTTAATATATCCCCTTATTTAGCGACACTTGTACTCAGAAATCATATATATATATATATATATATATATATATATATATATATATATATATATATCATTATTTATATTTGCTTGAAGGCAATTATAATGCATGTATCGCATAAAATTCGATAATTATAGAAAATAATCTTGACAAGTGAACCATTGAAATAATCTTGCATAGCGAACCATCCTTTCGGCAAAGGATGGTTCGCTATGCAGAACACCGTACAGACTGTTTCGACTTTATTAAGTCTCTTCAGCGATGTATACTTACTTACTTACTTATACATCGCTGAAGAGACTTAATAAAGTCGAAACAGTCTGTACGGTGTTCTGCATAGCGAACCATCCTTTGCCGGGATTCACTTGTCAAGATTATTTTCTGTAATTATCGAATTTTATGCGATACATGCATTATAATTGCCTTCAAGCAAAATATAAATAATGATTTATTCAACAATGCTTCTATAAAAAACAAACATCCAAAAATCTTATATATATATATATATATATATATATATATATATATATATATATATATATATATATATAGATTCATAGAGATTAGTTAGTTTAGACCCGAAATAAATGACGCTTGGTAACTGACAGTTTAAACCCAGGGCTTGATTATTATGTATGCTCCTGTCACATTACCGGGTATTCTTTCAAGAAAGAACAGCGGATCCCAACTTGTAAATTGCGTTGTTGTTTAATTGTTCTATACCATCTATTCCAGTAGGAAGCGCGTGGTGTAATGGTTAAAGTCATGGGAAATGGATTTGTCGCCCCGAGTTCAAATCCTGTATGTGGTAATTGCATTCACTTAGCGCTAATACACTTGGGAAAAGTTGTATCTTACTCTCCCTCCAGCTATGGATAAATAGTAGGGCAGACTGGGCTCTTTAACCTTGGTGGGGCAACCGGTCTAGGAGAAGGAAAACTCTGAATTCAAACCTGTTGAACTCTGCTTAAGAAATTGACCTTGTCTCACATCCTGCTCGTACGGAGGGGTTGGTAAATATATATATATATATATATATATATATATATACCATCTATTCCAATTTGTGTGGTCATTTTAGAGATGCAGTTAAAAACACGTTTACAGTGGAGATCATTTGTGTCTTAAAGTTTTATTATCAGTTTTAATCCTTGTCTTTTGATCTGTCAAACTGTTGATCTCAGAGTTTTATCCTGTCTTGGAGTTGTATCAAAGTTGATTTTGTCTTGAAGTAGAAGGGAGTTGTATCAGATTTGATCCTGTGTTGAAGTAAAGTGTTGTATAATCCTTGTTTGTTGATCTGTCCTTTATTTAGCAGTCCTCCCAGCGAGTAATCTTAGAACAATTTATCAACACCTTTAAATAGTAAATTAAATACATTTGGGGTGTTTTTTATTGGCCGATTCAGTCACTGTCATTTTGGAACAGTCTCTAAATATAAGTCATGGTCTTTAACACATTACATCTAAAATAATCCAACATGTTCAGATTAATGGAATGGAAATAAAATATTGTACACAATAATAATATAATAGTAAGAACTATACAGAGAGTTCAGCAAAGATAAGATGAGGTGCTGGAGTTATTATTTTCTTGTTAATTAAATCTTGTTGGAATTTTTTATTATAAGGCGTGTGACAAATGGTCACTTCTACTTATAGACTCGCCGACTACAATGTGACCAGCCTTGTTGTCCAATCACTGGCAGTGCTCTGCTGCTGCTGCTGTTGTTATTTATACTGGCTGATTCTAATCTTAGCTCACTACTACTTGTACCCAAAGGATTCTATAGCTCGGGACTTGCTTACTTATTTACTTTGAGTTCTTTCCAACTGGCCAAGGATGGCGGCCAGATACTTAACAATATATGAAATTTCGGTTCGATATTTAGGGAGCTGTTTGTATCAGACCCAGATGAGGTGCATCATATTCTCTGACAGATTCTGGTTTGTGCATATACGTTTTTTAACTATAGCCAAATATTAGTTTTATGCGCAGTTCTCAGTGGATCACCTTTCCTACCCATTCATGCATATTCTTATTTTATATTATGCCAGTTTGCTGCATTCGCTTACGATATGGTTATTATTATTTATGTGTTTATTAATTTTGACAGTTAATAAATTTTTCCCTTAGAATGTGGAAATAATCCTCGTCGCTTCTGAAGATAATGAAAACTTTTTTTTAAACAACGCACGTAGAATCTTAAAGGTGTCTCATTTACATTCAATACAGAATTCATGTCAATACCAAATTAAATATTACTGAAAAGAAGCAGATGAGAACATAGAGGCAAGTTATCAGTAGAAACCTGATGTACGCAAACAAGAAAAGTTATTAAAACAAGACAAGTGACGCAAGTTTGTTTACAGTATAATAAGATAAATACTAACAAACATCCTGTTTAATTACACATGGTGACACTGTAATTTTGCGGGAAAACAAACAGGTGTTTATAAGTAATTTTCCTATGCAAATATGTACTTAGACATTGTCGATCCTGATCAATGTTTGCGTAATTAAACCTCTGTAAATAAATTTGCACATACATCACTGTTCATACATATTCATTTTTACGTGACAGTGTGGACATATTATGCAATATATATATATATATATATATATATATATATATATATATATATATATAGTCAGTCGGAGTTCGCTTCTAGCCAGGGATAGTTGCTGTGTCTAGTCACACTGAGGAGGCGGGAGACGCCGAAACACCTGTCTGTGCATGATTTATCAATATATACTCCCGTAAATTCGGTAGAGCTCTCTACGGGGTGATCTAAATTAACTTTCACTACCAAGCATATAAGCAATGATCGTTTGCTCGCAATCTAGATCTCTCTGGGATCGTATACTATGTAAACAAACCTATGTATTTAATAGTTTAAACACCAGCCCCATTACGGCAGCTGTCAAAGTGGCCGAGAGGTTAAGAAATCAGGTTGGCAAGTAGTCAGTCGGAGTTCGTTTCTAGCCAGGGATAGTTGCTGTGTCTAGCCACACTGGCGTGAAACACCGAAACCCGCGTCTGTGGATGACTTATTATATATATATATATATATATATATATATATATATATATATATCGTCAGAGGTAGTTGTGTCTAGCCACACTGAAGAGGCGTGAAACATCGAAACACGGTGTCTGTGGATGACTTATATATATATATAGATAGATTGGTAAATGAATAAATAAAAAGCTTTACCTTTTTTATTATCATTGGATCAATTATTGCCACCTTTGGTTTCTTGCGCTGTGGCAGTCTTCAGGCAACGAAATTATTTTTGAAAATTATTAACGCTCTATCACAGATATTGAGCACTCTTCTAATATCACTGTACGTTAGATTACTACCGCATCTTCAAGTATGATAGTGTCAACCATACACATTGATATATATATATATATATATCAACACACCTCCCGCATTAACAAGGAGGAGACACAAGGTCAATTTCATTACCGGACTTTAACAGGTTTGAATACAGCGTTTTCCTCTTCGTAAACTGGTTGACTACCAAAGCTGAAAGAGCCCAGTCTCTCCCACTATTTACTCATAGCTGGCGGTAGATTGGTTGGATATATACCTTTCCCAATGTTATTAGTGCTAGGCGAAAAGCAAATAACTTCGTCCAGAACTTGAACTGGTGTCGTCGTCGGGGTGGCCTAAAGTCGGTTTCAACCAATCAGCGAGGTAGTCTATCTCCTTTTCACTAGCGCTAGAACAAGTAGATTGTTTTTGCGTCAGGGATGGAGCGCCACTCCTACCATCAGCTCCTTACTTTACTGCTCAGATCCCTGTGCTACTCACACGATGAGTTGGCGAGGGCCGGTATCCATCTAGGAACCTTGCGGTTTCTAGCCGAACGCTCTACCGATTGGGCAATTGTCAATTTTCTAAGACTAACCATTACACCACACACCCCGTAAATATAATAAAAAAATGATTGAACTAATTTCGCTCAGTTAGTAGAGCATTTACATAGGAATCGTAAGGTTCCGGGTTCGATGCCGATCCCCGCTAACTCAGCGTATGAGTAGCACAGATTTGGTAATCTGATCTGTGCGGTAAACAGCTGACGGTAAGTGTGGCGCTCCACTCTAAACAAAGAAAATCAATCTTCCTGATCTAGCGCTAGCGAAAAGGAGACAGAGTCTCTCGCTGCTGGCTGATACCGACAATATTCAACCTCACGAAAATAATCACTTAACTTAACATAATAAGTTTTAGCACTTTTTAAATTTGATATATTTTAGAACTGTGTCATATATTCGTAAATTAATCTAAGCATGTGTAAGATTCAAAGTTGATAATTGAACAACAGCTCCGACACGTTGTGAGACAAAACATTTAATAGGTGTTCAGCACATGGTAACGATAAGATAAGTACATAGATACATAAGATACAAATAAGATATAAGAGTAGAGATAAAAGGACACATTCATGGTAAATACCAGATACAATATTTAGGTATAAACGAGATACCCAAATGTACATAAAATATAAATGTTACAGACATGGAACTAAAGGATAGCACATGCTGTATAAAAGACTTGCAGTAATGTAAGGGGGGGGGGCAAAGCCCCACCAAGAAAAGGGTAGACATAAGTCTAACCCATGTGCTCGTTCAGAGGCAGTAAGGAAAAAAAAGAGAGAAGCATTTGAATCAGCCGCTTACATACCAGAGGTCCCCTGGTGGCCACAAACGGCAACACAGCGGGAAGATAACTCTTCCATGCAAAGGGAAGATAATCCCCTACACATGTTTCAGATCCGACATCATTCATAATTTTATCAAAAAGAACAACAACCTTAGTGTGAAACATGTCAAACACCTTTGACTGTTAAACACTTATTTCTAGAATGTAGAGTTTTTGCTCACATCTGAAACCGTTATTTTAATGCAAAGAATATGAAAAATCTATTTGGAAAAGTCAACATAGAAAACATTGTCCTTTTTTAGGGAAATAAAAGTATACCATAGAATATAGACATGAACTCAATCAATACCATACAACATTATTCCCAATGATGCCAACATATTGTTAAAACCAATTACTACAAAAGTGTGAATATATATACACAACATATCTTACTTCCTAACCGCTATGCATGGCATAATCCAAAACGGGTTGATATGCCGTTAAAATCCATTAACCAATCAACCAACCAACCATCAGATAGACGTGATATATCATGAACGTTTGTTAGAATTAAGTCATCCCAATTAGTCTATGAACTTTTCGGATATATTTTAGAATTGAATCTGATATACGTAAAAATATCATAAAAAATGTAACTTGTCCTAATTGGTCTATAAATTATGAAATTACGAAATGTATATTGTCCTAATTGGTCTATGAATTTTTCAGGCTTTATATCTTTTCGAATTTTATTAAATAATATTGTTGGATTAATGATTCGTAAAGATGTACGAAAAATCCGCACTTTTATATATAGACTGTACCAATAGCACTAGCAGCAACTTCTGGTAAGAGTTAGCCAATGGATTTGCAGAACAAAAGACATATAAGATCGTTCACTGTCTTGAACTTAGTCACTAGACAATCAATGCGGCTGATTACCTGTCGACTGGAGTCTAAACGACAGACTTGTATCTAACCACGATTATTATATTATTATTATTATTATTATTATTATTATTATTATTATTATTAGTTTTTCACACCAGCATTAGCTGGTGGTATTACCCTGGAGTCTGAGTGACATACACGTCTCCTCAGGTTTCCAGGACTCTTGTGAATATTCTGTCAAGTTGCAGCTGTGCAGTAGTCTGGATGGTCTCAATTCTTCCTCTGATTTCCAGATTTTCCAGTCTTTTTCCCAAGCTTTTTGGAACCATTCCAAGTGCACCAACTACAATTGGTATCTCTTTGACTTTCATACTCCTTACTTTTTTCATTTCTCTGGCAAGGTCCAGGTATTATTATTATTATTATTATTATTATTATTATTATTATTATTATTCAATAAATACAACAGCAACTACAATCACAGTGCCTGCACGGATTTTAACAAATGTATCATAAAATTATAATAGACAAACTTATCCTAAGTAGTCTGTAAACTTTTCAGATTTGATATCTTTTCGAATTGAATGAAACAGACATAATATATTATAAAAATCCGATAAAACAAATATCATTTTAATTGACGAGGATATCTCAGTTATGGAAAGCAGATATCCAGAGAATTGCTTTTCACTGCTGATTTCTTCACCGCACACTCAATAAAGGGATATAAATAATGTTACTTTTTTATTGCCATTACTCCCTGGTTGGCTGTCATCTGGACTGCTAGTACCTTTTATAGTTCAGCGTATGGGTTAAATAGATCTGTAAGAAACTTATTTGGCCTATCTTGGGCTAGACGGGCGGTCGGAGAGGCCCCTCCGATCAATCGGCTGGTCACGTCAAGCCCTAGCACCTATATGATTTTCCCAACCCTATTGCCCTTATGACAAGCCCCAACCCCTTTTTATCATATGAGTGCTAGAAGGCGGTGGCTGCGGGTCTACATGTCCTGGGAATGACGTTCAACTCTATCCGATGGTGAGGTTCCAGTTCTGGAGGTTTGGGGAATGTGGAGCACCCCTTCATCACCATTGCCCCTAGGTCCACTCTGACCTGGAGTGGTAGTACCTGTTAGGGTCCAATCTATGAGTTAAATAGAAAAATGTATTTATAAAAAAAATGTCTTATCCATTAAGAATTGATTTATTTCAAAACTTTATCGGCATTAAATGGCCCACTGAGGTTGATATGCCGTAAAACAAAACAAAACAAAATACAAATTATTTGGCCTCCTATTACACAAACCATATAGATGAGGCAAACAAGACATGCTTGATACTGTAAATAAGTAAGGACGAACTCATAAGTGACGTTTTCCGATAAACGCCTACAGTTAAACGCACAGGTGTTGGACGAACAGTAAAACTTCATTAATAAGCTCTGTGCGGATTCTGGATGCCGCACGGATGACCTGCAGAAGCGATGACTAATAGCTGCCGAGAATGAATAGGTGGATCCGGTGCTGACAGTGTAATGATGATGATGATGATGATGATGTACAAACACTTGGAACTATTTAATTGTGAACATACGAATTGAATTAAGAATTGTTATTTGAAGGTGTAATTGGTCACTAAGTTGTTTGAAATCTTAGAAAGGTGTAAACAAATGATTATTAAATAAGTATAGCTAATTGAAATCATAATTGTGTGTAAAGTATGGACTTAGGAACATTGAAACCATACAACAATGTGAAAATTACTTGTATGAAATGGAATAAAATAGGATAGAATATAACTGTGTGAAAACAAATGATTGTAGACAATAAAAAAACGTGCAATTCAAATAAAAAATTGAAATGAAATTTTGAATATATCCTTTAGGAATCAATGAAAATTCGGCATTGGATAACACATAAAGAGTTGTTATGCCTTTAAACAAATAATCAAAAGTAAATATGAATTATTATTATAATAAAACATTAACACATTAATCCAAATTGATCATAGAATAAGCCATGAGGAATTGATATCACATTACACAAATAACCCAATATAGATAATTTTGATTAAAATAATACATTTACAAATTAATAAAATGACGGTATTAAATAACCCATAAGAAGTTGAAATGGCGTTAAGCAAGACCAAATAGAAATAAACCAAACCAAATATAGATATGTACAAACTTAAGCAGGTATTTGTTTCTAATACTTAATATTTAATACAATCCAGAGAAAAATATTAATCAATGTTTGATAAATCCAGAGAAATCTATTACGCTATTTATTGTTATTACTGTGATTGGTTGCTTAGATTTTACGGCTTGCCAACTCTTGTTTGGTTATTTTATGCCGAAGACATTTTGTTTTATTCATTCTTGATGGGTATTCAAATGTTTCAAATCTCAACTTTTTAAAAACATTTCATAAAACTATTTTTATTAAGCCCATACATTGGAGCCTAATAAATAATACCAATCTGGATCAGAGAAGGAAGTAATGGTGATGAAAAGGTACTCCCACTATCTAGAGATCCAGAACTGGATCTTCATTATTAAATACATTTTAGCTTCATACTCAGGACACTTTACTGCTATAATGGTACTATAAGAATTAAAGTGGTTTTGACTTTAGTAGCTAGTACCACTTTCTTATGAGACGTCAGGAGGACTCAGTAAGTCACCCAACGCAGATGAATTTACATATTCCTAAAGAATACATTTCAACAAAGCGATAACAAATACAGACTGTATTGTCTGAGCAACATTTAAGATATATTATACAAAACTTGCTAGTGCGAAAGTGTTCTTGAATAGTGAAAGTTAAACGAGTACATGTGTTGGAATATTTTGATATATAATGTGTGCTACAATGCCCACTTAAATTTATAGACTAGACAAGGTCACGTGGTTTAAATCTCAGCCAATCAACAGCCCTAATGCGTAGCTGGTTGACTTCTTTTTCACTGATACTGGGAGACGTCCATTTGCAATCATTGACGAAGGACTGAGGAGCACCAAGGAAGAACCAAAGGATTCTTTATCAAGGATTTCCGCGGGACAAATGCTCTTGCTTGGAACCTAAAGAATGACCCAAAAATCATAACAATACGAAACTGCTGAATAAAAAGTTGTCACGTACTTCGCAATTATTGCGACGTGGTGGCCATTCTCCATATGGTGACATGCTGTAGAAAGGTAGAAAGGCTATTTAAGGGCTGGTGAAGCAAACATCTCTATTGAGAGAATAAAAAGGGACCACGTAAAGACACGTAAAAGCCTTTAATTGGGGAGCAAGTCCCCCCAAGTTCGAGTGGACAGAGACACAACTTATCCAGAGTATATCTGAAGACGCTCAGATAGAAGAGAGGGTTAGTTTTCCAGAGGCTATGTTTAAATAGCCAAGTTACAGTGCCCCTGTGAAAATCCTAGCGGCAAGAGTAGATAACCCTTTCCCAATCTACCCCATTCAAACAAGGGAGATGATCGTTACCGTACCATTACAAATGTATCTATATCATAATAGATCAGCACGGAGTCTTAGTATTAAAACATAGATAACCCTTTCAAAACCCCTAGGGCTGGGTTAGCTCAGTCGGTAGAGTGTTCGGCTAGAAACCACAAGGTTCCTAGTCCGATACCGGCCCGCGCAAACTCAGCGTATGAGTAGCACATGGATCTGTGCGGGAAAGTAAGGAGCTGATGGTAGGAGTGGCGCTCCACCTCAGACTCTCCTTGGTCTAGCGCTCGTGAAAAGGGGATAGACTCCCTCGCCGATTGGCTGATACCAACAATAGGACGCCCCGACGACTTTACTTTTATTTAGTTATGATTAATTGATTCATATGAGATCACTTTAAATATTACTTTTTTTCTTGATGCTTTTAGCTCTCAGACACTTTTAATTGCTCCACTGCCCAATCTGCCCCTAGATATAAGCCTTTTATCATAACATTAGACACTCCACTATCAGCCATTAAATTGATTAAATAAAAAGAAAGAAATGAATAAAAAATCACCATTACAAAATGATAAGGATACCCCACTGATTATGTAACAACTGAATTAGCCTCGGGTTTATGATGACAAATTAATCTTAAAGAAATGTGTATGGAGAAAGGTAGACAAACACGGGATGTTGCACAAAATGGATGTTTATAGTGGATAGTGATGTAGATGTTATAACGTTTTGGTCTGTTAGACCTTCTTCTTCCGGAAATTGGATTGAGTTCTTGCTTCAAACGGTGAACATTTTCATTATGGTGAATTAGGAGGTCAAGAATAGGAGATGTGTGGTCAATTGTTGGTGTTAGAAAGAGTTGGTAGTGAGAGTTCTATTTTTTTCCCAGATGGGGTGTATGGAGCCAGCAAGGTTCCTGATGATGATGCCACGGTGCCAGGTGCAAGAGATGCCGCAGGTAGATCATATGCCCTGGGCCCGGTGGATATGTAGTAAGTCATGTACAAATGGTAAATGGTAGTAGGATTTGTGTGTGTGTGTGTTGTGTGTGTGTGTGTGTGTGTGTGTTTATTTCCTTTTATTTCATCCCAAGAAATCTATTAATAATGGAGATTCGCTTCCGGTTTTTGTCTGTAACAAAAAGTACATCACTGCTTACGTCACATTACCCAAAATCGTCATAATATAGAATAAATACACTCAAAATTTGAACATGCAATATTAGACAGTCCTCATTGTTTTTTTTTTTAAACAAGTTTTGATAAATACATGACTGGTATTATATATCTATATATAGTTTGTTTTATTTTAATACATATTTAAAGTTTACATTTCGAATTGTTTTATTTTTTAATCCTTTAATGAATTTGATGATTTTACTTACTTAAGGTACAAACTCGCTGACATTGAATTTTTTACTCCCACCCCTAGGCAATATGTTACAAAAATCTATTTTTACCTCGCCCGCAGGTCGTTTCTTTACTTTTTACTAGTTTATATAATTTAAGCATTAATTAATCCGTGAGAAGTTGATATGCCGTTAAACAAATAAATGACGTTAAAAAATAAAACAAGCCAAGTAAGATATATACGGTTATGATTACAATCACATATTCACAAATAAACCACATGTCGGCTCTAAATAGCCCGTAAGGAGTTGATATGGCGTTAAATAAATAAACCAAACCATATATAGATAGTTATAATTTCAATCGAACATGTATAAAGGAATCAAATTTCGGCATTAAATAATCTATAAGGAGTTGATATGCCTTTAAACAAATGAACCAAACCAAAGAAAGTAAAATATAATTAGTTATTATTACAAACAACCATTGAGAAATCAATCACATCTTTGCATTAAATAACTCATAAAGAATTGATATGCCCTTAAAACATTTATTGTATTCCCAATAATTATAATTGATTGCACACAGATGCATGATAAATAACTATCTTATAGAAAATATATCTATTATCACAGAAAATAGATTTATTGTCTAAGCTTTTGTTCACTGTAATAGTTTATTTTAATATACTTCGCAAATTTTGTATCTTTAAGATAGAAAGAATCCAAAATCCAATATAATTAGATTTGCGTTTTGCTGTAAGAGAATTAATTTTTCCAGGTAAGTATATTAGTTTTCTTATCAGTATGCACCAAGAAAATGATCTGGTAATTGAATTATTAGATGAGGAGTGCTTCAAGAAATTCTGATTTAAAGTGAATGAATCAGCGAACTTATAAGAAATATGGACATACTTAAAAGTAACAGAAATGATTTGAGATTAAGAATTATTTCGGGCTGGTTGTGAAAAGAAGATTGATGGATGGAAAAATAAAGATGAATCCAAAGTTTTTATCTGAGAGTCATGTGGGTGTTTGTGGCTGTGTGTGTGTGTGTTTATGTGTATGTATGTGTGTGTTTATGAATATGTTTTTGTGTGTGCATATGTGTTTGTTTGTGTGTGTGTGTGTTTGTGTGTTTGTGTGTGCTTGCGTGTGTATGTGTGGTTGTGTGCGAAGTTATCTGCGTGTCATTGTGCGTTAGGGTAGGTCGATTTTTATACCAACCTTAGTTTCAAACGGAGAAAGTTGCTAATTAACATAAAGAATAATTGTACCAAATATTTTTCTATACAACTTTACCATTGTTTGAGCAATCGCATTTAAATACACACAAAATCGAATGTTTTGAATTTCGCTCAGGTACCGAAAAATAAGTAGGTCAGATTAAACCGTAGTTTTGAAAACATGTAAAAAAATAGGCTTAATAAAAGATTTTATTTCATTCAATAGCATGCAATTCTTGGTAGATGAAATAAAAGTAAATAAAAAAGAAAATGCTGCAAAAATATTTAATTTAAGAAAATTTATTAACCAAATTCGGCGTCGTTTTAAAAAGGAAACTACCGTATCAACACGTTTTGTTGTTTACATTTGAATTTCATTTGAGCTGATTTAAAACAGAAAAATAATTAAATCTTTTCCTTTTTTATTTTAACAAACTTGATTATTAGAAAAAAGAAATAAGTAGCTTTATATTCCCTGTGATAGATAATTTTTATTTTTTTTATTTTTGAAGACATTATTTTTCATTCGCAAGTTTTTTTTTGCGTGCTACCAAGCGATTTGCCTTTATTTATATGGTAAGTAAGTACATATTTTATCTTTTTCTATATTTTCCATTTCTTTAAATTTCACTCTTGAACATATAATACAATTTGTTCTATTTCTTATAACAAAAATATTTTTTTATAACAACAAATACATTTTTTTTCAGATAGATTTCTAAAAAAATGGATGGAAAACGAACTCGTAGTGCTTCTTCTACACATTTTGGAGGGCCACCTTCTCCATTAAATAAGACAGAACCGCAAACATTTAGACAAATAATTCAATATAGTTATTTTCTAAAAAATACTTGTTAAAATTTAACAAACTTCAATATTTAAATTAATGGCAAAAATATAATTGATATTTGGAATGCGGTTAATCCCCGTTTGCCTCTGTTAAGCGAAATGTCTATTATAATTAAACTGAAAAGGACATGTTTCGAAAAGCGCATCAAATAAATAGAAAATCTATTTTTCAGCGCAAAAGAAAATTATGGTAAAAAAACTGGATAAATTGTTTGACATTTCTTCTTGTTCCTGTCAATTGCCAATTTTAAGTTGTGAAGACAAAAATGTGAAATGCAAAAAAGAAAATTGTTAGACTAGGCACATAGTCTGTATTTGTCCTCTCAAAGATAAGGTAAAGTTATTTTTCTATTCTTTCTTTTTTAATGAATTCAAATATCATCCCGATATCATAAACATTTTAATTCAATTGAATTTCTATAATTATTTTTTTTTATGTAAATAAGTTAGAAAAGTTTTCTTTCTATGTGATATAATATTTTGAGATTTCAGTTGGTTAGATATATTTATTCAACATAATTTACATCTAATATTTCAGGTACCAATGGAAGACAGAGAGTATCTAGAAGACCAGAGGGTCAAAATAGGACCCATGGGTAGTTTCCAGCTTGGACCTGTGGATAAAGCTGCCATTCAGAAACCTAAAAGTAGTGTAGTAGAAGGAAAAAGACAAAAACAAATTGATTCCTCTCCTATTGCCTCTACATCTTATGATCAGGATATTATCATTTCCCATTCATTAAATAGTGAGGAAATAGATGAAGATTATGAGCCTGGCAGATATCCCACAAGAGTTGATCAGGGGTGATGTTTAATCGAACTTAGGAGCAAGTCTTGCAAATGCCTTTCTTTTAGATTTACAGGCTATGGGCCTTCTCAGCCTGAGTGTTGATATCAAAAACATAATTTTAGATAAATCTAAAATAGACCGTGCAAAAGAAAGAACAAAAACTAATGCCCATCAAAGACACATTGATAAAACTCAAAAAAAATATGTGTATTGGTGTTGATGGAAGACAGGATAAAAATACTCTCTTATACAAAGAGATTGTTGAGGTAGATGGAAAGAAACAATTTTAAAAAATGAAGGGAACAGAACACCACTTGACATTTACGAAAGAGATGGGTTGTAGTAAAAGTGGAAAGTACCTCACACATAGAGTTATTCCAACTACTTGAGCAACTGGTGTTGTTCTAGCAGATGAGGTTTTTAGTGTTTTGGAGGAGTATGACAGTGTTGATACCCTAAAAGCTGTTTTACTGGATAACACCCATACAAATACTGGCTGTGAAGCTGGGCTAGTTTCAGTTCTAGAGAAACAACTAAAAAGGAAATTGCACATCATAGGTCGCTCTCTACATCAAAATGAGCTTCCATTCAGAGCAGTTTTTAAGCACATTGATGGCAGCACAAGAAGTCCAACATCATTTATTGGTCCAATTGGGAAATTGTGTACAAATGAATATAATAATTTACCCCAGATCAAATTTGAACCGATAGTTAGTCCTCTGGAGAGCCAATATTCTATGAGTAGTGATCAGATACTTCTTCTAAAATATGCAGTAGGGATTTCACGGGGGAAAGTCCACCCTAGATATGCTGCATGGAAAATTGGACCTTTAAATCAGGCAAGATGGTTGACGTTAGCTACCAGACTAATGTGTTTGCGGACTCGTGGAATTTACACTGAAAACATATCAAAACAACATAGCCTAATCCAGTTTATTGTTAAAGTTTATGCAGTTAGCTGGTTTGAAATTAAAAGAGACAATAAATTTCATAACCAGCAACTGTATATTTTCAATATGCTGCAAAGAATCAAAGAGCTACCACCTGAAATTCAGGAGGTTGCATTCAAAAATATTCAGCATAATGCTTTTGGCCTCCTACCAGAAAATATGTTGTATTTGATGTTTAAATCAGATGAACTGGAAGTGAGGGACGAAGCTATAAAAAGAATTTTAGCCATTCGGTAAGTAATTTAGATAAGATTGATTAAAATGATTTCATCGATTTATAGATTCAATTTAAAATAATATCCTAATTTCATGATAAAAATTAAGACAAGTTTGAACTTTCAATCTAATTCAATATATTGATTTTTCATTTTTTTTTCAGGAGAGGGAAGCCAACCAAAAAGAGGCTAAAAAAATACCAAAAATAAATGTTGATGCTACACATTAGTCACAGTTGATCGACCTGTCTCAAAATGGAATTTGTGAGCCTGGATTCACTGAAGAAATTTTAGATAATGAACTGGAGTCATCAAAGAGTGGGATAAAATTAAGTGATTATATAAAACAGAAATTTAAAATTAGTAACTAGTAGATATTTAAAGGAATGTTCAAATTACAATGGTAGCTTATGTTAAAATCACCATCCCTTCATTTGTTTCTAGCAGAGTTCATGCTTATTTGCTTTTGTTCAATTGATAACAGAAAAAAATAATGCTACAACAATATATTGGAATGTCATTAATGACATATCTCAATTAATGAGGTAAAATGCTGCTTATTTGAGATATTAGGGTGGGGTGTGGGTTATAATTTCACTTTAAATGTTACTTTCGATATAGTCTATTCATTTTATTTGAATAAGTTAAATTTACAAATTTTTCTGGGTTGAAATTATGAGATTTTAAAGCAATTTCTTATGTAAATGTATAAAAAAACAAGGATTTCTGAGGGCTTCATAATAGACGATCTTTATAACCGAATGCTCAAAAATTGGTTCAAGCTAGAAACCTACTTTTTGGTGTCAGTACTTATCATACCAATACCCAACTTTCTCTATTTGATACTTTTTGACATTCCAAAAAAAGGTGAAAATCGACCTACCCTATTGTGCGTGTGAATTCTATTCTTCTTTTTCTTCTTCTTCTTCTTCTTCTTCTTCTTCTTCTTCTTATTATTATTATTATTATTATTATTATTATTATTATTATTATTATTATTGTCTTAATTCTTCCTCTAATTTCCAGATTTTTCAGACTTTTTTCCAAGCTTTTTGGAACCGTTCCAAGTGCACCAACTACAATTGGTATCACTTTGACTTTCATATTCCATAGCTTTTTCAGTTCACTGGCAAGGTCCAGGTATTTCTCCATCTTTTCGTTTTCTTGAGCTTCACCCTGTGATCTGCTGGAACTGCAATATCCACAAGTTGACAAGTTATTTCTTTGTTGTTATCAATACTAGGTCTGGTCTTCTTTTTGGGATACAGTAATCTGTTTTTTTTATCTCAAAGTTCCAGAGAGTTGTATGCGTTTCATTCTCTAGAACATGTCAATTGCATATAAAGTGTATTGTTTATTTTATATTCATTCATATATTTATTTATCAGAGAGAGTAAGATTTGCCCGCACTTTCGCCATAAGATATTTTAGTAAAAGGTCTGCCATCCGTACTTATAGTAGGAAGTGTTGTATTCCGAGGATTAAAATTTGAGCCTGATCAAGTCATTTTGCTTGCTGTCTTTATAACAATATGCACAAAAAATGACCTGATTTCTCTGTTATCAAGAGTATCAAGGGATGGAATTCGGAGGCTTTTAGATACGGGTACAGAGCACGACCACACAATAGTGTGTACGAATAGATGGAGACATTTAAAAGTCACTGGACAAGCGTGAGGTACAGAGAGAGAGAGAGAGAGAGAGAGAGAGAGAGAGAGAGAGAGAGAGAGAGAGAGAACGATACCCGTCTATTTCGTCCCGATGAGAAGATTCGGCAATCTCGAGAAATGATAATGATGAACCGTTAGTTATCATCGATGGGTTAGCTTGTTCTCTGCAGATTAATCATGGATCTGCCAATCAAATAATCTACAATGAACTTGGGTTCTATAATACAAGAGTGCGGATAATTTTTGACTCTCGCTCGTACATTTACAAGAAGAGATAATCAGGGATTTCTGGTTGGAAGGAACAACATTATATACAACAGTATAATAACACATTTTTTCTTTCATATATTTCTTTGAAATGTTCCTGTGTTTATCTATTTTTTTAACGTAGAAGTGGATCTTAGAAAAAATCTCTATCATAACAGATATTCGTCTCATGACGATCAAAATCAACAGGATCAAAATTTGAATTAGAAGATATTTTTATGACAGTTGGAAACATGGCGCAACGAATATAAGGGTTGATGTTGTTTGTTTATTGATTTTAACGATATATCAACCCGTCCGGGTTTATGTCATGCCTAACGGTTAGGAAGTTATACATATCGTGGATTTATATTTATACTTTTTAGTAATTGGTTTTAACAATGTTTTAGCATTATTGGGATTATGTTGTATGGTATTGAATTGTTTCATGTCTATATTTATGGTATAATTTTATTTCTCTAAAAAAAGAGAGAATATCCTCCATGTTGACATTTTCAAACAAATCCTTCATATTGTTTGCTTTAAAATGACGGTTTCTGATGTGAGCAAAAAACCTGCATTCCATGAATAAGTGTTTATCTGTCAAAGGTGTTTGACATGTACCATTGTGGTTGTTGTTCTTGTTTGAGTATATAGGAGTGCGTTAGTCTTGAATGACCAATGCGTAATCGGGACACAATGACATGTTCCTTTCTAGACTTCCTTAAAATTGGTCTCCAGCCTCCCAATGTGGGTTTGACTAGGAAGAGTTTTTTTGTGAATGTTGTTATTCCAGGGTTGTTGCCATTTTGTATGAAGGAATCTACTAATTTTAGGGTTTCAAATCAGTATATGGTATCTTGAAATTATCGGGGATCAAATCTTGGTTCAATCGTAACAACAGGGAAAAATAACATAGGATACTTAATATAGCTTAACACTTGTACCGGAAGACTTGATTAACGGAATGAGAACAATCTGACGCAATGGATTGAATAAAGGGTTTAGTTAGAAGTTCCGTGAAGTCTCGCGATTACCACATGAAGGCACGCAAGTTTGAAAAGAAACTCCTGAAAAAGGCCAGTGGACACATCATCCGAAACGTTGTGTAAATAAAATAAATATGAGGACAACAGTCCTAAAAATCCAAATTATCCAAATCATCAAACCTTATCTAAAATAATAAGACAATTTGTATATTAATATGTATTCTCATCTCTTTTGTTTAATTACAAAAATTATACTATTTCTCTGAATGTTTGAGAAGAAGAAGGCCGGAGGGTATATCGGCCGAAACGTTGTACAAATAACAATGAAGATGGGGACTATAGTCCGAATAACGCAAATAATCTAACCTACAAACATTATATTTAACCAAGTGTTGTATTCGTGCTTTTTTATCTTTGTTTTTTCGTTATTTTATGTATGTAGCGGCCAATCTCAGTTGGTAGAGCATCCCCGTAAGAACCACGAGGTTCCGTGTTCGATTCTGGCATGAGTATCTCAGCTTAGATATGTGGGGAGCTGATGATAGGTGTAGTGCTCCATGTCAGATTCACAGACAATCTTCCTGGTCTAGCGCTAGGGAAAGGGATATAGTTCCTCGTTTTCCGGCTGATAACAACTAACTAACATTATTTACTTTTTTATGCTTCTTTTTTTTAAATAAACACACCTAACCATAAAAAAACAATAGGTAACATGCCAGTAGATATTTGTATACCATTTAGCAGCAACACATTTTAGAGATAAAGGAAATAACGTTTCGTCTCTTTACTTGATAAACTCCGAAAACGAAATTAATTAACAATTGACGTATAATACAATACAAACAATTGTTTTTAAGAAACACGGGCTATTATTAAGATAATTATGGAATTATTTAAAGAGTACGAACAATAAGAAATACTTATGCGATTATAAAGAAAACATAATACAATCAAAACAAAGGATAACTTTTTATTACTACATTAAATGTAAACAAACAAATAAATGAATAAATAAATATCTTATTATAATGGAGATTGTGTGTTTTTCTGTCTGTAACCGAAACTATATTCCTACTCAAGTCACAATTCTCTTAGTTATTTCACATTCTCCATGATTTTATTTTTATTTAACCTCAATTATTAATAAAATTGTCTTACATTATTAATACTGTTAACTATGTCTACATACTGACAACATGCAATTATATTTATATATACAACAAAATAGCGGTTTACAGTGTAAATGGGAAGGCTAATTTGCATATTAATATTAAAAAATCGAATTTAATAAATATGTGCTTAGTATTATTGATTTCTAACTGTTTGGTTTTATTTTAATGAATATAAGCAAAAATCTCTTCAATGAATCTTAAATGAAATCCATTAACAAGATAAAATAACTGTCATTTTATTCTTTAATTCATCTTTTAACTAAATACTTAAATTAGAAAAAATAAAAATGAAAGACGAGAGTGATGGAATAGTAGTTTCAGTTGTTCCATTTTTTATTATACTCCCTCTGTTTCAAATCTTTTATTATACTCCCTCTGTTTCAAATCTTTTTATATGTATTCTTATTTAGTTTCATTAGCCTTTCTAATTTAATACAATATTTTATTATATTAAAACTTAAATACTTGCACCCGGAGGGTGCATATATTTGCTAGTATATATAAATAAATAAAACCTATATATTAATATTCGTGTACCTGAATTGTACGGCCATTATTATCTTTCAATAGCCTCTGGTTTTAAAGGAGAAACATTTTCCAAAATACAATGCAAAAATGTAAATCCTGATTATCTGGTGTTGCTTATTTACCGAATTCTTATTATTCCCCAGCTATATAATGGACCGTTCCATTTTTAGAATAAAGAAAGAAAGGAAAGAAAAAGGACACGCAAAATATAATGAGAAAGAAACGAGGAAATATGGCAGAGGAGAGATATAGAGAAGGGGTGAGTGCACGGTGCGATGACGCTAATATGTTTCAATCAAGGACGCCTACATGGGACATATATATCTTTGTGATATCACTTCCTAACATTGACAGAAGGCTAATGTACTGGATCGGTGCATACTACCCCTAAATGCTCACAGCGGATAGGTTTGGTTTGGTCTGTTGGATTTTAAGGCATGTCAACACTTGTATGGTTATTTAAAGCTGAAGACATTTTGTACGATTCATGTGTGATGTGTATTGAAAGTATTTTTAACACATTTTTTAAAACATGTTTTTTCTATTTATCTCTGGGACCTTAATGGTACTAACACTCCGGTTCTGTGTGGACCTGGGAGTAATGGGGATAAATAAGTACTTTACACTCCCCAGAGCTCCATAATAGGAACGTCACCATTAGATACAGTTTAAGGCTTGGTGCCCTGGAATGACAGGTTTTATATATATTGTATGAATACCACCGTATGAAAATTGACGTGTAATAAAGTGGGGACACCCAAATCTATAAAACGGGTGTGGGGAACAAAATACTCTACAGGGAGTCCACAAATTCTGGGTAAGGCAGATATGGTAATTTTATGTTTCTCATCATTCGATAAATGTTAAGATCTTTGAGAACTTTATTAAGAAAGCAAAACGAATTTTTTAAAAATCTATTGAATAGGAAGGATGAATTTCCTGGGAAATGCAGACACGATTGCATAATTCATTAATGTATTATTAAGATTAATATAGATACAATACAATACTTGCACTAATTATTACAAAAAAAAACAACTCTATCTTATAGATTCATCAAAGACTTGAATTTCAGAAGTACAAACAAGTAGGATATAAACAAAATATAAATAAAATCATAAATAAACAATTAAAAATAAGAAACATAACATTATAATTAATTAAATTGTTTTATTTTAAAAGTATGTGTTAATCCCCATGTACACAGATTGACTCAGATAATGTGTATAAATAGTCAGTGGTTCAGTGACATAGAGTGAATTCGATTTGATTTGTTAGTTGGTTGGTTGGTTGGTTGGTCAGTGCTTACTCGTTACTCACTAGTAATAGATGGTCGAATATAAAATGTTCTCCTTTATTAGTATTGCACTGTTTAGATTAGTTCGAATTGCTGATATTAACGTAGGAGATTGAGAATACATAAAAATATCCAAACAATCAGACAGAATGTATTGGATATTCAGTATAACACTCATCCCGCTGTTTGGAGACATATTGGTGCCATGTGCAAATATTCTCGAATTTCATACTACGTCCAACTCACAGGTGAATCACCGGAATCGGTTTCAATAGCGCGTTGCATCGTGGGAAAATATCTGCAACAAACAGCCAAGTCCATCCAACTTAGAAGAAGCAAACAAAATATTTGGAATGTAATAGGAAAGATACTATTTGTCTGAATATTTCAGATGAGGTTTGATAATTTGTATTATTTGGATTGTTCGGACTGTTTTGCTCATGATTATAATTATATACACGACTTTTAGAGGCACCTCACGTGGTGTAATGGTTTGCAAGCTATATTTTCAGACGCTTGTTAGTGAGTTCGATTCTCATTGGTTGCCCCGTACTTCAGTCCTTGTGCCACATCTGAGCTAAACTTAGTAAATAACTATACACAATGTTTCGGCCGATTTGCCCTTCGGCCTTCATCAACTGTTTCTTGTCGGTCTCAAGAACCTTCTCTTCCACCTCGAGAATCTTCCTGTCGAACTCGGTCGTAATCGGTAGCCTTCACTGTACTTCGAACCAAACCCTTTTTTTTCCAAAACAGCGGTGTACAGTGTTCTCATAACCATGACCGGGTACATGTCTTAATCTATGTTAAGTATTTTATGTTATAATCGGCATTGGCCAGGATTGAACCTTCAACCTACAGATGATTGGCATAAAACCCTTCGTTACGCCATATGCCCAACTGTACAATTCAGGTTCCTGAGTTCGAAGAGACGGTTCAACAAGAAATACCTGAAAAGAGCGGGTATACACATCGAACAAAACGTTATGTATACAACAATAACCGGTAATTTTCACCTTTAGTTGGCTAAATTCCTAGCATAAATTGTGCGTGCGCATTATCTGAAATGAACTTAATTGTTATTAAAAACACATTTTATAATATTTTTGTGTTTAAGCATGAAGTTGTATTGTTTTCGAAAAGTTTCTAATATTTGTGTATTCGCACGAAGAGTTTCAAAGTGGCTACCGGCTTGTTTCAAAGTAAAAGTTAGTTGGCTAAATTCCTAGCATACAATTATCTGAAATGAACTTAATTGTTATTAAGAACACATTTTATGATATTTTTTGTGTTAAAGCATGCGATTGTATTGTTTTCGAAAAAGTTTCTATGATTTGTTAATTTCGCACGGAGACTTTCAAAATAGCAACTGGCTTATTTCAAGTGAAAGTCAAGGGAGGTTACTCTAATTGTCTTATTTGCTAGGAATTTTAACAACAAAGGTGAAAATTACCCAATAAAGATAAGGACAAACAGTTCTAAAAAATTAAATATACAAATGTGGTAGATATTTACCTTTTCTCTACTTGACTGTTAAACGAGACAATACACAGGGAAGCATTCCAAATCCTAATTACGCCCGTTCGACGAAACTTAGAATACGCTGACTGTATTCCCTGTAGATGGATAACGCATCATCCAAAAAACAATGTCCTGATTATGACACTAAACTGAATCCAAAAACCTTACATGTAGCAAGCAATCCCAATTCCAATGCTGATAATAACACTGGTTTACAACAAAAATATTTTTTGTCTGAGGCAAGAATGTGAATAGGTGTTTTTTACTAATTGGGGTGTGCTGAATTCAAATTTATAAACAGTTTTGCTCTATCACCTCTAGTTTTCTTCCTTTAAATAGTCTCATTTTAGTATATACAGAGTATATACGTGCTTATTTCAACAGTTGCAGCAGCTTATTACAGATAAAACAGGATAGATAAAAAAAATTGACGGAATAAATATACTTGGATGGCACAATGTACACAATTCATAGTACTATATATATATATATATATATATATATATATATATATAATATAATGTTAATTTACATTATTGCATAATAACTAAAAAAGAAGACAAAGTCACACAATATTAGAAATTAACCCTGATGCATATACGCCTTTATGTACTGTATGTGTACAAAATGTATAGTATGCATATCTAAAAAAAAAACTAGAGGTGATGAGTAAAAACTGATTTCAAATCTGAATTCAGCACCCGCTAATTAGGTTAAAACAGCTATTTTTGTGCTTGCCTCAATTTCTTTGTAAACCAGTGTAATTATCAGGACAGCAGCCAATACGAAGGGAAGAGTTAAGCTGGATTCAACTGAATTGTGCATTGAAAAATACGGACATTATTTGAATAAAAATAATCAAAGCAACAATAAATTCACAATTCGCAACAATTTTTAAGTTTTGAAATTAAAAAACATTTTCTTTAGCAAGATATTTTGGCCGATTCTTCAGATGTTCCCGCATATTTTCCCTTATTAATCCAAAGAACAAAAATTAAAAGTTGATTCTTTTTTTTTTTTTTTGAAAAATTGAAATAGATCACTAAGTAGGTCTGAGCTTATTCTAGTAGTGACCACCCCAAGCAGAGATTTAAGAGGCTTGAATTTAGAGTTTTCTTTCTAGACTATTTGCCTCACCAAGGTTAAAGAGCCCAGTCTGCCCTACTATTTACCCATAGCTCGAGGGAGAATAGTTGGAGTCATAACTTTCGCATGGGTATTAGCGTTATGTGAACTGTGCCTTCATCCAGGATTTGAATTCGGGTCGATGAGTTAATTTCCTATGACTCTAACGAGTACACTACGCACCGGCGAAACTTCGAAATCGAACATTTATTCACTCCACCGGGGTATACTGTTGTCATGATTGATCATTTTAGTTCAGTCGGTAGGAACTAGGTTTCGAGTTCAATGTCGGTCCAAGCTAACTCAGCGCATGAGTAGAACAGCTTGAATTTATACGGTAACATAGGGAGCGAATGGTAGATGTAGTGCTCATCTCAGATTCAAAAAACAATCTCCCTGGTCTAGCGCTAATAAAAATGCGATAGACTCCCTCGCTGGCCGAATGATACCGACAAAAGACACCCCGCCGACTTTGCTACTACTATTGATCATAGTTCCACTGTGACTCAGAGAGTAATATCAGTTAGGACACCATCTACGGGTCAAATAAACACGTTAAAAATCATTCGTATTTTCTATTTCTCTGAATGTTTGAGATGAGGCTTGATTATTAGTATTATCTGTGTTATTCAACTATTGTCCTCTTTTTCATTGTTATCTGTACAACGTTTCGGTCGATATACCCTCCGGCCTTCTTCAGGTATTTCTTGTCGGACTCGGGACTCGGGAACTTTTCGGACTCGGGAACTTTCTTTTCGGACTCGGGAACCTTCTTTTCGGACTCGGGAACCTTCTTTTCGGACTCGGGAACTTTTTTGTCGTAATCGGGAACCTTCTTGTCGTAAACGGGAGCCATCACCGAACTTTTAACCTAACCCTTTATTCAGTCCACGGGGGTATCCTATTCTCATCCCGTTAATCATAGTTGGAGTTGGGGCGTTGATGGCTCCCGATTACGACAAGAAGGTTCCCGATTACGAAAAGAAAGTTCCCGAGACCGAAAAGAAGGTTCCGAGTCCGAGAAGGTTCGAGTCCGAGAAGGTTCCGAGTCCGACAAGAAATATCTGAATAAGGCCGGAGGGCATATCGGCCGAAACGTTGAACAGATACCAATGAAGATGAGGACAATAGTCCGAATAACGCAGATAATTCTAATCATTCGTATTTGATGGGACTGTATGTATTTTTTTAAAGAAACTTCACAAAAATGTAAATATCATTTATTTTTGCCAATGGTTGAATAACATTACACTTATCGGACCATATGACCTTTAGGCACCCCTTCCACGATCTCGACTCAAAGGGCACTTTTCTCATTTATACCATCAAAATCCGGCTGTTTGTTAGGGGTTATGGTAAGGGTTATGGGTTAGTTTTATAATTTAAAAAAAAACTCTAAAAATCGTCCGTTTTTAATTAACCGGATTTTGATGGTGTAAATGGAAAAAAATGTGCACACGTTTCGAGATCGCAAAAGGAGTGCCTAAAGGTCATATTTTCCTTATCGTTTATAAACTACGATATTTAGAAGTATATTTGCGCGTGCATGGACATTCGTATTTAACTACCAAGTAGTTTAATTTACAATTTTAAAAAGTACTCTTTATCGTTATTTTTCTAAAGTTAGTTCTTGAGGGCATCTTTATCTGAAACTGTGGACGGCATTTGTTTAATTTTCCTTTCTTTTTCTGTTCTTTTTTTATTTTTCTAAGTATTATACTTTTTCTTACAATCCTTCTATCTCCCTTCCTATATGAAATAAGCGGCGCGTTTTTATTGGCTGTTAAATTGATAAAACTTTTATTGGCCAGCAAAGACCATCAATCATCGTGTCAGACGCCAGATAATGCCGCAAGAGTTGATAGGAGAAAAGAAACAGAAGCGCTGTAAAATGATCTAGTCATAAAAATCCTTACATCCACTCAATAAAAACGGTTTTGACTTGGGCATGGGTAATTTATTACATCAATTAAAAACAAATGTTATCGATGCCCCATTTTAGATGAACGGTGAGTTCAGCTTTGAATAAGGGTAATATCCGGCAGAGTGGAAGGTAATAGTTCCTGAATTAATACGGAGGGTCTTGACAAGAATATCAGCAATGTCCGTTTTTGTAGCTTTTATGCTGCTATTGAAAACTGTTGATTTACGGTCATGTTTTTCTTAATAACTACATGAGCACGATAAATAATTTATTGTGAAATCATTAGATATAATTGTGTTGAAAATTTAGCCATATTTGATCAATAGAACGTGCGCCAGATATTGGAGAACAAACTTTTCGCAGGGTATGAAGGGGAGGTAACTCCACGTTATGTTGAGCAACTCGCACTATTTTTAACACTTTCTTGTCTATTTCAGATGTAACGGGAAATTTAACATAGCAGCCTGGATTTATCTTGCTTTACGATACGATTTCTTAGGGCCTGCAGCTTCGGTCTTATCATGTATGATTTAAAGCTCGCTAGAGAAGTATCAAACAAGGTACGGCGTCGATTCATCCTGGAAATTTGGACCACAACACATAAAATCACCTGGCAAGTTGAAAACGTCACACTTTTTGCTCTCTTTCCGATTGATTTGTAAACATAAGAAATGTTTTATATTTAGTTAAGTTGGTTGGATTTTACGTCATGTCAAAACTTGATGTGTCATTCTATGTCGAAGACATTTTGGTTTGTTCTTTCTTGAGTGGTATTTAACATTTTAACTCAATTGTTTTTTAAACTAATTTTTTTCTTTGACTTTTTAGAATTTTTTTTTCTCTATTTAACACATTGATGTTACTGTAAGATTCAAGATGATAATACTTGAATATAAGACTCCGACAAAGGCTGATAGACAAAACATTTAATATGGTACAGCAGATGGATAAACAGGGTACATAATACATAGGTGTACATGAACATACATACAAAAGTAGTATAAATACATATACAAGAGTAGAGATAATGACGCATTCATGAATGGTAAAATACAAGATATTTAGGTATCAAAAAGATACCTAAATGTACATAAAAACATAGTTACGGATACATGACTAAAGGATAGTCATATATCGTATACGAGACTTACTAGCAGTGAGTGGCCAGTGTTAAGGGTCGAAGCCCCAACGAGAAGGGGGTAGACAGAGTCTAACCCATAGTGCTGTCTCGTAGGTCGGCAGGCAAAGAGAAAGAGACGTTCAAATCAGCCGCTTAAATATCAAAGGCCCCTAGCGGGAACCAGCGAAACTAAACGGCAGACAACTCCCCAGGCGAATACGAAAATAACGCCACAGTACCATTAAAGTACTAACGCTATGTGTCAGGGTAGACGTGGGAGTAATGACGATGAGAGGGTACTCCACAGTCCCTTGAGCTCTAGAGTTGAAACCTCACCATTAGATGCAGTTTAATACCATTACCAGGACGCATGTTTTATCATGAATTTAATTATTTTAGCAAAATTCTTTTGGTGTTTGTTTACTATGGGGTCTCGAAATTTCTGGAACAATTCCCGACAATTCCCGGCAACACACCGGAAGTCTTTGATCCGGAGTGGTAGTCCCTCATACGTCTGCAACTATGAATCAAATATATATTTTTTGATGTAATGAATATGCTAATACCTAGCTGCCCCCTCACTGTAATATGATTGGATAGTGTCAACCATAAATACTCAACTCTGTAGTGATACAGGCGCCTACTACCAAGACTGCCACTATTGCTACGCCGACTA
>CM042158.1:58814540-58834540 GCA_023376005.1 Doryteuthis pealeii | reverse complement strand
ACAAATACTCCATTGGCATAAAATGAACCAATGGGCAGACATGACGTAAAATCCAACCAACCAGAACTAACGAGTCAGCAGTATTTGACTGCGAGACAAGTTAACGAACTAAGACGACATCGTTCTAGATATTTTTGAGGCACTTCAATGCTTGTTATAGAATTAGAGAACTTTCTAATTACCAGTTAGTTTTCCTAGTAATCGTTATAATCAGTGATAATCATCTAAAGTCAGGTGTGTCTAGGTTAAGCAACACGTGTCAAATTAGTTTTGTGAAAAACGAATTGCTGAATTGGATTAACTATTCATTTAAAATATATTTCTATCTCTTGTGAAATTATCTATTCGTTAGATTTTAGGTACGTGCTCCCGTTCTTATAAAGCATTGCGTGTACTTAAAGGAGAGTAACCCAACTCTGAACATTCGGTTGGAAAATAACACACAAGTCAATTAATATTTAATTTAACACATACGGAGGGAACACAGTTCCCAGGCTGCACAAGTCTCAATGCGTTCGAGTAGAAGTAGAAATGTCTGGTTAGACAAAGAGGTGGAAACTACTTACTGTTTTTTAAGTCTGGAGGAAAGGTACGCACCATAATATATATATATATTACAGTTATTCGCCTATTTCATTCATAACATAAAGAAGGGGAAGGGAGGAGAAAGGAGAAAAAGAAGAAGAGGAAAAAAAGTATCACCACGCAAAAAAAAAATTAAGCACGTCAATTTCTGATTTTCGTCTCTGAAGATAAAGTGTTTTTTGAAAGCGATAAGACAAAAAGAACAACATCTTTTTGTTTTTATTTTTTTATACGCATTGTAATTGCCTTCAAATTATTAATATATTATAACATATATATATATATATATATATATATATATATATATATAATTTACTGCTAATAAAGTTTTATGCGTATTAGTCAAACCTCAGAGGGTTGAATGTCAAAAAGTAGATGGTCTGAGCAGGCATATGTGCATGAAATTTAGAAACGGTAAATTATTAAGATAATATTTTATCTGGTATTATATACAAGGTGTTCGGGATGAATTTGATATATTTATACTTGGTTATTTTTCTCCTTAGGTTGGTGGTATTGACGCACGCTACGCATCATTTAAAAGGTTGGACCCTTCTTCATTCATATACCTCATGACGAATGGAAGACTGGAACCCAACTGAATCACGGAAGAGAATAACTTGTATCATGATGATCTGCACCGGCCATCAAAATAAGAAGAATCTGGTTGATGTCCAATGCGCTGAACACTATGAAAACAATCAGGCATGAACTGGAGGTTTGCAATGGTGACTACGAGGATGTGACAAGAAAAAAGCAACATAGCAGACGATCTGATTGCGTTTATAAAGCAGAATACCTCCAAAATCTACAGAAAGGGTATCAGGTTGAATTCAGATGCCTACGTGGAGTTGCTAAACACTATAGTCAAACTCTGGATAACAGGGGTAGTCAATGGTAGGCCATATGTATGGCAGCAGGATTCGGCGCCTTGCAATACTTCTTGGAAAAGTCAAAAATGCTTTTGGGCAAATTTTTACGACTACACCAATCCTAATGTTTGGCCTCCGAACTCCCCAAATCTTAACCCTATGGATTATTATATATGTGGTGCTGTTGAGAAAGACACCAGTCCCCCTGCCAGTACTACAAAAGCCCATTTAATTGACAGTATTAGGGTAATTTTTAAGAGCCTTCTGTAATTTCAGCTTGCTCCAGGTACAAGAGAAGGATTGAGGCGGTGATCGACGCTAATGGCAGTTAATCTGAGTGAAACCTGTTGACAGTAGTGTAATTTCCGTGCCTGTTGAATTTATTTACGACCCATTAAATTTTGTAGTTACCAAGCACTTTTTCTTTTTCCTTATGAAACAGTCAAATTTCTCCTGAACACCATATATATTTATATATATATTACAGACGCTGCCGCTGTCAATAACAACAGAGACAAAAGATCCGTTGAACAGGAACAAGAGTCATTTGATAAAGGGTATCTAACGAACCCGAAAATTTATGATAAAAAATAATGATAATGAAATAAGTGAATCCAATACTCAATAACATCGAGTTCATTCATTTATTTTACATGCTTCGTAATAACGCCCAACTTAAAAAAAACATTGAATATATATATATATTATATATATATATATATATAATATATATATATTGTGTGTGTGTGTGTGTGTGTGTGTATATATATATATATATATATTATATTATATATATATATATATATATATATATTAATAAATATTACATTTTCTTCCGTTGGAACAGAACAACATTTATATATATATATATCCGTTATCTTCTTGGAACACCCTGGGTTAAAAATGAGATCGTCCAGATCACCCAAAATGTACATCTAGATTATCTGGTATTGCTTATCTACCTATTTCTCATTTCTTATGAGTTAAATAACGGGTCATTCCTTTTTTATTATAAAGAAAGAAAAGGAAGAAAATGTAAACAGAAAATATAACAAAAAGAAAGAATGAATGAAAGGAAGAGAGTATTGGAAATATATACAAAGGGGGTGAATTCGCGGAAGCGATAATGCTAATGTATTTCAATCGAACATAATCAAACGAAGGAAAGAAAGAAAAAAGAATGAGAGTTAAATCAAGATTATTATACTTTTTACATATTAAAATATTTTCAATAGTTTTTATATAAGCATATCAAGTGTTTTAATAATTTAATTATCATACTGTGGTATATGCATAAGTCCCGCTAGTCATGATTATTATACTCTTTACATATTGAAGTATTTGGCAATAGCTCTTAAGTAAACGTATCAAACGTTGTAATAATATAATTATCATACTGGGGTATATCCACAGGTCCTGCTTGTATCTGATATTATCTGTTGTGGATCTGTTTGAACGAGACCCTATGAAGTGCGACCATTCCAGGTCAGAGTAAAAGATGAAGTAGAAGCAGCAAAGATGGGGAAGGTGACTACGCATGTTTGGGAGCTCCAGAACCTGAGCCTCATTGCCTGATTTACTTTAATATCATACCCAGGGACCTTTTTCAGATGATGTGGTCTTAGACCACCCAGATGGAATGCAATCAGCGTGTTTTAAGCCCTACCATAAATGATGAGTATATGTATCGTGTAAAATAAAATGTAAAACTAAAAGATGCTAGCTATAACTTAAAAAAAACAAACTAAAATTGAATAAAATAAATAAATGATAACATTTTTGAAAATTTGTTCTACCATATCAGAGCATTCTTCAGGCAACATTATAATTTTCTTTTCTTTTTTTCTGATATGTTTTGCTTTATTCCTTGCCAAAAGTTTATTTTGCTGTCTTGGAGGATAAATAAAATTTGCCTTCATTAAAATAATTCTATATCCACAAGAATAAATGGTAAAGATGCAATATTAGAAGAATACGGAGTATGGGTGAAAATCTTCATCGTGATTTCTTGGAATTTTTCTTCATCCCTAAATAAACAAGCAGTCTAGTGCTATCTGCATTATTTGGGCTACTGTCCTCATCTTCATTGTTATCTATACAACGTTTCGGCTGATGTTCCCCCCAGCCTTCTTCAGATATTTCTTGTCGGACTCGGGAACCTTCTTTTCGGACACGGTAACCTTTTTTCGGACTCGGAAACCTTCTTTTCGGACTCGGGAACATTCTTGTCGTAATCGGGAGCCATCACGGAACATTGAACTTAACCCTTTATTCAGTCCATGGGGGTATCCACTAGGCCATGTGTCCAATTGGCCACATGGCCTAGTGGGTAAAGCAGTTAGGTTAAGACAGTTCTAAGTGACAGTTATCTCTAGATTGCACGTTCAATCCTGGTCAAGGGCGGCAGTAACATAGACTAATAATTAACACAGCTTAACGCCTCTACCTCATCTATGGTTAGCGGAATGAGAACAGTATACCCCCGTTGACTGAATAAAGGGTTAGGTTCAAAGTTCTGTGATGGCTTCCGATTACGACAAAAAGCTTCCCGAGTCCGGAAAGAAGGCCGCAGGGCACATCGGCCGAAACATTGTACAGATAACTATGAAGATGAGGACAATAGTCCGAATAACGCAGATAATATTAATCATAAAGCCTCTTCTCAAACATTCAGAGAAACAGTCTAGTGCTATTCTTCTATTTTAAAGTCTCTTAGATTTAACTAATTCTATATATTTTTTGTGTGGTGATATCAATAGTATTAAAGATCAATAACACCTGCTAATTATTAATTAAACCCGGTTTTGCTAAAACCAGTATGCCAATTAACCACAACATAAACAGTTTCGATTGTGTGGCCATTTTTAGGCTTCAAGTGAAAGCACTTCACAGTGGAGATCCCTAATGTTAAACAGAGCGTGCTCTTTAGTAAAGAAACCTTTGGTTGTTCCTTGGTGTCCCTTAGTGTTGGGTATGATCCTTTGGTTGTTCCTGAGTGTTGAGTAAAATCATTGCGATTAGCAAAGTCGTTGATAACAGGTCCGTTCGTCAATGTCAAATGAAGTGAAAATTAACGAGTTCAATATCGGCGATTAAATTGTTAATTAATGACGACGTATTCGAGCTGTTGATTGGCTGAGTTTAATCCACATGACCTACCAATTTGCGGAGAATAAGAAGTTGATGGTGCAGGTGGCACATTCACAGGTACTTTTTGGTTAATGGGAGGTGTGATCTCGAATGCGCCGTACAACACTTCCATAGGAAGCTCTACGTCGTTATGCTCGATATTTTCAATATATCGTGGCTTGATTTGATTTACATGTCTCTTGTGATCAAATCGCTTTCCCTTGATTATGTAGATCACTGTTCCAATTCTCTGGGTAACAATACCGTCCTCCCAGTAACTCTTTCCAGTTCGATAGTTCCTAAAAATACCTTATCACCCGGTTTATACATCTTTGTATTAAAATTCTTCTTTTTTGGGGGGCATTTTCTTTTTCAGCCTTGGTAGTAACCTGTCGAATACGGATCTTATCTTTCGTGCAAACATTCGTTCTACTGGTGATATATTTGCACTAGTGTTTGGATTTGGTGTGATCCTGTATACAGCAAGAAATTTCTGTATACTACGTTCATCCGTATCTAGTCCTTGGTTCTTGTTTAATGCTCTTTTGAATGTATCCACGAACCTTTCTGCCTGCCTGTTGGACCTTGGATTGTAGGCAGGTGTTGTGATGTGTTCTATGGCCAATGATGAGCAGTAATCTTTAAATTCTTTACCTGTGAACATTGTTTCATTGTCACTGACCAGCATTATTGGGACTCCAAAGCAACTGAATACTTCGTCCAATGCTTCGATGGTGTTCGTAGATGTAGGGTGTCTGAACTCGTAAATTTCTGGCCATTTAGAAAAACTATCAATGATGATCGAGTAATAGTATCCGTTCAGTGGTCCGGCATAATCTATATGCACCCATTCCCATGCGATGTCGGTCTTTGGCCAGGGTTGAGTTTTAATCGGAGGGGCTTTAGCTTTAGTGGTGAATTCCAGCACGTGATATATCACCCAAAATATTCCAATATATGAGATACATTACACGATTTTAAATGCAGCAATAACATGGGTTGCTTAGAGGCAAATCTTAAAGACATCGTTATTAAATAAGATGTATTATATATATTAATGATTTTGAATATGATATATATTGAATATGATATAGAGTAAATACAAATTGTTAAACTTAGACAAATCCTGAGGGTAAGCAGTGGCGTAGTTTTGGTTACAGTCAAACACTGAATCTCCAATATTACTGATAAAATGGAACTTGTTCGAATATATCTTTTTTTTTTTTGGAATAGAGCCATCTATATATTAACGCACTTTTTCTTAATTATCCAACAGTTTTCATCTTGCAACACCCTCTCGTTAAAGATCAGACCGACCATAGCGCCCAAAATGAAATACTAAAAGGTAAATATGATGTTGTTTATCCTCATAATTCTTATTTCTTATGAGTGTCGGCAGTTAATAATGGACCGTTCCATCTTTATTGAAAACAAAGAAATAGAAAAAAAGACTTGCTACACAGAAAAAAAGAAAAAAGAAAGAAAGAAATAAGGAAAGAGAGTGGGAGAAAAATAGAAAGAGGTGGGGATAACGATAATGTTTGAATCAAAAATGATGAAAAGAAAAAAAGAAAACTCTGTGTGTGTGTTTGAGAGAGAGAGAGAGAGAGAGACAGAGAGAGAGAGAGAGAGAGAGAGAGAGAGAGAGAGAGAGAGAGAGAGAGAGAGAGAGAGAGAGAGAGAGAGTTAAATCAAGATTATTATATGTTTTACATATTGTGATATTTTGAAATAGTCCTGAGGTAAACATAAACGTTGTAATAAGTATATTATCCTACTGTAGTACATCCACCGGTCCTGCTAGTAGAATCTAATTACTTCACATTACAATATAAACAGAAGTTCACTGTCAGTTGGTGAATATAAGTTTTAGAGAAGTAGCAAAGATGGTGGAATGACCTATTGTCAGTAAGATCCATCTAGCGCTAGCGAAAAGGGGATATACTCCATCACGGTCCGATTCATACCAACAATAAGTGACTCCGGTGACTCTACAAAAATAAAGCTAAGACTAATTTCTAAATGTAATTATCCGGGACACAAAGGCATATACTTTACAACATAATCAATTGAGAGATAAGATATATTATACAGACAGGTGTAGTGAAGTGGGACAGAAGTGTCAATGACTACCCATTGCTAAGCCTTCTCGATGTTTGATTAGTTCCATCACGGACGTCATTTGCAGCCAAGATATTCCAACACAGTTAAAAAGTTTTTTAACCAAATATTCTGCCAAAATTAGTGGTGAGATCTATCCATTCAAAATAACTTGAGTAGATAATTATTGGCTTTTTATTATTCAATTGACTGTTATGCTTTTTTACCCAGACCCATTTACAATTATAGTACTAAGAAATGCAACCCTTATTTCTATATGATTGCATTATGCATCACAATGATCTAGCTCTAATATTTGTAAGCAAAGGTGAATATTTGGTAAGTTTTAGGTTAGAATAGGTTGTATAACTAGCCAGATTATAATGCAACCTATCTGTAAGTCAACCACAAATACCCACTTTGACAAACCCAGAAGACATTTTAAATCTTCTAAAAAAAAATAAAAAAAATTTTAAAAAAGCAACCTTTTCAACAAGATAAAACAAAATATAACCAAATACCCCCATAGAACCACTACTTTAAAGACTGAAATCCAAAATAACCTTTTATGGTATTAAATGACCCACAGAGGTTGATATGCTGTTAAACAAAACTCAAACTCAAACAAATTAGGGGTGCAACCTACCCACAAGTATGTACAGTATATTTTTTATTTTCTTTTACATTAAAACCTTTCACTGGGTGCAATAAGTAGGCATACTAAATTTGGTAGCTAAACCGTTTGGCCATCTATAGAGAGCAAACAAACAAACATTTTCCAATTGTAGATATACATTCAAAAGTGGGTTCATTTCTCATTGTTAGATAAATCTGAGACATGGATGGAACAAGCACTTTTAAGACCATAGGCGATTTGCATGCGTGAGCAAGTAGCTCAATAAAATGAGGCCACATGAATGGAGGGTAATGCGAATTCGAGACGAGCAACACGGTTGATATGTTGGTGATGTCACCTACTACAGCCATCAAAACAAAATTGGTCTTCCATAGTGTAATCACTATCCGTATATAAATGTTCTGCAATCTACTTATGAATATTAATGGATATATCCCTTCTCCACAATGTTATTACTAAGTCCTATTTTGTACTAAGTTTATTTATTTTCAAATTCTAAGTTTATATTAAAGACAACATTACTTGTTTTTTTTTCTGCCCTGTTAGATGAAGTTTTAAAATAACTAATGTTTTAAGATATATCTTATCTTATTATAATGGAGATTGTGGGTTTGTCTGTCTGTAACCGAAACTATATTACTATTCAAGTCACAATTCCCTTTGTTATTTACATCACATTCTCCATGAATTTAGGTTTATCTAGACCTCAATTATTAATAAACTTGTTTTACATCATTAAGACTGTTGACCATATCTACATATTAATGACATGCAATTGTATTTATATATACAACAAAATAGTGATTTACAGTGTGAAAGGGAAGGCTAATTTGCATATTGATCTTAAAAAATTGATTTTAATAAATATGTGCTTAGTATTATTGATTTCTAATTGTTTGGTTTTATCTTAATGAATATAAGCAAAAATCTCGGAGATAAATCTTAAAAGAAATCCATTAACAATAAGAAATAACTGTAATATTATTCTTTACTTCCTAATTTAACTAAATAGTTAAATTAGGAAAATTTACCAATGAAAGACGGGAGTAATGGAAAATGATGGAAGAAGTTAGTTTCAAAGTTGTTCTATTTTTCAATCATACCCCCTCTGTTCCAAATCTTTTCTTCTGCATTCTTATTCAGTAGCCTTTCTAATTTAATATGATATTTTATTATATTAAAACCCGAAGGGTGCATATATGTGCTAGTCTAATTAATTACTGTGCACATGAAAATAACTAAAAATGCAATAGATAGTTTGAATTTACGTATGGATATTTTTCAAAATGTTTATAATATGACAAATAAATTATCTGCGTTAATCATCAAGCCTCATCTCAAATATTCAGAAAAATAACAAATAAATGTTTGTCCATTTCTGTATTTCTTGGAATAATATAATGTTAATTGTAATTGAAGATACAATTTGTGTTGAATTCCTTTTCATATGATATAAATAATGATAAGTAATATGTAAAGAAAGGATAAATACAGTTTATTTACTTATTTCTACCTTCTCTTGATATTGTCTACATATATTTTGAGGTTGTAATTAGGTATTATGATGATTGGGTAGACTTATACCACTAGGAGTGGTTTACCTTTCTTGACACCGCTGGCGAGTATTGTATTCTATTATTGTTATAAAGATTACATTTCATTTCCAACTCCCGTTTGGCTATTCCTCATTTATTTGTTTTGTTTTGTTTGATGGCATATCAACCTCAGTGGGTCATTTAATACCGATAAAGTTTTGAAATAAATCAATTCTTAATGGATAATACAATTTTTTTATAAATACATTTTTCTATTTAACCCATAGATGGGATATTCCTCATTTACTAACATTTGTTAGGTGACAACAAACCGTCTGCTTGTAAAATCTAAATTCACCATTAACCAAAAAAAAAATTAGTTTTACCTTTGATTGTGATATTTACATTTCCTAGAATAAATTTTGATTTTTACTAAATGCGACACTATAGAGTCTAAGGTATGACGTTAAACTTCATCTAATGTTGAAGTAGCAATTTTGGAGATCTGGGAGTGTGGAGTACACCTTCATCGCCTTTACTCCAAGTGTTGCATAATCTATGTGGCAGCATAGATTACTGGCAACACCCTGTAGGAGAATTCCAAGGGGCCAGAGTTTTCATATCAGGGAATGGAAAACTACTGGACAGTTAGAATCTCACAAGTCACGTGAGATTCAGTGAGTTAATCAGTTTACAACCAGACGTCAGGTGGGAAAGACGTGTGCTACATCGGTTGTGACTGCACGCGATGGGTTAGACCTTTGATCAAAGTAATAAGCCTTGTTAACTAATTACGCATGCCTTTAGTTAGAAGACCGGCCAGACAAGTAGAAAGAAGCAACAAGTTAGAAGACCAACGAAGATACAAAGAAGTAAAGAGAAACCAGACTAGGCAATCACATTATGGCGACTATAATGAAGAACGAACAAATAAGTAAGTTAGCTACCTTTCCACCTCTCTCTGATGTTAATCAGTTTACAACCAAACCTCAAGTGGGACAGACGTGTCCTACTTCGGTTGTGACTATGCGTGATGAGTTAGAATGGGGTAAAATAAATCTTTGATCAAAGAAACTACAAGTCTTGTTAATTGATTGTGCATGACTTGAAAAGAAGCCCTTAATTAGAAAATAAAGTAGCAGTAAGTTAGAAGACCAGACAAAGTAGAAAGAAACAACAAGAAAGCAGAACCTAATTGATCTCATCATGGCCGAAATAGAAAGGAAGAAGATAGAATGAAGAACAAGTAAGTCACACGACTCACTATATGTATCTGTCTATCTTTCACTGGTGTCTCCATCCTCTATATCACCCGAAGACTCTCTCTCTCTCTATCGTATAATAACTCTTGTTTATGTACCCGGCGAGAAAGGGGTACGTAACACCAGGTCCATTCTGACCCGGAGTGGTATAAGCTGTTCTGATCCCATCTATGAATTAAATAGAAAAAATTACTTTAATTTTTTTTAAAATGAAGGTTTAAAAAGTTTGAGTTAAAAAAAAATGAATATCTATTATCTATCTTTTCTGACATCATCCTTCAAAATTTCCCGTTACTTATCACGCCACTACTCAAAGTTTTCCCTAAGTAATGACTCACACCACCATCATGGTTCCACGTCATAACCATTGTGTCACAGGGTGGATACTGAGTAAGCCAAGATTATTAAGTGACGGCTCTGAGTTTATTTGTATGTTTTTTTTCTTTTGAAAAATTTATAAACGTTCTTATTTAATCAAAGTTTTTCAAAATTATTTTTCAATGTATCGCATTTCCTTGCACAATGTTTTTGCGTAGTGATTTTAACAATTTCTTCATTTCCATCCCCCGCGAAGGAAAATTGTCCCATTTCTTTATTTTTTTTAATCATTTACTTTATTCCGAGATATATAATTCAGGATTATGTGCAAATTCCAGCACTGAAAATTCCACCAAATAAAATTCGCTGTTGGCAAATTCCACCACAGTAATTTCTGTTACATTGAATTCCACCAAAGTAAATAAAAAAACAACAGAATTCCCAACAAAAATATTCAAATATAATTTTGTTTCTTTTCGTGTGTGATAAATGTAGCAGGCATGGTGGAGGGCTTCAGTTTAAACAAATAGTAAATGAAATAAAATAGACAAAAAAGTAAAGTAAAAGGGAATATACCGTATTTAACGGCATATAGGACGCACTTTTCCCCAAATATTTTGGCTCATAAAATTGCCCTGCGTCTTATACATCGTAGGTAAAGTTTGAGACCTCCCGTAGCCCTAGGATAATATTCTCTATTATTTCCTGCTATTGAAGTGTCCTGTGTATGCTTATTGCTTGGCTGTGCTGTCAAATTGCTTTGAAACAGTTATGTTTCTGCTTGTGTAATGCACAGCTAGACTGTTTTCAACAATATATGCTTAAATAAACTACAAGTTTTTTTTTCATGAATTTGACTTGCTGAAATGGGGGTGCGTCTTATATGCCCGTTCGTCTTATATGCCGTCAAATACGGTAAATGGCGAACTCTTTCGTCACCGTAGCTGTAGTAGTAGAATTTATAGCGCCGTTCTTGCTTGTTCAGGGTTCATGAAAATAATATTTTGGGGGAGAAGGTTTAGAGGGCGTATATTTATGATACTTGGTCTACTATAATGTAAGTAAGGACTACCGGCTTGTTTACTTGTTACAGATAGTTTAAATTTGAATTAATATTTATTTATCTAAAAGTATGGGAAGTAATTATATACTTATTTGCTGACAGAAAGGTAACTTCCAGTTTAAACTGTATTTATATCTTTATTTTTATTTACTCTGGTAGAATTTACCATGGTGGAAGTTATCGTGATGTAATTTACCTATGGTGAAATTTACCAAGTGGAATCTACTATGGTGGAATTTAACGGTCATCATAATTCTCATTTTCTGATAAAAAAGGATGCAATTGTTATATAACACCCGTCGAACATCGACATCAACATTGAACATCGAATATAAACGGTGAGTAAGAGAGTTCTCAGAATACAGACATACAGACAGACAGACAGAGATTCAGATTAGAGACTTACTTCGAGAGGAGATCGTCTGACTTTATCACTTCATTTCTTTAGGTTCTTGCTGATTCTTCTCCAATTTCCTCCGGCTGTCATCTTGTTGTTTACTTGCTGACTGACTTTTCTAACTGCTTCTTCTTCTTTTATCCAAGGGCTTCTTTTTTCCAGGGATGATTTTGTTCATTGTAATTAAAACAACTTACAAAACTTATGTTAGCTTTATCAAGCCTTTTATTTTATTTAGCCCATGATTTTCTGCACTGACGAGTTCGACCTCGGCACGTCTGCTCTGCTTCAGAGTCAGGTCGAATCTAAAATCTAAACTATATCACGTGTTTCTCATAGCGCGTGAGATTCGCGCCTCAAGTGGTCAAGGGTTATTAACAGTCAGTGGTAAATTTCCACTGGCTCCCTTGATTCTAGCTTACAGGATCTGTTCACAATTTATAGAACCCATAAATTGAACCAGAATATTAACGACTGTTTCTTATGTGGCCTCGACCTTCATAATAAAACAATCTTTGCTTTGTTTTTTATTGTTTTTTAGGGAACACAAACTACAACTCTAATTATACAATATGCTTCCATCTGAATAATAATTAGAACCAATTGAATAAGTGAAAATTCCATGGTTGTTGACAGCTAAGATATAATTACTCTTTGAAATTACTTACTTAGTTGTATGAATAATAAATAATAATAATAATAATATAATAATAATAATAATAATAATAATAATAATAAATGAAACAATGTATAAATAAATAATAAATGATTGAAAGAAAGAAAGAAAGAAAAAATAAAGAAAGTACCGTATTTGACGGTATATAACACGCACGGGCATAAAAGACGCACCCCCATTCCAGCAGGTCAGATTCAGGAAAAATGCTTTTAGTGTATTTAAGCATATATTGTTGAAAACAGTCAAGTTGTGCATCAAACAAGCAGACACATGGCTGTATAAAGAGTATAATGGAGTTTAGGGTAGGTAAAAGTACTGAGCGTAATCTGGGTAAGTGAGCATCATAGAAAAGATTAGCCTAGGCCTACGGGAGGTCTCAAAATTCACCTACGATGTATAAGACGCAGGGCGATTTTTTTAGCCAAAATTTTGGAAAAAAAGTGCGTCCTATATTCCGTTAAATACGGTATATTATGACAAAAATCATTGAAACACTCTGGCAACGTTCACTTCAGAAGTGTCGGTGGAACTAGGGTTATCAATTTCTATTCTACTTTCAAAGTGTAATGAAATAGTTGTGCCATATTACTTTTAGGCACCCCTTTCTGATCTCGATTAAGAAAGGACATGTATTTCATTTACACCGTCAATATCCGGTTGTTTGTTAGGGGTTAGAGTTAGGGGTTAGGGTTAGGTTTAGGGTTAGGGTTTAGTATTAGGGTTAGGTGTCAGGGGTTAGGGTCAGGGTTAGGGGTTAGTTTTATAATTAAAAAAAAAATCTAAAAATCGTCTGTTAGAACAACCGGATATTGACAGTGTAAATGAAAAACATGTCCTTTCTTAATCGAGATCAAAAAAGGGTGCCTAAATGTCATATGGTCCAATGACTTTTTAAGACGAATTTCTCACTGTAAAAACAATTGTAACGTAGCGGCGTCGTCACAGTACCAAATAGATGTATGTTATGTAGTGCCTTTTCTTGGACGGCACTAAATATCTATACGTTGTATACTTCTTACGTCTTACTCTGGTCTATTCTTCCGGCCGTCTTCTGATCGTCTATCATCTATCTTCTATCTTGGTCTGGTCTTGTCGTGGTGTTTCTTGGGGACTCCGGGTCTTTGTCGGGGATCATTTCTCATCAGAAGCCTTGTGTCATTGATAGCTTTTAGTAATAACAACAAGACTTCGATTTACTTTTGATGTTACTTTATTCGTAGAACCCCAGACCAGACAATCACGCAGAGAGCTCACATCTTGCTAGCTTCGTTTCTAAGTCCTATCTGTGCAACTGCCTAACTGAGTTGCTTACACCTTAAACCGAAAGGGCCTTTCTATCGGGGTTCCGTTTCTCACGGTTCTCCCCAGAACGCAAGCTGAGAGTGAGGTCAAACGCTGTCACTCACTCTCAAGGCCATCAGCTGCACTGATCGCCATAAGGATTTCTATACTACCTTAAAAAGATATTAGGGATCCATAATTATGTAACACAATGGGTCGTTTATTACAAGAGATATGTTTTTGAAACATCAAGACTGACCTTACTGTCACTTTGATCCATAACTCACGTACAGCGGCAGCAATCAGAACTTTCGAAATTACAAAAGGAAATAATGACACCCAAACGTACTTATCCAATTATCTCCGTAAATATTATATTATCAATGCTTTTTTGTATCAGTAGTGGAGTTGTAGCATGCTTGAAATATCTGGGTAAATACTTTAGGCTACATCACGTTCTAGATAATATTGTTTATTCACGGCATTGCGTTCCTTTTAATTGGATTACTGTCGTTTTGAAAGTATACCTAAATGTTTGGAAGTTTTATATTGGTTTGCTGGTTGGTTTTGAAGGATATCACAATGCAAATGAAAATTAAAATAAACTAAACAAAATAAAATGAATTCTGAATAATACAAATTAATGTGACCTACCTCACCCCAAGGATCGGTCAAGATAGAGCCTCGATCACCACAAAGAAGTTATATAAAGCACACTAACATATACGAGAAAACGTGTGGTGAATGGTTAAAGTGATGGGAAATGGACTCGTCGCCCCGAGTTCAAATCCTGGATGTGGTAATTACATTTCACTTAGCGCTAATACCTTTGGGAAAGGTGTGAATCCTACTCTCCCTCCGGTTATGGGTAAATTGTAGGAAATATGGGATTCTTTAAACTTGGTTCAGGCAACCGGTCTAGGAGAAGGAAAACTCGGAATTCAAACCTATTAAACCCCGCTTAAGAAATTGACCCTCTGTCACATCTTGCTCGTGTGTAGGGGTTGGTAAATAAATATAAGAGACTCCAGCTATGGATAAATAGTAGGGCAGACGGGGCTATTTAACCTTGGTTAGGCAAGCGGTCTAGAATAAGTAAAAACTCTGAATTCAAACCTGTTGAACTCCAGCTATGGATAAATAGCAGGGCAGACTGGGCTCTTTAACCTTGGTTAGGAAACCGGTCTAGAAGAAGGAAAACTCTAAATTCAAACCTGTTAAACTCCGCTTAAGAAATTGACCTTTTGTCACATCCTGCTCGTGCAGATGGGTTGGTAAATACATATATGGGAAAGACCAATACACGCACGCACACATGCAAATGCACACGCACGCACGCACGCACACAAAAACACGTACACAAAAACATGCACATGAAAACAAATTCATAAACATACGATGATACAAAGACATTACTAATAAAACATATACACATATAATTCAGAAGAATAAGACATTGTAAAACAAACATACAAGCATATAATTACGAACGACAACAGAATAGATTGATTTAGGCAGTAGTCAACATCTCCATTTTGTGATTGGAATGGTGATATATCTTTATAGGCTACCATAATCAACAGTTAAGGATCGTTCATTACACGCAATAAAGGACAAAACCATATTTTTGTTGTGGTGAAATATATTAACTTTACCGCCTCTAATATTAGAGGAGGTCAGACGGAGATTTAGTCCTCATTGCTTTCAAAGAATTGGTATTCTATATAGATGAACTGGTAATAGGCAGCTACACCAGGGCCTTGCTTTCAGCGGGTGCAGAATCGCCCTAATCCAAATGCATTTCCGTTGCTATAACATTGAAATATATTGTCTAACTTTTGCCACTATACTCCTGAATTATGAATATGTAGAATTTGAAAGTGGGCAGGTAGGTGACACTTTGAGAAATCCTTATCAGTAGTTATTGGTCACTGGAGGGGGCATCAGGCTGTGCTATGTCCCTTCCCTGGATCACGATGTCGGCACGACCTGCTTCTCTATGAGAAAGTGGGACCAAATTACCTTCATGCACCCTTTTTTATCTCGATCAAGAAAGGACCTGTTTTTCATTTACAACGTCAATATCCGGTTGTTAGTTAGGGGTTTGGATTTGGGTTAGGGTTAGGGTTAGGGGTTAGGTTTAGTTTTATAATTTAAACAAATTTAAAAATCGTCTGTTAAAACAACCGGATAATGACGGTGTAAATGAAAAGCATGTCCTTTCTTAATCGAGATTAAAAAGGGGTGCCTAAAGGTCATATTGTCCGGAAAGTGTTTTAGAAATATTAATATTACAATATATTTTTCAAACAATGGAATCAGATACAAGATTACAGTTATTTAAAAAAAATTGATATGTAATAATAATTCTTACCTCCATCATATATATTTTCAAACTCCAAAAAATGTAGGTCCGCATAGTTCGATGAGGATGCTTAAAAGAAAGAAGAAAATAAAGACCTAACTAATGAACATTTAAATTTGAGTAAAGGTGTCTTAAAATATATTAAGGGAACTTCACCTTATACTCTCACGTTTTAAAATAATTTAGATTTAATCAGATTTTGTGTTTCAGAATAAAAAATTCAGAAGATTGATGAATTATCTGTGGATATTGCCACAAATCAATTTGTGGTGATTCATTCATTTCATAGAAAATCAAAGAAACAAACCACTTTTATTTAGACAACTCATGAGGTAGTGTTACATAATTATTAGATTCCTAATATTTATGAGCAGTAGTGTAGACACCAAAATGGCTGTTATAAGTTGCAGCCGGTGGCCTTGAAGGATGAGTGACTAGGCATGATCTCATCCTGATCTTCCGGTGGATACCGTGAGAATCGGTGGAGAGGATCCTCTTCCGGTTTAGATTAGAAAGAGATTTGTTTAGTCAGATCGGCCAAAGCCATGACGGTGGTAAGTCGTGTTATGCACGTGCCGACTCAATCTGCGCAGGTAGTCTGGTGGAGATTTCAGATTTTCAGAATAAAATATGATCTAAGTTAAATCAAAGTCTTGTGTTATTATCTAAAAACTACCAATGACATAGGGCTTCTGATAAATAGAAATCCTCAATGAAAGACCAGACACGAAGTCCCCAAGACGAAGTCCAGATGCTAGAAGAGACGCTGGAAGAAGAATAATAGAAGTAAGAAAGTAAGGAAAGAGAGTATACAACAGTAGAATACATATGCAATACAAGGAACAAATTGTCAAAAATGATTATTCTAATATAAAAAAAAGAAATGATGATGATTTTCTAGTAAATATATATGTTCTTAATCGGGGAGAAACTGAATTAGCAAAGAATCCCAAATATCATCAGAGATCAAAACATATTGATTTGAAATATCGATATATAAGGTACCAAAAGGTACCAAAATAAGGTACCAAAATTAATTCTGTAATTTCAAGTGATAATCTTGTAGATGTGCTAACGAAAGCAGGAAAATTAAATTGAAAAAATAAAGTTTTAACCACTTTTTATTATTGTTACTATTATGATTATAAATAATGTACCACTCACAGGACCTGTAAATATACTACAGTATGCGAATTTAATTATTACAACGTTTTATATGTGCGTGTGTGTATGTGTGTGCGTGTGTGAGGAGAGAGAGAGAGAGAGAGAGAGAGAGAGAGAGAAGAGAAAGAGAAGAGAAGAGAGAGGGAGAGAGAGTAGAGAAAAGATAGTTACATCAATAATATTATGTGTTGTACATTTAACTCCCTCTCTCTTTCTTTCTTTCTCTCTCTCCCTCTCTCTTTCTCTCTCTCTCTCTCTCTCTCTCTCTCTCTCGCTTTCACACACGCACACACAAACACACACAGACACACACTTTTTTTCTTTCTTTCCTTCAGTTTATCTTTTCATTATTTGATTGAAACTGATTAGGGTTATTTCTTCCGCACACTCTCCACTTCTCTCTATCTTTCCCCTACTCTCTTTCTTTTTTATTTTCTTTATTCCTTTAGTAATGTATTTTACTGTGTAGCATGTCGTTTTTCTCCCATTTCTTACCTAATAATAAAAACGTTATGGTCCAATATTTAGCTTAAGTGACGACACTCATAGAAAATGAGAATTTGTCGGATAAGCAACATTAGTTAATCAGAATTTACATTCTTGCATTTCCTTTTGGACGATTTGGACGATCGTACAATTAAGGGACACGAATATTAATATGTATATGCTTACAACAATAAAGCATAATGACAATATAACTATTTTGTATGGATAAATAAGTTAAATAAAGTTCGTTAAATATTTAAAATCAAAATGTGTTTACAGTAATTTATGGTCCGAAGTGTATGGAGACGTACATTTGCATTATCTTAAACACAGGCACAACTGAATACTCATGTTCTTTTTCAAACTTATACTCACGCCAAGTTGAATATATATCAAAGGTTTCTGTAAGCATCAGCTTCCATACAGTATCTATTCGGATCTGTGCAAACATCTTACACATCTGAGCTGTTTCACTTTTACAAAGGTCAGAAAGAGGCCGTATAAGCGCGCCACCTGCAGGTCAAACTTTGCAACTCAGCCAACACGCGGACTTAATTTTCTAGCTAACGGCCTCTCTGGGGACACTCGACTTTTCTCGGTGCCTTCGGTACGGACACATTGCATTTTGGCATGACTAGACAGGAGCCAAGCAGTTAAGCTTGAGGGATACGTTTTTTTTTAGAAGGTAGTGAAACTGTTGGCCGTCAATTTCAAGGAACCGAATCTCTTGGCTGGCAAAGGAATGATATAGGCAAAAGGAATAAAGTATTGGAAATGGTTCCAGGGATGCCTAAGTAAGATAGAAAAAAGAAAACGAAAAAGAAAAGGATAGTATAGGAATAAAAACTGATTCAAAGAAAAAGGCCAGGATTTACTTTAATCATTAAAGAAAAAATTAAAAAGAAAAGCCTACATACACTTTCAAGAACCCTTCTGATTGTTAGTATTATATATATATAATATATATTATATATATACTAGCAAATTATATGCATCCTCCGGCGTCAAGTATTTTGAATTTTAATGTAATAAATATGTAAATTTGAAATACTTTTGAAACTAAATAAATCCATATATAATATTTCGAAACAGAGGTGTTCATCGGAATAAATAGAAAAAACTTTAACACTAAGTCTTCCATCAATTTCCATCAACCTTCGACTCCCTTTTTACTGCTGAATTTTCCAATGTTAACGTATTAGTAACATTAGAAGTAAAAAGAAGTAGATTACTGTTAGATTTCTTTGTATTATTAAAGTGATTCTTTTAAGCATGTTATCCCCGTTTTTGGCTCAATAATCGTCATCTAAGAAAATACACTACAAACCAATATACGAAATCTGGAATACCAAGCGCTATTAATAAAAATTAAACTTTATTAAATCACAGAATGCAAATTAGCGTTCCTGTTCACACTGTTAACCCGCTATTTTGTTGCAGTATATAATACCATGAGTGTGATTGAATGTAAGATCAATCAAAAGTATTATATAAGTATAAAATTTTTATCAATAACTTGAGGTTATAAATAGAAAAAAATAACTCATGGCTAATGTACGGTCAATAACTAAGGGATTGGTTGACTAGAGTTTAGGTGATTGTCAGTTTCGCTTCAGACAGAAAAACACACAGATCTCCTATATATAGAATATATATTAATATTAAAATGGATTTAGATTCAATTGAAATTTCGCTTGATTTAATTATCTATAGAGGATTATATAATATCTATTCTATTTTTATTGTTCACAGCCTGAGTGACTCTTCAATATATTTATAACTTAATAATCAGAATTGGTATTCTTTGATGGACGATTTAATATACAAATTTAGTCTGTATATTCACAACAACACACTCGATTGTCTATAAAAAATGGATGGAAGACTAATATGAGGACACTATGAATTTGATAGAAATATAGTGTTACAAAATAACAATTAAATCAATAAAAAAGCAGATATATGATCGGATATTGGTAAATATGAAAGCTAAACACTATAAATGTGTCTCTAATATCTTCGTCAGTATGTTCCTTATTATCCAAGTTTTTACACCGATTCAACTTTATTTATACATAGTTGAAGTAGAGTGGGATATAATTACATGCCCTCACGACGTTTCTCTCCTCG
>CM042158.1:58812122-58814530 GCA_023376005.1 Doryteuthis pealeii | reverse complement strand
TACCAACAGTAGTATAAATACATATACAAGATTAGAATAATGACCAAGTTCAGAATGGCTATAATACACAAGATTATTAGGTATCAAAAACGATACCTATGTCACATAAATCATAGTACGGATACATGACTAAGGATAGTCATATATCGTTATACGTAGTCTACTTAGCAGGAATGCCAGTAAGGGTCGAAGCTTCCCAACGAGAAGGGAGTAGACAGAGTCTAACCCATAGGCTGTCTCGTAGGATCGGGCAGGCAAAGAGAAAGGCGTTCAAATCAGCCCGCTAAAACATCAAAGGCCCCTAAGCGGAAACCAGCGAAACTAACGAGCGGACAACTCACCCTACGAGCGAATTTTACCGAAAATAACGCCATAGTACCATTAATAGTACTTAATCGCTATATTTCAGTCGGATGTACGTGGCGAGTAATGACGACGAGGAGGGTACTCCACAGTCCCTTGACTCTACGAGTTGAAACGCTCACCATTAGCAAGTTTATACCCATTACAGAGGATGTTTACTCATTGAATGTAATTATTTTAGCAAAATATCTATTTTGGTGTTGTTTCACTAATTGGGTCTCGAAATTTCATGAACAATTCCCGAAATCCCAAAAGCAACACACCGCGAAGAATACTTAAGATCCGGGTAGTCCCTCATACGAACTGCACTATGATCAAATATAATTTTTGATGTAATGAATATGCTAATAACCTAGGTGCCCCTACTGTAATAGGATTGGATAGTGTCAACCATAAATACTCAACCTCGTAAGTTGTATACGCCTACTACCAAGGACGCCACTATTGCTACGCCGACTAACACTATTATACTTTCTACCTATCACCACTTATCTACTTACCTGTGAATATGCACTTACTAGGTGTGGCGCTCCACCTCAACGCTAACAATCCCTCCTTGTCTTATTAGCGCTAGGAAAGGACATACCCCCCGCTGCATGCTGATACCCGACATTAAGCCGCCCCACGACTTTATCTACTACCAAACTTCAGTAAAGTCTACTCCTTCTTCCGGATATATACATTCATGTTAATAAAATATGATACCAATATTATGATAACCAAATTATGAATTACTTTAGAATCACAAGGGACGGAAGTAATAATAATTCGGACCAAATACCTTAGCACCCTTTTGATCTCGTCAAAAGGACCTGTTTCATTTTACAACGCTCAATCGGTGTTTTAACAGAAGATCTTCTAACTTTTTAGAGTAGACACGTTCATGGCTCTTGGCCAGGTCCACTCTGTTGAAGCAAATGGTCATACCTTTTAAGGTTCTTCTTGTCTACTTAATAAAAAAGTTGTGTTTTAAATATTGAAATACCACAACAAAAGATGAATAAAACAAAAACCTTCTCCCTATAAATTAACCCCAATGCGAGTCCTAGATTGGAAAATATCTTGGTGACGGCTTACGAACCGTTCTGCAATGAACTTTGTAGATATACAACCGATTCAATCTGATACACTTATAAAAACAGAAAAAAACAAGATCAACTATAAAATGACAATTGTTCACCAATTTCAGAGCTTACCATGAGTTGGAGATCTCCTTCGTACCTAGCGCGTAGTAATATCTCATCAACAGAACGTGACTTCAAATGCACGCATAGAAAGACATATCTGCTTTAAACAATGTCGTGTGATGAATCGCGACAAATAAAAGTGAAAATTCTTTCAAGCCGTAGTGCATCAGTTTATTTACGCTGCATACCTGGACTTCTAACGAAGCGCCTTTGAGAGAAGTAAGATGTGACTTGCAATGAAAATGCTGCGTGCAATAACACAAATTTGAAACAACACATCACGAGAAAGCAGCCGAATATGAAAGCTAAAAGACACGCTGGGGGCAATTGCTGGACGGAAGCAGAAATGATGAAATGCATAAATACGGTTCTTTCTGTGGAAGCATCACATGGCCGCCAGATGTAGGTCCCTCTAAGCAGAAGAACGTCATAGGTAAACTCTGCTCGGAGAGCTGGGACCCTGCACCAGTGACTTACCCGGTGCAATAAACTGATTAGGGATGCGTTGTGAGATTATCATTGGAGATATATCTGTCCTGCCGTACGACAGTAGAGGTGATATGTAATGAGATAGACAGATGATGATGATACGAATGATGATGAATGATGAGAGATAAAATAGATGCGTGATATTCTGATTGAGCTTAGAGTGTTGAACAATCCTGGTAATATAAACAAAATCACTTTCTGATCATTACAACTTAAAATACGAAAAAAATTATCTAACATATTAAATAGTAATAAATTAACTTGAGTCTTGTAGAATTTTTTTTTTTTAATTATGTATTAATTTAATATTATTGCATTTTAATAGTATTATTAATTAAGTTAGTATTATTATTATTACATAACAGTATT
>CM042158.1:58779622-58807122 GCA_023376005.1 Doryteuthis pealeii | reverse complement strand
TGGCGCTGTTGAGAAATGCACCAGTCCCCCTGCCAGTACTACAAAAGCCCATTTAATTGACAGAATTAGGGTAGTTTTTGAGAGCCTTCTGTAATTTTAGCTTACTCCAGGTTCAAGAGAAAGATTGAGTGAAACCTGTTGACAGTAGTGTAATTTCCGGGCCTGTTGAATTTATTTACAACCCATTAAATTTTGTAATTACCAAGCACTTTTTCTTTTCCTTATGAAACTGTTAAATTTCTCCTGAACATGATATATATATATATTATATATATATATATATATATATATATATATATATATATATATATACAGACGCTGCCGCAGTCAATAACAACAGAGACAAAAGATCCGTTGAACAGGAACAAGAGTCATTTGATAAAGGGTATCTAACGAACCCGAAAATGTATGATAAAAAATAATGATAATAAAATAAGTGAATCCAATACTCCATAACATCGAGTTCATTCATAAATATATATATATATATATATATATATATATATATATATAAAACAACATTATATATATATATGTGTGTGTGTGTGTGTGTGTGTGCGTGTGCGTGTGTATATATGTATATATATATATATATATATATATATATATAAAATATTACATTTTCTTCCGTTGGAACCAGAACAACATTTATATATATATATATATATATATATATATATATATATATATATATATATATATATATCCGTTATCTTCTTGCAACAATAGATCGTCCAGATCACCCAAAATGTACATCTAGATTATCTGGTATTGCTTATCCACCTATTTCTCATTTCTTATGAGTTAAATAATGGGTCATTCCTTTTTTATTATAAAGAAAGAAAAGGAAGAAAATGTAAACAGAAAATATAACAAAAAGAAAGAATCAATGAAAGGAAGAGAGTATTGGAAATATATACAAAGGGGGTGAATTCGCGGAAGCGATAATGCTAATGTATTTCAATCGAACATAATCAAACGAAGGAAAGAAAGAAAAAAGAATGAGAGTTAAATCAAGATTATTATACTTTTTACATATTAAAATATTTTTCAATAGTTTTTATATAAGCATATCAAACGTTGTAATAATTTAATTATCATACTGTGGTATATACATAGGTCCTGCAAGTCATGATTATTATACTCTTTATATATTGAAGTATTTCAATAGCTCTTAAGTAAACGTATCAAACGTTGTAATAATATAATTATAATACTGGGGTATATCCACAGGTCCTGCTTGTATCTGATATTATCTGTTGTGGATCTGTTTGAACGAGACCCTATAAAGTGCGACCATTCCAGGTCAGAGTAAAAGATGGAGTAGAAGCAGCAAAGATGGGGAAGGTGACTACGCATGTTTGGGAGCTCCAGAACCTGAGCCTCATTGCCTGATTTACTTTAATATCATACCCAGGAACCTTTTCTTTTTCAGATGATGTGGTCTTAGACCACCCAGATGGAATGCAATCAGCGTGTTTTAAGCTCTACCATAAATGATGAGTATATGTATCGTGTAAAATAAAATGTAAAACTAAAAGATGTTAGCTATAACTTTAAAAAAAATAAAATAAAATTGAATAAAATAAATAAATGATAACATTTTGGAAAATTTGTTCTACCATATCAGAGCATTCTTCAGGCAACATTATAATTTTCTTTTCTTTTTTTCTGATATGTTTTGCTTTATTCCTTGCCAAAAGTTTATTTTGCTGTCTTGGAGGATAAATAAAAGTTGCCTTCATTAAAATAATTCTATATCCACAAGAATAAATGGTAAAGATGCAATATTAGAAGAATACGGAGTATGAGTGAAAATCTTCATCGTGGTTTCTTAGAATTTTTCTTCATCCTTAAATAAACAAGCAGTCTAGTGCTATCTGCGTTATTCGGGCTACTGTCCTCATCTTCATTGTTATCTATACAACGTTTCGGCTGATGTACCCCCCCCCGGCCTTCTTCAGATATTTCTTGTCGGACTCGGGAACCTTCTTTTCGGACACGGTAACCTTTTTTCGGACTCGGAAACCTTCTTTTCGGACTCGGGAACATTCTTGTCGTAATCGGGAGCCATCACGGAACATTGAACTTAACCCTTTATTCAGTCCATGGGGGTATCCACTAGGCCATGTGTCCAATTGGACACATGGCCTAGTGCGTAAAGGAGTTAGGTTAAGACAGTTCTAAGTGACAGTTATCTCTAGACTGCACGTTCAATCCTGGTCAAGGGCGGCAGTAACATAGAATAATACTTAACACAGCTTAACGCCTCTACCTCATCTATGGTTAGCGGAATGAGAACAGCATACCCCCGTTGACTGAATAAAGGGTTAGGTTCAAAGTTCTGTGATGGCTTCCGATTACGACAGAAAGCTTCCCGAGTCCGGAAAGAAGGCCGCAGGGCACATCGGCCGAAACATTGTACAGATAACTATGAAGATGAGGACAATAGTCCGAATAACGCAGATAATATTAATCATAAAGCCTCTTCTCAAACATTCAGAGAAACAGTCTAGTGCTATCCTTCTATTTTAAAGTCTCTTAGATTTAACTAATTCTATATATTTTTTGTGTGGTGATATCAATAATATTAAAGATCAATAACACCTGCTAATTATTAATTAAACCCGGTTTTTGCTAAAACCAGTATGCCAATTAACCACAACATAAACAGTTTCGATTGTGTGGCCATTTTAGGCTTCAAGTGAAAGCACTTCACAGTGGAGATCCCTAATGTTAAACAGAGCGTGCTCTTTAGTAAAGAAACCTTTGGTTGTTCCTTGGTGTCCCTTAGTGTCGGGTATGATCCTTTGGTTGTTCCTGAGTGTTGGGTAAAATCATTGCGATTAGCAAAGTCGTTGATAACAGGTCCGTTCGTCAATGTCAAATGAAGTGCAAATTAACGAGTTCAATATCGGCGATTAAATTGTTAATTAATGACATATTCGAGCTGTTGATTGGCTGAGTTTAATCCACGTGACCTACCAATTTGCGGAGAATAAGAAGTTGATGGTGCAGGCGGCACATCCACAGGTACTTTTTGGTTAATGGGAGGTGCGTCGTATAACACTTCCATAGGAAGTTCTACGTCGTTATGCTCGATATTTTTAATATATCGTGGCTTGATTTGATTTATATGCCTCTTGTGATAAAATCGCTTTCCCTTGATTATATAGATCAATGTTCCAATTCTCATGGTAACAATACTGTCCTCCCAGTAACTCTTTCCAGTTCGATAGTTCCTAAAAAAACTTTATCACCCGGTTTATACATTTTTGTATTAAAATTCTTTCTTTTTTTTTTTTTTGGCATTTTCTTTTTCAGCCTCGGTAGTAACCTGTCGAATACGGATCTTATCTTTCGTGCAAACATTAGTTCTTCCAGTGATAGCTTTGCACTAGTGTTTGGATTTGGTGTGATCCTGTATACAGCAATAAATTTATGTATACTACGTTCATCCGTATCTAGTCCATGGTTCTTGTTTAATGCTCTTTTGAATGTATCCACGAACCTTTCTGCCTGCCCGTTGTACCTTGCATTGTAGGCAGGTGTTGTGATGTGTTCTATGGCCAATGATGAGCAGTAATCTTTAAATTCTTTACCTGTGAACATTGTTTCATTGTCACTGACTAGCATTATTGGGACTCCAAAGCAACTGAATACTTCATCCAATGCATTGGTGGTGTTCGTATATGTAGGGTGTCTGTACTTTTAAATTTCTGGCCATTTAGAAAAACTGTCAATAATGATCAAGTAATAGTATCCGTTCAGTGGTCCTGCATAATCTATATGGACCCACTCCCATGGGATGTCGGTCTTTGGCCAGGGTTGAGTTTTAATCGGAGGGGCTTTAGCTTTAGTGGTGAATTCCAGCACGCGATATATCACCCAAAATATTCCAATATATGAGATACATTACAGGATTTTAAATGCAGCAATAACATGGGTTGCTTAGAGGCAAATCTTAAATACATCGTTATTAAATAAGATGTATTATATATATTAATGATTTTGAATATGATATATATTGAATATGATATAGAGTAAATACAAAATGTTAAACTTAGACAAAACCTGAGGGTAAGCAGTGGCGTAGTTTTGGTTACAGTCAAACACTGAATCTCCAATATTACTGATAAAATGGAACTTGTTCGAATATATCTTTTTCTTTGGAATAGACCAATCTATATATTAACGCACTTGTTTCTTAATTATCCAACAGTTTTCATCTTGCAACACCCTCTCGTTAAAGATCAGACCGACCATAGCGCCCAAAATGAAATACAAAAAGGTAAATATGATGTTGTTTATCCTCATAATTCTTATTTCTTATGAGTGTCGTCACTTAATAATGGAACGTTCCATCTTTATTGAAAACAAAGAAATAGAAAAAGACTTGCTACACAGAAAAAAAGAAAAAAGAAAGAAAGAAATAAGGAAAGAGAGTAGGAGAAAAATAGAAGGAGGGGGGTGATAACGATAATAAAAAATAATGAAAATAAATAAAGAAACATGTGTGCGAGAGAGAGAGAGTTAAATCAAGATTATTATATGCTTTACATATTGAAATATTTTGACATAGCTCAGAGGTAAACATAAACGTTGTAATAAATATATCATCCTACTGTGGTATATCCACTGATCATGCTAGTAGAATCTAATTTCTTAACATTACACTATAAAAAGAAATTCATTGTCAGTGGGTAAATATAACTTTTAGAGAAGTAGCAAAGTCGGTGGAATGGCCTATTGTCAGTAAGAGCCATCGAGCGCTAGTGAAAAAGGGATAGACTCCCTGACTGTCCGATTCATACCAACAATAAGTGACTCCGCTGACTCTACTGAAATAAAGTTAAGACTAATTTCTAAATGTAATTATCCGGGACACAATACTTTACAACATAAGCAATTGAGAGATAAGATATATTATCCAGAAAGGTGTAGTGAAGTGGGATAGAAGTGTCAATGACTACCCATTGCTAAGCCTTCTCGATGTTTGATTAGTTCCATCACGGGTGCCATTTGCAGTTCCGACACTGTGCATGGATGGAACAAGTACTTTTAAGACCATAGGCGATTTGCATGCGTGAGCAAGTAGCTCAATAAAATGAGGCCACATGAATGGAGTGTAATGCGAATTCAAGACGAGCAACACGGATGATATGTTGGTGGTGTCACCTACTACAACCATCAAAACGAAATTGGTCTTCCATAGTGTAATCACTATCCGTATATAAATGTTCTGTAATCTACTTATGAATATTAATGGATATATCCCTTCTTCACAATTTTATTACTAAGTCCTATTCTGTACTAACTTTATTTATTTTGAAATTCTAAGTTTAAATTAAAGACCAAAATTACTTATTTTTATTCTGTCCTGTTAGATGAAGTTATGATTTTAAAATAACTAATGTTTTAAGATATATCTAATTAATTACTCTGCAAATGAAAATAACTAAAAATGCATTAGATAGTTTGAATTTACGTATGGATATTTTTCAAAATTTTTATAATATGACAAATACATAATCTGCGTTAATCATCAAGCCTCATCTCAAACATTCAGAGAAATGACAAATAAGTGTTTGTCCATTTCTGTATTTCTTGGAATAATATTATGTTAATTGTTATTGAAGATAAAATCTGTGTTGAATTCCTGTTTATATGATATAAATAATGATAAGTAATATGTAAAGAAAGGATAAATACAGTTTCTTTACTTATTTCAACCTTCTCATGATATTGTCTACAGATATTTTGAGGTTGTAATTATGTATTATGATGACTAAGTAGACTTATGCCACTAAGAGTGGTTTACCTTTCTTGACACCGCTGGCGAGTATTGTATTCTATTAATGTTATAAAGACTACATTTCATTTCCAACCCCCGTTTGGCTATTCCTCATTTAGTAACATTTGTTAGGTGACAACAAACCGTCTACTTGTAAAATCTAAATTCACCATTAACCAAAAAAATTTGATCGTGATATTTACATTTCCTAGATTAAATTTTGATTTTTTTCTAAATGTGATACTATAGTGTCTAAGGTTTGACGTTAAACTTTATCTAATGTTGAAGTTGCAATTTTGGAGATCTGGGAGTGTGGAGTACACCTTCATCGCCTTTACTCCAAGTGCTGCATAATCTATGTGGCAGCATAGATTACTGACAACACCCTGTAGGAGAATTCTAAGGAGCCAGTGTTTTCATATCAGGGAATGGAAAACTACTGGACAGTTAGAATCTCACAAGTCACGTGAGATTCAGTTTGTTAATCAGTTTACAACCAGACTTCAGGTGGGACAGACGTGTGCTACATCGGTTGTGACTGCGCGCGATGGGTTAGACCTTTGATCCAAGTAATAAGTCTTGTTAATCAATTACGCATGCCTTTAGTTAGAAGACCGGCCAGACAAGTAGAAAGAAGCAACAAGTTAGAAGACCAACGAAGATACAAAGAAGTAAAGAGAAACCAGACTAGGCAATCACATTATGGCGACTATAATGAAGAACGAACAAGTAAGTAAGTTATCTACCTTTCTACCTCTCTCTGATGTTAATCAGTTTACAACCAAACCTCAAGTGGGACAGACGTGTCCTACTTCGGTTGTGACTATGCGCGAAGAGTTAGAATGGGATAAAATAAACCTTTGATCAAAGAAACTACAAGTTTTGTTAATTGAGTGTGCATGGCTTGAAAAGAAGCCCTTAATTGGAAAATGAAGCAGAAGTAAGTTTGAAGACCAGACAAAGTAGAAAGAAACAACAAGAAAGTAGAACCTAAGCGATCTCATCATGGCCGAAATAGAAAGGAAGAAGATAGAATGAAGAACATGTAAGTCACACGACTCACTATATGTATCTGTTTATCTCTCACTGGTGTCTCCATCCTCGTTATCACCCGAAGACTCTCTCTATCATATAATAACTCTTGTTTATGTACCCGACGAGAAAGGGGTACGTAACACCAGGTCCATTCTGATCCGGAGTGGTATAAGCTGTTCTGATCCCATCTATGAATTAAATAGAAAAAATTACTTTAATTTTTTTTTTAAATGAAGGTTAAAAAAAGTTTGAGTTAAAAAAAAAATGAATATCTATCAAGAATGAATAAAATAAAATGTCTTCGGCATAAAATAACCCACGAAGGATTGACATACCGTAAAATCCAACCATATAAAAAATGTTTTAAAAATAGTTAAATTACAGGATTTAGAATATACTTTATATGACGTTCTAAAAAATAGAATCATATTTGATTTATTTGAATAAGAGTCGAGGGAAGTAAACGTGTTTACTGTTACTCAACGATAAACACACGTTTTCTTTCTTTTTTTATCTTCATTAATAAAAGGGTTTCGTGTGGTCTAATGGTTACTCGGTGAATCTTGCGGACCCGTATTCGATCCTCATACCGGACATATGAGTAAGTAAAAAGTAGTAAAATCAGCGGAGTGGCCTATTGACGGTATAAGCAAGGCAGTTGATAGTGCTAGACCAGGAATATTGTTTTTGTATCTGAGATGGAGCGCCACACCACTTATTCAAACTGTACTACTAACGCGCTGAATTGGCGGGAGCCGGTATCGAACCCGGAAATTTGTGGTTTCTGGGTTGTGAAACTATGTTTTGCATGTACCACATGTGATACTATGTTGGCCACGTTACCAAATGTGATACGTGTCACATACCCACATTGACATCGCTAGTTGGCGTGCGTGAGAGTGAGAGTTCTTTGATAAGAACGTTCTTCAGTGAAAGAGAGATATTAGAGAGGCATATTAGAGAGAGAGAGACAGACAGACAGAGACAGAGACAGAGACAGAGACAGAGATTAGACTTACTGGGTGAGGAGATCTTACTTGCTTCCGCCTGAACCTTCTACCATCTACTACGGCTGCCATCTTGTTGTCTAGTTGGGTTGACTTCTAACTAAGGGAGTTGAGTTCTTCTAAGGGCTTCTGGTGGGCTTTCCTTGTTTGAATTAAATGAATTACAAAGACATATTTTTGTTACTTGATCAAATAGTTTTTTATTTTATTTTCATGCCCATTATCACCGAGCGGGGGAGACTAGACCTCAGCCCGTCTTAAACATTCGACGGCGAGGCTGAATCTTTAAACTATCACCTCTCACTCTTCCTTTCTCTCCTTCGCCACGTTATTCCTCTTCCAATCAAAAACAATGTCCCGCGTCTTTTCTGACATCATCCTTCAAAATTTCCCGTTACTTATCACGCCACTACTCAAAGTTATCCCTAAGTAATGACTCACACCACCATCATGGTTCCGCGTCATAACCATTGTGTCACAGGGTGGATACTGAATAAGCCAATATTATTAAGTGACAGCTCTGAGTTTTTTTTTTTTTTTCTTTTGATAAATTTATAAACGTTCTTATTTAATCAAAGTTTTTCAAAATTATTTTTCAATGTATCGCATTTCCTTGCACAATGTTTTTGCGTAGTGATTTTAACAATTCCTTCATTTCCATCCCCAGCGAAGGAAAATTGTCCCATTTCTTTTATTTTTTTAATCATTTACTTTATTCCCAGATATATAATCACGATTATGTGCAAATTCCAGCACTGAAAATTCCACCTGATAAAATTCGCTGTTGGCAAATTCCACCACGGTAACTTCTGTTACATTGAATTCCACCAAAGTAAATAATAAAAAAAAAGAATTCCCAACAAACATATTTAAATATAATTTTGTTTCTTTTCGTGTGTGATGAATGTAGCAGGCATAGTGGAGGGCTTCAGTTTAAACAAATAGTAAATGAAATAAAATAGAAAAAAAGTAAAGTAAAAGGGAATATACCGTATTTAACGGCATATAGGGTGCACTTTTCCCCAAAAATGTTGGCTCAAAAAATTGCCCTGCGTCTTATACATCGTAGGTAAAGTTTGAGACCTCCCGTAGGCCTAGGCTAATATTCTCTATTATTTCCTGCTATTGAGGTGTCCTGTGTATGCTTATTGCTTGGCTGTGCTGTTAAATTGCTTTGAAACAGTTATGTTTCTGCTTGTGTAATGCAAAGCTAGACTGTTTTCAACAATATATGCTTAAATACACTAAAAGCGTTTTTTTTCCTGAATCTGACCTGCTGAAATGGGGGTGCGTCTTATATACCCGTGCGTCTTATATGCCGTCAAATACGGTAAATGGCGAACTCTTTCGTCACCGTAGCTGTAGTAGTAGAATTTATAGCGCCGTTCTTGCTTGTTCAGGGTTCATGAAAATGATATTTTGGGGGAGAAGGTTTAGAGGGTGTATATTTATGATACTTGGTCTACTATAAGGTAAGCAAGGACTACCGGCTTGTTTACTTGTTACAGATAGTTTAAATTGGAATTAATGTTTATTTATCTAAAAGTATGGGAAGTAATTATATACTTATTTGCTGACAGAAACGTATCTTCCAGTATAAACTGTATTTATATCTTTGTTTTTATTTACTCTGGTAGAATTTATTATGGTGGAAGTAATCGTGATGTTATTTACCCATGGTGAAATTTACCAAGTGGAATCTACTATGGTGGAATTTAACGGTCACCATAATTCTCATTTTCTGATAAAAAAAGGGTGCAATTGTTATATAACACCCGTCGAACATCGACATCAACATTGAACATCGAATATAAACGGTGAGTAAGAGAGTTCTCAGGATACAGACATACAGACAGACAGACATAGATTCAGATTAGATACTTACTTCGAGAGGAGATCGTCTGACTTTATCACTTCATTTCTTTAGGTTCTTGCTGATTCTTCTCCAATTTCCTTCGGCTGTCATCTTGTTGTTTACTTGCTGACTGACTTTTCTAACTGCTTCTTCTTCTTTTATCCAAGGGCTTCTTTTTTCCAGGGATGATTTTGTTCATTGTAATTAAAACAAAACTTATGTTAGCTTTATCAAGTCTTTTATTTTATTTAGCCCATGATTTTCTGCGCGGACGAGTTCGACCTCGGCACGTCTGCTCTGCTTCAAAGTCAGGTCGAATCTAAAATCTAAACTATATCACGTTTCTCATAGCGCGTGAGATTCGCTCCTCTAGTGGTCAAGGGTTATTAACAGTCAGTGGTAAATTTCCACTGGCTCCCTTGATTCTATCTTACAGGATCTGTTCACAATTTATTGCACGCATAAATTGAACCAGAATATTAACGACTGTTTCTTATATGGCCTCGACCTTCATAATAAAACAATCTTTGCTTTGTTTTTTATTGTTTTTTAGGGAACACAAAGTACAACTCTAATTATACAATATGCTTCCACCTGAATAATAATTAGAACCAATTGAATAAGTGAAAATTCCATGGTTGTTGACAGCTAAGATATAATTACTCTTTGAAATTACTTACTTAGTTGTATGAATAATAATAATAATAATAATAATAATAATAATAATAATAATAATAATAATAATAATAATAATAATAATAATAATAATAAAAATGAAACAATGTATAAACAAATAATAAATGATTGAAAGAAAGAAAGAAAGAAAAAATAAAGAAAGTACCGTATTTGACGGTATATAACACGCACGGGCATAAAAGACGCACCCCCATTCCAGCAGGTCAGATTCAGGAAAAATGCTTTTAGTGTATTTAAGCATATATTGTTGAAAACAGTCAAGTTGTGCATCACACAAGCAGACACATAGCTGTATAAAGAGTATAATGGAGTTTAGGGTAGGTAAAAGTACTTAGCGTAATCTGGGTTAGTGAGCATCATAGAGAAGATTAGCCTAGGCCTACGAGAGATCTCAAAATTCACCTACGATGTATAAGACGCAGGGCGATTTTTTGAGTCAAAACTTTAGGAAAAAGTGCGTCCTATATTCCGTCAAATACGGTATATTATGACAAAAATCATTGAAACACTCTGGCAACGTTCACTTCAGAAGTGTCGTTGGAACTAGGGTTATCAATTTCTATTCTACTTTCAAAGTGTAATGAAATAGTTGTGCCATATTACTTTTAGGCACCACTTTCTGATCTCGATTAAGAAAGGACATGTTTTTCATTTACACCGTCAATATCCAGTTGTTTGTTAGGGGTTAGAGTTAGGGGTTAGGGTTAGGGTTAGGTTTAGGGTTTAGTATTAGGGTTAGGGGTCACGGGTTAGGGTTAGGGTTAGGGGTTAATTTTATAATTTAAAAAAATCTAAAAATTGTCTGTTAAAACAACCGGATAATGACGGTGTAAATGAAAAACATGTCCTTTCTTAATCGAGATCAAAAAGGGGTGCCTAAAGGTCATATGGTCCAATGACTTTTTAAGACGAATTTCTCACTGTAAAAACAATGAGTCGTTTATTACAAGAGATATGTTTTTGAAACATCAAGACTGACCTTACTGTCACTTTGATCCATGACTCACGTACAGCGTCAGCAATCAGAACTTTCGAAATTACAAAAGGAAATAATGACACCCAAACGTACTTATCCAATTATCTCCGTAAATATTATATTATCAATGCTTTTTTGTATCAGTAGTGGAGTTGTAGCATGCTTGAAATATCCGGGTAAATACTTTAGGCTACATCACGTTCTAGATAATATTGTTTATTCACTGCATTGCGTTCCTTTTAATTGGATTACTGTCGTTTTGAAAGTAGTATGTTTGGAAGTTTTATATTGGTTTGGCGGTTGGTTTTGAAGGATATCACAATGCAAATGAAAAGTAAAATAAACTAAACAAAATAAAATGAATACTGAATAATACAAATTAATGGGACCTACCTCACCCCAAGGATGGGCCAAGATAGAGCCTCGATCACCACAAAGAAGTTATATAAAGCACACTAACAAATACGGGAAAACGTGTGGTGAATGGTTAAAGTCATGGGAAATGGACTCGTCGCCCCGTGTTCAAATCCTGGATGTGGTAATTGCATTTCACTTAGCGCTAATACCCTTGGGGGAAAGGTATGAATCCTACTCTCCCTCCGGTTATGGGTAAATAGTAAAACAGGCAACTGGTATAGGAGAAGGAAAACTCTGAATTCAAACCTATTAAACTCCGCTTAAGAAATTGACCCTCTGTCACATCCTGCTCGTGTGTAGGGGCTGGTAAATAAATATAAGAAACTCCAGCTATGGATAAATAGTAGGGCAGACTGGGCTCTTTAACCTTGGTTAGGCAACCGGTCTAGAATAAGTAAAAACTTTGAATTCAAACCTGTTGAACTCCAGCTATGGATAGATAGCAGGACAGACTGGTCTCTTTAACTCTGGTTAGGCAACCGGTCTAGAAGAAGGAAAACTCTGAATTCAAACCTGTTAAACTCCGCTTAAGAAATTGACATTGTGTCACATCCTGCTCGTGCAGATGGGTTGGTAAATACATATATGGGAAAGACCAATACACGCACGCACACATGCAAATGCGCACGCACGCACGCACGCACACGTACACAAAAGCACGCACATGAAAACAAAGTCATAAACATACGATGAATTTTGTATGATAAAAAGACATTACTAATAAAACATATACACATATAATTCCGAAGAATAAGACATTGGTAAACAAACATACAAGCACATAATTACGAACGACAACAGAATAGATTGATTTAGGCAGTAGTCAACATCTCCATTTTGTGATTGGAATGGTGATATATCTTTATAGGCTACCATAATCAACAGTTAAGGATCGTTCATTACACGCAATAAAGGACAAAACCATATTTTTGTTGTGGTGAAATATATTAGCTTTACCGCCTCTAATATTTGAGGAGGTCAGACGGAGATTTAGTCCTCATTGCTTTCAAAGAATTGGTATTCTATATAGATGAACTGGTAGTGGGCAGTTGCACCAGGGCCTTGCTTTCAGCGGGTGCAGAATCGCCCTAATCCAAAAGCCTTTCCGTTGCTATAACATTGAAATATATTGTCTAACTTTTGCCACTATACTCCTGAATTATGAATATGTAGAATTTGAAAGTGGGCAGGTAGGTGACACTGAGGAATCCTTATCAGTAGTTATTGGTCACTGGAGGGGGCATCAGGCTGTGCTATGTCCCTTCCCTGGATCACGACGTCCGCGCGCCTTGCTTCTCTATAAGAAAGTGGGACCAAATTACCTTTAGGCAACCTTTTTTTTATCTCAATTAAGAATGGACATGTTTTTTCATTTACAACGTCAATATCCACTTTTTGTTAGGGGTTAGGGTTAGGGGTTAGGGTTAGGGGTTAGTGATAGGGGTCAGGGTTAGGGTTAGTTTTATAATTTTTTAAAAAAATCTAAAAATCGTCTGTTAAAACAACCGGATATTGACCGTGTAAATGAAAAACATGTCCTTTCTTAATCGAGATAAAAACGGGTGCCTAAAGGTCATATAGTCCGGAAAGTGTTTTAGAAATATTAATATTACAATATATTTTTCAAACAATGGAATCCGATACAAGATTACAGTTATTTAAAAAAAAGGATATGTAATAATAATTCTTACCCACATCATATATATTTTCAAGCTCCAAAAACTGTAAGCCACATAGTTCGATGAGGGTGCTTAAAAGAAAGAAGAAAATAAAGACCTAACTAATGAACATTTAGATTTGAGTAAAGTTGTCTTAAAATATATTAAGGGAACTTCACTTTATACTCCCACCTTTTAAAATAATTTAGATTTAATCAGATTTTGTGATTCAGAATAAAAAAAATCAAAATATTGATGAATTATTTGTTGATATTGCCACAAATCAAATTGTGATGGTTCATGGAAATCAAAGAAACAAACCACTTTTATTTAGGCAACTCATGAGGTAGAATACCTATGCAATACAAGGAGCAAGTTGTCAAAACTGATTATTCTAATATAAAAAAAAAGTGATGATGATTTTCTAGTAAATATATATGTTCTTAATCGGGGAGAAACTGAATTAGCAAAGAATCCCAAATATCACCAGAGATCAAAACATATTGATTTGAAATGTTGATATATATATATATATATATATATATATATATATATATATATATATATCGATATTTCAAATCGATATATATATATATCGATATCCCAAAATCAATTCTGTAATTTCAAGTGATAATCGTGTAGATGTGCTAACAAAAGCAGTCAGGAAAATTATATTGAAAAAAAATAAAGTTTTAACCACTTTTTATTATTGTTACTATTATGATTATAAATAATGTACCACTCACAGGACCTGTAAATATACTACAGTATGAGAATTTAATTATTGTAACGTTTTATATATGTGTGTGTGTGTGTGTATGTGTGTGAGAGAGAGAGAGCGAGAGAGGGAGAGAGAGAGAGAAAGCGAGAGAGAGAGAGAAAGAGAGAGGGAGAGAGAGAAGGAGAGAGATAGTTAAATCAAGAATGTTATGTGTTGTACATTTAACTATCTCTCTCTTTCTCCCTCTTTCTATCTCTCACTCTTTCTCTCTCCCCTCTCTCTCTCTCTCTCTCTCTTTCTCTCTCTCTCTCTCGCTCTCTCACACACGCACACACAAACACACACAGACACACATTTTTTCTTTCTTTCCTTCAGTTTATCTTTTCATTATTTGATTGAAACTGATTAGGGTTATTTCTTCCGCACACTCTCCACTTCTCTCTATCTTTCCCCTACTCTCTTTCTTTTTTCTTTTCTTTATTCCTTTAGTAATGTATTTTCCTGTGTAGCATGTCGTTTTCCTCCCATTTCTTTCCTAATAATAAAAACGTTATGGTCCAATATTTAGCTTAAGTGACGACACTCATAGAAAATGAGAATTTGTCGGATAAGCAACATCAGTTAATCAGGATTTGCATTCTTGCATTTAATTTTGGACGATTTGGACGATCCTACAATTAAGGGACACGAATATTAATATGTAGATGCTTACAACAATAAAGCAGAATGACAGTATAACTATTATGTATGGATAAATAAGTTAAATAAAGTTCGTTAAATATTTAAGATCAAAATGTGTTTACAGGATATGTAATTTATGGTCCGAAGTGTATGGAGACGTACATTTGCATTATCTTAAACATAGGCACAACTAAATACTCATGTTCTTTTTCAAACTTATACTCACGCCAAGTTGAATATATATCAAAGGTTTCTGTAAGCATCAGCTTCCATACAGTATCTATTCGGATCTGTGCAAACATCTTACACATCTGAGCTGTTTCACTTTTACAAAGGTCAGAAAGAGGCCGTATAAGCGCGCCACCTGCAGGTCAAACTTTGCAACTCAGCCAACACGCGGACTTAATTTTCTAGCTAACGGCCTCTCTGGGGACACTCGACTTTTCTCGGTGCCTTCGGTACGGACACATTGCATTTTGGCATGACTAGACAGGAGCCAAGCAGTTAAGCTTGAGGGATACGTTTTTTTTTTAGAAGGTAGTGGAAGTGTTGGCCGCCAATTTCAAGGAACCGAATCTCTTGGCTGGCAAAGGAATGATATAGGCAAAAGGAATAAAGTATTGGAGATGGTTCCAGCGATGCCTAAGTAAGATAGAAAAAAGAAAACGAAAAAGAAAAGGATAGTATAGGAATAAAAACTGATTCAAAGAAAAAGGCCAGGATTTACTTTAATCATTAAAGAAAAAAGAAAAGCCTACACTTTCAAGAACCCTTCTGATATATATATATATATATATATATATATATATATATATATATATATATAAAATGATTTTATATATATATATATAAATATATATATAAATGATTTTTGTACACGCAAATGTATATAATATTTTGAGGGTTATCATAGTGATCACCACGATGTCAATGGATGGAAGACTAAGGAGGAAGGAAAGGAATAGAAAAAAATTGTTTATTGATAAAACAATGGCCCTTTCGTCAGGTGCTTTTTCAAGTTTTACACCCGGAATCGATTAAAAGTGAAGTTGTAAATTAATTACGACATGAATGAATATGTCCTTATTCCATATCCATTCATGTTGTAATTAATTTGATCGATTCCGGGTTTAAAACTTGAAAAGCACCGGACGAGAGGGTCCTTGTTTTATCAATAAACACTTTTTTCTATTCCTCTCATTCCTCATTGACATCGTGGTGATCACTAGGATAATCCTCAGTATATATATAATATATATATATATATATATATATATATATAATGGATAATTGAAAACAAAGTGTTCGCTTCGGTGTGTAAGAGTTATATTTTTGTTAGGGAGTACAATACATTTGAGGTACAATTGTTACCACTGGTTACAAAGCAGTGAGTTAGTCAAGAGTATGCACGTTGTATTGACAATACGTGGGTAAAGGAGAAAACTAGAGATAATTTATTGGAGGTATGCTTATATATATATATATATATATATATATATATATATATATATTATATATAATATATATATATATATACCAACCTCACTGCACGGGATAGATGTGACACATGGTCAATTTCTTAAGCTTTCAACAGCTTTGAATTTAGAGTTTTCCTTCTTGTAAACTAGGTACCTAGCCAAGGTTGAAGAGGCGAGTCTGTCCTACTAATTTACCCATAGTTGGAGGGAGAGTAGTTGGATGCATATCTTTCCCAAGGGTATTCGCGCTATGTGAAATGCCGACAGTTTTGTCCAGGATTTGAACCCGGGTATATATATATATATATATATATATATATATATATATATATTATATATATATATATATATATATAGGGTACCATAATTATCTTAATTCAATTTTTACGTATATCAAATCAATCGTCCACATTGACATAAACTGAAATTGCATTAATCCGTTTCAGTAACCCATCTCCCAAAAAACATAATACAATGAATTATATGATGTCATAGATTTGTTTTTGTTTTTTCATAAATATTAATTTATTTGGCTTATTAGATTTGCATACGTAAATGTTTTACTAAACTTATCAATAGTATAATACAATCGCTTGTACCTCAAATACTATACCTCTCATACCTCAAATAGCAATGCTAATATTGGATTATATTGTATTTTCTTCCTTTATCCAATGTTACTGTATCATTGGATATACATGGGAAGCGCGTGGTGTAATGGTTAAAGTCATGGGAAATGGTATCGTCGCCCTGAGTTCAAATCCTGGATGTGGTAATTGCATTTCACTTAGCGCTAATACCTTTGGGAAAGGTATGAATCCTACTCTCCCTCCAGCTATGGATAAATAGTAGGGCAGACTGGACTCTTTGACCTTGGTTAGGCAACCTGTCTAGGAGAAGGAAAACTCTGAATTCAAACCTGTTGAACTCCGCTTAAGAAATTGACCTTGTGTCACATCCTGCTCGTGCGGAGGGGTTTGTAAATACATACATATCATTAGATATACCAATGCTAATATTGGACCTATATTGTATTTCTTTCCTTCATTCAATGTTACAGTATCATTTGATATACCAATGCTGATATTGAATCTATATTGTATTTCTTTCCTTTATTCTATGTTACTACATCATTAGATATACCATTGCTAATATTGGACCTATATTGTATTTTCTTCCTTTAATTAATGTTAGTGTATCATTGAATATATCAATGGTAATATCGGACCTATGTTGTATGTCTTTCCTTTTATTCAATATTAAAATATAATTGGATATACTAATGTTAATATTGCACCTATACTGTAATTTTCCTATTTTTTATTGTTAGAGTATCACTGGATATACCAATTGACCTATACTGTATTTTCCTCTTTTATTTAATGTTAGTGTATCATTGAATATATCAATGGTAATATTTAACCTATATTCTATTTCCTTCCTTTTATTCAATGTTAGAATATCAGTAGATATACAAATGTTAATATTGCACCTATTCTGTAATTTTCGCTAATATTTAATGTTAGAGTATCACTGAATATACCAATGGACCTATATTGTATTTTCTTCCTTTAATTTAAACGTTATTGTATCAATGGCTATACGGATGTTAATATTGCACTTAGTTCAGGTGGGTATAGACCAAATCGTCCTCTAGCACCACCCAACCCAATAACCTATTCTTTGTTTGCGGCAACTTGCATCGAATGTCAGCAATGTGATAGAAACATAAAGTGTTACAATAATTTTCAATGAGAGAAAAAAAAACCGTGTCATTATAAGCGTAATATATATTCAAGTTCATAAACAATATTAATTAAAATCTGTACTTTAATTAAACCTTATATATCTACATATAACATATCCACAAAATATTACGCTTTCCTGTTGTTTTTTTTTACCTTTAATTTCAGATTGATTTAAATGAGAATTTAGTTTTATTATTTGATTTTCAGTCTTTTATGGATTTTATAATTTATTTGATTCAATGAATTGAATATATTCATACAATTAAATGTTAATTTTAATTATAGACAGCGAAATATGTTCAGGCGGAGTTATTGGCTTATCTAAATAACATTTTATTTTCATTCTATTTTCTTATTTGCCATTGTTGATTTAAAGCAAATTCAATCTGTTCGTTTTAAATTTCACCGACGTAAAATAACTCGTAAACTTTGGAAATATATTCCTATCGTTTTTTTTCTTTCTCCTTTTATTTACTCGCAATAATTTCGTGGCGCTCACAAATCCAGATGCCTAATTTAGCGCAAGATGAAAATTGTGTTTGTATTTATGGTCGTATTAATGTTATGCTAGCGATAAATATCTGGATCAATTTATATGTTTTTAGTTTTTAATTATCGAATGCAATGTTAATAAATACATAACCGTTCCGAAGTAATTTCCAATGAGATAGAAAACAAAATTCCTCTATTGTAATTAAATGATTTGAGCTGATTTAATTGTCGATATGTTATTCGTATTCGTTCATACCGAGGCAACTATTTACATTAACGTTTCATATACATGATTGATTGATTCTAACGGCATACCGACCCTCTAGGGTTATTTTATGCCTAGAAGTTAAGAAATCACGCTCATTGTAAGTTCATATTTAAATTGTTTCATCTAATTTTTCTTTAGGAAAATTTCTCTTAAAAGATTTGAGCTGATTTAATTGTCGATATGCTATTCGTGTTCGTTCATACATTTTGCATATCGTGCAACGGAAGAGGAATCTTCCGGTCAAGAGACTAAAGAGAATATATATATATATATATATATATATTATATTATATATATATATATATATATAAGGGGGAGAACGGAAGAGAGGTCTTCCGATCAAGAAGCAGGGAGAAGATGAAAAAATACATAAAAGAAAAAAAAAAGGAAAACGGAAGACTCCTCTTCTGGTGAGGAGGCGGAGAGAAAGAAAAGACATATATATAAAAAAGCAAGTCTGTCGGTTATCAAATAAAAGATAAAAATGCGTAGGCATATTTATCGTATATAAAGACTAGCGGATTCGAAGGGCAGTCAATCCCCAGCAAGTCCGAGAGCATAACCTCTCGTCACCAAGCTCCTCGGGCATTCCCATTTTGAACACTCGTCGCCGCCCCTCACCAACTCGCTCGGGCATTTTCATTGTGAACGCTCTGCGCCCATCACCACCCACAAACCGAAGAAAAAATATTTTTATATACACATGTCTGTGGTTTCATTGAAGTCCAGTAGCAGTCTATATAACAATACTGAGGAGAACGAAGCGACAATGCACGACAACTACCGTTTTCAGTCAGAAAAAGAGCAATACATTGTCTTGCCTGCCGGAGTCGAAACGCGTCCTCCCGAATGCAAGAAAGTGAGACTTAGTCGTTGCATGGACGCGAGGTTCGACTCGAGTGCCCAGATGCTGGGGGCCTACCCGCTTCCGCTCGAATGCAACAAAGTGAGATCTGGGCGTTGCACGGACGCGAGGTTCGGTTCAGCTGCCCGGATGCTGGGAGGCTACTCCCATAAGTAGCTGGAATCTAAGGAGAACCGTGAATATATTACTACGTTACAACGTTCATATTTAAACTCCTTCATTTATGTTTTCTTTGGATGTTTGTGTATGCATTCATAGGATAAATGAATTAGAATTATTAAATGGAAGAAATGAATAGTACGATTCGAAGTTTCGAAGGCTTCTGATTACGACCATACACGCCTGACGAAGACCGGAGGGCACATCGGGCGAAGCTTTATGTATATAATCATCAAGATAAAGGCAGCACTCCGAAAAATCTATATAATACAAATTCTCAAACCTCATTCTAAAAATTCATGAAACATTTATATGATATCAGTAATTTCTATCTAATACAAATAATTTACTTATTGTTGTATGGTTTCAATTATTGCTATTTGATACAGAATTATACTCAGTGCCACTCAAAAATTTGAGAAGACGCAGACTTAGTCATTGTTATTGTAAACAAATTTAAAATAAGCCAATTAAATGTATATCCAAACATCAGATTATAAAATAGACTTTTCAAATAATAAACATGAACAAAAATTAGAAAGGATGAATTTTCATTATTTATTTTAGAATAATGAATTATTTCACCAAAACTGAAATTTCTGAGTGGCACTAAATGTTTTTAAGTAATCATATATATTAAATAAAGTTGAGAGTATATAAACCATGAGTTCTTTAATAGAGAGAGGAGAGAGATCGACAGTTAGACAGAGAGATACTATGCATAACTTACTTTCTTCGCTGGCCGCTCGTGTGATATCTAGTCGCCATGTTAACTCCTATTCCTAGGTTCCTGTTGGTTGTTCATCTTTGATTCATATTTTACTTATTGGTCAGTCTTATTGCCAAGACATGCATCAACCAACAACACCATGTTATTTCTTTATCATATATCCGGGCTAAGGGATATATTCTGAAATTGGTATTTGGTATATTATCGCAGTAGTAATTGGTAAATCGAATAGCAACCCGTCTGCCGTGGTGTCGTCTAGCGAGTAAGTTTAGCTTGTAGGCTTAGATATAGGTATAGGTCCAACACAGTGTCGACTATTTATACATGACACTGTCCAATCAGTTTATAGTGAGGGGGTACCAAGGTATTTACATATTCATTATATCACTTTATGACTTTTATTCTTAACTAAACTTCTTTCTATAACTAAACACATCGTGCGTGTGCAGGTGAACCCCAGCTAAGGCAAATACACTTTTCTTGTCTGCTGTTCTAGCTGGCACTGGTGATTTCCCTAGTTCTCACGTGACTTCACGTGATTCTCGGCTTTCCCGCGTCTCGGATCAAAGGTCTTCAACGGTATGTATCTGCCCGTGACATGAAAAAGACTATCCCTGCAGAACTACAGGGTGTTGCCAATAATCTATGCCTCCATATAGATTATGGAACCTTAATAGTTATTTGTTTTCAATGGTTATATGGTTTCAAGTGACTAATCATAGTCTATATTAAATAAGTATTGTTTTAAGTTAATCTCAGTCGGTAAGGCACCCGCCTAAGAATTCCTAGGTTCCAGGTTCAATCCTAATCTAACCCATCTAAGTCAAGGAAAAGTCCAACACAAAACCTCCGCAGCCCTTCAAGGAAAGTCTAAGGGAATAACCCCGAAAACAAATCCGGAACCGGAGTCCCTAAGTTGGTGTGATGCTGAAACCCATTTCTACTTAGCCACTCCTGTAACACAACCGTTGCCAAACTACATTGGTTCCTTACCTTTCCTTTGGAATACAATGGCAGTGTGGAGAGGGGGATATGCAGATTGGGCAACAGCTCATCCTCCATATGAACCTCCTCAGGCTATGTACTTCCAAAAAAAATATTGCACACTACTCCATCGTTTCTCGTAGACGGAAGGATGCCAACAAGTATCGTTTTAAGTTAATCTGAGTCGGTAGCTCACCAGCCTTGGACTCTCTAGTTCCCAGGTTCAATCCCCGCCAACTCAGTACATGAATAACATATATTGCGTAATCTTATCTCTGAGGTAACGTTGGTAGCTAATGTTAGGTGTGGCGCTCCACCCTAAAAACTGACCTGTCCACCTGGTACCGACAATAGGCCACTCCGCCACCTTTATTTACTTATACAGTTTCAAGTATTCCTATATAATGCAACTAGTTTGCAGACCATGGTATGGTTTCGGGTATTCCCGTGTGTAAGAATACTCAATCTACGTAAATACAAACGTATAAAGTACGAAACTATCTAAAATATAGGCATTTAATAAGCTCGGACGGGTTGACATGCCGATGAAATCAATCATCAATCAATCAATCAATCAATGCATATATCAAAAGGAGCATACAAAGATACTTAAAAACATCTATATTTTCACTATTAAAATGTATTTACAGCCAAACATCCTAATATTTAACAACACTTTTAACGAAACATTTTTATCTACTAAACTCATACATTGGTCCATCACAGGTACTACCACTTTAGGTCAGAGTGGACCTGGAAGTAATGGCGATGAAGTAATGTAATGACAATGATTCTACAATTGACAGAGCTGCAGTTTTGTAACTTCATCACTAAATGCAGTTTAACATCATACCCCGGACACATAGACCCTCACCCACAGCTTTCAAGCACATTTATCATTAAAAAGGTTGCAGGTCAATAGGATCAGGACAATCATATATATATATATCTACCAACCCCTCCGCACATTGACAAAAGGTCAATTTCTTAAGCGGAGTTCAATAGGTTTGAATTCAGAGTTTTCCTTCTCCTAGCCTAACCAAGTTGTCCTTCTCCTTGCCTAACCAAGGTTAAAGAGCCCAGTCTGCCCTACTATTTTATCCATAGCTGGAGGGAGAGTAGGATTCATAGCTTTCCCAAGGGTATTAGCGCTAAGTGAAAGGCAATTACCACATCCAGGATTTGAACACGGAGCGACGAGTCCATTTCCTATGACTTTAACCATTACACTACGCGCTTCCATAGGACAATCATATAGGTGCTATGGATTTGTGTCAACGGTCGATTGGTCGAATAAGGCACTCATTGACTGCCGGTCTAGATTACGTTAGGTCCAAATTGGGGTATGGAGTACCCCTTCATCACCAGCACTCCTAGGTATATTCTGACCAAGAATGACAGCACCTGTTAAGGTCCCGTTCATTATTTTAAAAAATTGAGTTTAAAAATTGAATATCCGACAAGAATGAATAAAACAAAACGCCATCAGCATAAAATAACCCGACAAGGGTTGACATGCTGTAAAATCTCACCAATCAACCAACCAAAACATTATTAGTGTTATGAAATATGAATATACTAGACCTCTATAAATTTCTGTCACCATTTGAAACCTTCGTACGCATGCGCTGTTCTGCATTTTCAGAGTTAAATGTGACGGAAAAGTATGAATTCAAAGTGAAGCAGGGAAGATTTATTATTTTATAGCAAAGAGTCGATCCGGGGAGATTGAGCAAAATAAATCTAGGTGGGATATACGCTTATACGGGCGCATTAGCTGATCTAATATAATATGTATAAACGGCTTTGTATTACTTAGTTTTCTGGGAAGGTGGATGGAAATCGCCACGATGAAGATTATGACCAACTACGCAAATGTACCACTCCCTATTTTGTTACCATAATTCCACATTTGCTTTGCCGTACGGCAGTTCCTTCGAATGAGTCAGAATCTTAGAATAATGGGAAAGAGGAGATAAAAGGATTCTGGTATTAAATAACTCGGAAATGTAATCTCCGAATCAAATAGAATCACTGACGTTTCTCGAGGCCAGAATTAAAGCAATGTAATAATAATAATAATAATAATAATAATAATAATAAGAAGAAGAAGAAGAAGAAGAAGAAGAAGAAGAAGAAGAAGAAAAGGAAGAAGAGGAAGAAGAGGACGAAGAAGACGAAGAAGAATGAATGAATGAAAATGACGATAATAATGATTATAATATTGATAATGATAATAATTATAATAATAATTGTAATAATAATAATAATAATAATAATAATAAAATGAAAATGACGATAATAATGATCATAATATTGATAATGATGATAATCATATTAATAATGATAATAATGGTAATGATAGTAATAATAATGATAATGATGATAGTAGTAGTAGTAGTAGTAGTAGTAGTAGTAACAGGAAGAAGAAGAAGAAGAAGAAGAAGAAGAAGAAGAATGAATGAATGAAAATGACGATAATAATAATCATAATATTGATAATGATAATAATTATAATAATAATGATAATAATGGTAATAATAGTAATAATAATTGTAAAAATGATAGTAGTAGTAGTAGTGGTAATAATAATAATAATAATAATAATAATAAGAAGAAGAAGAAGAAGAAGAAGAAGAAGAAGAAGAAGAAGAAGAAGCATCAAATGAAAATAATGATTATAAAATTGATAATTATGATAATTATATTAATAATGATAATAATGGTAATGATAGTAATAATAATGTTAATAATAATAGTAGTAGTAGTACTAGTAGTAGTAGTAGTAGTAGTAATAATAATAATAACAGGAAGAAGAACAAGAAGAATATGAAGAAGAATTGGAGAAAAGGAGAATTACACATTCTTAGGAATCTAAGAAGCGGACACCATCAAGCAAACAAACAAAGACGAAAGAAAAGTTTTTAAAAATACCTCAACATTATATATATTTACCAACCGCTCCGTGTGAGCAGGATGTGACACAAGGTCAATTTCTTAAGCGGAGTCTCGCAGGTTTGAATTCAGAGCTTTCCGTCTGCTAGATTGTTTTACCTAACCATGGTTAAAGAGCCCAGTCTGCCCTGCTATTTACCCATAGCTGGAGGAAGAATTAGATTAATACTTTTCCCAAGGGTATTAGCGCCATGCGAAATGCAAACAGCTTCGACGAGGAATTGAACTCGGGTTGACGAGTCCATTTCCTACGACTCTAATCATTTGACCACGCGCCTCCTCCATATTATAAGATACCTAGGATTAGTTTTAGAATAGAAAAGAGAGGAACTCAGATTTATAGATCAAAAGACAAGAATATTAATGAGAATGCACTGGGAGATGATAGAGACGTGCTATATGTATCAAGAAAGGAAGGTGGAAGCGTTATCGCTAACATTGATGATTGAGTAGATGCTACAATCCAAGGACCCGAAGAATATACAAAAAAGTGCAAGGACAGACTAATTATGGCAAGTAATAACAGCAGCTGCAATATATGGAGAAGCAGAACAACAATAAAATGAAAACAGAAATGGAAAGAAAACATTTATATATATATATACTTCAAACGGCAAACTGGGGAGAAGATCTGTGTGGTAAAATAGGGAGCTGGTGGTAGGTGTGGCGCTTTACCTCAAAAGCAAAGATAACCTCTCTTTTGCTTGTGAAAAAGGGGATAGACTCTCTCGATATCCTGTTAATGCCGATAATAGGCTGCTGTGCAGATGACTTCTCTGGTCCAATGAAAGATAGGAAGGGCTGGCGAGAGATTGTCATGGATATCTGTGCTAATTGCGTGACATGATGATCATATATATATATATATATATATATATATATATATATATATATATATATATATATATGCGTGACATGATGATCATATATATATATATATATATATATATATATATATATATACATATATATATATATATATATATATATATATATATTATATATATATATATATATATGCGTGCGTGCATGTGTGTGTGTGCATGTGTGTGGTGGGTGGGTGTGAGGAAAAGTAGTTGAAAAGTGAATAACGAACACAAACAATTAATTGTTTGTTTTCGTAATTCCCTTTCCCAAAATCTTTTCCCCAATCTTCTCGGATTTTTTCTAATCTGTTATTTTCTTCATATAAACATATTTTGATACAAATTTTATTATATTCAAATTAGAGAGAGAGAGAGAGAGAGAGAGAGAGAGAGAGAGAGAGAGAGAGAGGGGGGAAGAAAAGAATAATAATAAAAAAACGGGTAGAAAGAGGTAGATACGTTTATTGCTTACAGAACATAGAAAGAGAGTAAATAGCTTTTACAAGAGAGAGAGAGAGAGAGAGAGAGAGAGAGAGAGAGAGAGAGAGAGAGAGAGAGAGAAGAGAGAGGAAAATAATAAAAAAAAAACGGGTAGAAAGAGGTAGATACGTTTATTGCTCACAGAACATAGAAAGAGAGTAAATAGCTTTTACAAGAGAGAGAGAGAGAGAGAAAGGCAGAGAAAGAGAGAGATATATATAGAGAGATATAGAGATAGAGAGAGAGTGAAAAAGAGAGTGAGAGAGAAAGGAAGAGAGAAAGAAAGGGAGGTGGATAAATAAAAAGTGAAAGAAAGACAAAATAACGAAAAAGGGATAGAAAGATATCCATAATTGTGCCGTTTACAGCGCATAAGGAGCGTAAGTAGTTTTACAAGAGAGAGAGAGAGAGAGAGAGAGAGAGAGAGAGAGAGAGAGAGAGAGAGAGAGAATGAAACCCGTTAGCAAATTTTCTTGTATTCAAAACACTGTGTGAGAGGGAGACATGCGCAAAAAAGATAACAATTTTGCATATTCAAATATATGAGAAAAAATAGGGGAAAAAAAGTGAGTAGTGATAGCCAGATAGAGGATTGTTGATATCCCTCGATGAGATTGTGAAATTATCTTTTCAAAATTGAGTAGGGGCGGGTTTCAGATAGATAGATAGATAGATAGATAGAGTGAAGAGAGATAGAGAGAGAGAGAGAGAGTGAAAAGAGAGGGGGGTAAATCATATCTTTAGAGAGGAAAAATGAGTGTTTAGCAGGGAGAGAATGAATGCTAGAAAATTATCATCTACAAAAGAGGGGCATTTAGAGTTTACTGTGTTGAGTATTAATTTTCTACGAGAGACTGAATAGGATGAAAAGAGATAGATAGATAAGATAGATATAGATAGATAGAGAGAGAGCGATATATATATATAGAGAGAGATGGAGGGAAGGGAAGGGAGAGAAAGAGAGAAATATTTATATAGAGAGTGTCAGAGAGGAATTATTTAGTATGATGTTTCAAGAGACTGACAGTGAAAATTATGCATTTTTAAAATTGAGAAGAGACACATTTCATTGTATTCTTGAGGGAGAGAGAGAGAGAGAGAGAGAGAGAGAGAGAGAGAGAGAGAGAGAGAGAGAGAGAGAGAGAGAGAGAGAGGAGGGGGGTGTACGATATAGTATATGTGTGTGCGTGTGTGTGTGAGCGGGTGTGTGGCATGTAAGTATGTATTTATTTTAGACATATATATAGAGAGAGAGAATGGAAAAATGTGTTTACCAGGGAGATAATAAAAGCTCGAGAAATGTTCCGTCTACAGAGCGTATGCATTTACAGGGTCATGGGGAGTTTTGCTTAGTATAAGCTACTGAGTGAGAATATATATATATATATATATATAATTATATATATATATATAAAGTAAAGTCGTCGGGGCGGCCTAATGTCGGTATCAGCCAATCAGCGAGGGAGTCTAACCCCTTTTCACTAGCGCTAGACAGTGGAGATTTTTTTGCATCTGAGGTGGAGCGCCACACCTATCATCAGCTCCTTACTTTACCGCACAGATCCCTGTGCTACTCATAACGCTGAGTTGGCGAGGACCAGAATCGAACTAGGAACCTTGTAGTTTCTAGCCGAA
>CM042158.1:58757122-58774622 GCA_023376005.1 Doryteuthis pealeii | reverse complement strand
TAACAGTGACCAACACACGAGCTTCGGTTTGTGCGTGTTCCGCCAGGTTAATGGCCCTTGTGTTCAACTGACATGGTGGGATGTCAGTTAATAACGGCAGGTGTGACAATGATAGTGCTCCTTACGAAAATAATGCAATTAGCACTCTTACAGAATTTTCTCTAATTTAAATAAAATGGCAGTAAATAAACTAATAACAGATAAGACACAAAACATTTTATTCACCAGTTTAACATTCTGGTTTTATAAAACATTTCTTAAAAACTCAAGAAGTAGTATATGGATTCGGTGAGAGGAGATCAAATCCGGGACGAAGCTGTTTGCATTTCAAATAGCGCTAAATTTTTAGGAAAGGTATAAATCTAACTATTCCCCACCCCAGCAATGGCTTAATAGTAATGGAGACTAGGCTCTTTTGTTATATATCGTTATCTACCCCATTGTCAGGTTATAAACGAGAGAGGAACTCGGGTGATAGAGAGTTGGAGACATTAGAGAGAAGAGTAGAGACTTCTTTTAAGGGATTTCTTTTTGTCATGGAATTAATCAACTCACAAGGCTTTTATTTTCTTGATCAAGATTTATTTTCTTGCCCATGTTATTCCGCGAGGGGAGTTAACAACCTCAGCAGAGAGAGGCCGGTGTTCTCTGCTCAACGTCAGGTTGAAAACTAAAATCTAACTCAATCACGTGTTCCTCGTGACGTGTTCTCTAGGTGTCAGATGGGGTTACCAACTGTCCTGTTATTTTTCCACTGGCTGATCCGAAAGCCAATGACCTCTTCAGCTACAGGGTTTGTCAACAATTTATGATACCACATAAATTATGTAATGCTTTAATCTAGGTGTGGTAACCGGTCTAGATAATGGAAACTCCCTCTAAAAATAATCTTCCACTCCTGCGGAAGAGGTTCGGGAAATACATTAACAAACAAGATTAAATCATTTAGATTAACTCTTTACTAACTTTAAACCGCTCATTGCGACACCCACCCCATTCCCCCGCTGTCGATACCACATTCAAACAAGGTACAACAACTGATGGTTGGCTCATTATAATTGAGCAGAAGGACTCAGATTACAATAATAATAGGACTTTATTAGAATAGAATGAGTTCTGAGATAAATAGACTGTGAATTTTGAAACATCACACCAGCCAGCTAAAAATACCAAGAAATTTGGTACAGCTTTGGGTGAAATTTGGGAGGCAACGAGTTAATGGAATAATTTTTTCTCCAAGCCATGCAAAGGAAAATCTTATGGAATTCAGTGACGTGAATAGAATTAACATCTACCCCTCAATAATTTTCACTCAAAAGAAAACCTTTACAACTTTAGTAAATTGAGTTTGCCAGTAGCATGTTTCATTCAATTTAGGATAATCGACATAGAATCCTCCTTTGTCGCGGCTGGGCGAAGAATACAGAGACTGCATCCCTTGCAGAATTGTAAGATCACCTTTCATAAAAGGGGTATCCTAGGTATGACACTCAACTGTACCTGATTATGAGACGGCAGTTCTGGTGAATGTGCGGTACCTCTTCATTGACCGCCCTGTCGGCTGGGACGTTAGAATGCACCGACTGCACCTCTGCAGAGGGGTAAGACTCCTCCAATGGGTCCACCTGTTGGCCGTGGGTGGCGACCCGTGATGCTTAAGGATAGAGCCCAGGTTGATGAGCAGTTCATGACATGTAATACTCAACTTTGGCCCTATCTTGGGCTAGACGGGCGGTCGGAGAGGCCCCCTCAGATCAACCGGCTGGTCACGTCAAGCCCTAGCACCTATATGATTTTCCCAACCCCTTTTTATCATATGGGTGCTAGAAGGCGGTGGCTGCGGGTCTACATGTCCTGGGAATGACGTTAAACTCTATCTGATGGTGAGGTTCCAGTTTTGGAGGTTTGGGGAATGTGGAGCACCCCTTAATCACCATTGATCCCTGGTCCACTCTGACTCGGAGTGGTAGTACCTGTTAGGGTCCCATCTATGGGTTAAATAGAAAAATGTATTTATGAAAAATTGTATTATCCATTAAGAATTGATTTATTTCAAAACTTTATCGGCATTAAATGACCCACTGAGGTTGATATGCCGTAAGACAAAACAAACCAAACCAAACCTAGGTATGACACTCAACTGTACCTGATTGAGACTGCAGTTCTGGTGAATGTGCGGTACCTCTTCATTGAAATTACTCCCAGGTTCACTCTGACCCGAAACGGTAATAATTAATAGTGTCATCTATCCGTCAACTAGAACTGATATTTGTATTCAATGTTTGATACTCCACGACATATCTTAACAGTCGTACTTCTTTCATGCATGGATGTCACTTATTCAACTCAATGAGAATGCTGTTTTACGTTTTAAGTTAGATCATGATTAACTTATTCTGGTTAAATCCTACTTAACGGACATAAATTCCACCATCATATGTCACCCCGCCGAAAGAAAAAATGCTAAAAAGGAGTTTACCGAATTTAATGAAATTTTTAATGTTGATACATTAATGAATAAAAGATATAATGCACCAGTTATTTCATTTAAAAACTAACATTTTTCTGGTCAATTTACTTTTGAACCACGTATGTTTGTGAATCTGTGTTACGCCTCAAAGATACGTGGTTCAAAGTTAACTGGCCTGAAAAAAATCTAAGAGATTTCTAATAAAATACTGATGCATTATATATTTTATTCATTAATATATCAACACTGAAAATGTCATTACATTTTGTTAATTCCTTTATTTTTTTTTTCTTTCGGCGAGCTGACATACGATGGTGGAATTTATGTCCGTTAAATAGGATTTAACCTTTATTCTTATCACATACATCACGTAATCATGGTTTGTTTACCACTTTCTTAAGGAAAGCTGAATAAATTTTTAAAATGTCTTGGCTCTAATGGTCATGATAGTTCGATAAAATAATGTCTTAGACGATGTCGAATATGGTAATTCTGAATTCATATTCATATTACGCTATTAAACTGTATCTAGTGGTAAAATTCTAATACTGGAGCTCTAGGGAGTGTGGAGTACCTCATCATTGTCATTACTCCCAGGTGCTCTCTAAAAGGAATGATAGTACCTTTTAGGGTCCCATCTATGGGTTAAATAGATTAAAATATGTTTGAAAAAAAGTTTGAAAGAAAAATTAAATACCCATCAAAAAAGTATAAAACAACAAATCTTCGGCATAAAATAACCCAATGAGTTAACATGCCGTAAAAACCAACCAACATTATTCTAACAAGTCAAAACATTTAAACCACCACTTATATTTATAGACTCTACCAAGTATCAGCTGGATGGACCAATGTGAAAACGACTAACAAGTAATTAAGGATGTTGTTCAGTTGTCCTAAAATATTTGCCGAATGGATTTCCTCCCAGAAGGATCAGAAGACAAGGGGTAAACAATTATCTTTCTAATTCCGGGAATTCTATAACAAAGTATTAAACTGATACTACGTCTTTCTACTTCAAGGAATACTACAGATCAGCAGACAAGTAATAAACTGATAGTACGTCTTTTTACTTCCAGGAATACTACAGATCAACAGACAAAGATTAAATGGATACTACATCTTTCTACTTCAAGGAATACTACAGATCAGCAGACAAGTAATAAACTGATAGTACGTCTTTTTACTTCCAGGAATACTACATATCAACAGACAAGGATTAAACAGATACTACAACTTTCTACTTCAAGGAATAAGACAGATCAAAACACAATAAACTGATACTACATCTTTCTACTTCAAGGAATACTACAGATCAACAGACAATTGATAAACGGATACTACATCTTTCTACTTCAAGGAATACTACAGATCAACAGACAAGGATTAAATGGATACTACATCTTTCTACTTCAAGATATACTACAGATCAACAGACAAGTAATACACTGATAATATATCTTTCTATTTCAATGAATACTACAGATCAACAGACAATTAATAAACTGATACTACATATTTCTACTTCAAATAATACAACAGACAAATGATTGTTTGATACTACATCTTTCTACTTCAAGGAATACTACAGATCAACAGACAAGTCATAAATTGATACTACATCTTTCTACTTCAAGGAATACTACAGATCAACAGACAAGTCATAAATTGATACTACATCTTTCTACCTCAAGAATACTACAGATCAACAGACAAATTAAACGGATACTACATCTTTCTACTTCAAGGAATACTACAGATCAACAGACAAGGATTAAACGGATACTACATCTTTCTACTTCAAGGAATACTACAGATCAACAGACAAGATTAAACGGATACTACATCTTTCTACTTCAAGGAATACTACAGATCAACAGACAAGTCATAAATTGATACTACATCTTTCTACTTCAAAGAATAAATCAAAATTTAATCCACAAGTAATATCTACTGAAACTGCACTCAATACAACAGTTTAACTAAAGCGCCTGAAATGGCGACAGGAATCGTAAAAAATGTTGTTGATGTATTTCTGCGATTAAATCTATTTTGAAAAAAGTATTTCCAGATAAAGATAATTATCTTAAATCTAAGAAATGATTTTAATGATAGCATCTGTAAAATTGAATTCACCAGCAATTTTTGAAATATCAATTTTTCATTGCCCGGAAAAATTTTATATCTTATTATAATGGAGTTAGTGTGTTCATCTGTCTGAAACCGAAACTATGTCACTACTCAAGTCACAATTCTCTTAGTTATTAACGCCACATTCTCATTGGTTTTATTTTTTTATTTCAAACCTCAGTTATTAATAAAATTGTTTTACATTATTAATACTGTTGGCCACATCTACATACAATTGTCTTTATATATAGAACAAAATAGCTGTTTACAGTGTGAATGGGAAAAGCTAATTTGCTGATGTTTAATACATATGAACTTAGTATTATTGATTTCTAATTGTTTAGTTTTATCTTAACGTATATAATTAAAAAATCCCTTCAATAAATCTTAAAAGAAATCCATTAACAAGAAGAAATAACGCTAACTTTTTTTCTTCACATTTTAACTAAATAGTTAAATTAGGAAAATTTACCAATGAAAGTCAGGAGTGATGGAAGAGTAGATTCGGTTGTTCTATTTTTCGATTATACCCCACTTCAGTTTCAAATCTTTTTATCTGCATTCTTATTTAGTTTCATTAGCGTTTCTAATGTAATGTGATATTTTATTACATTAAAACTTAAGTAACTGGAGGTTGCATATATTTGCTAGTTTGGATAAAAATTATTTACTCTAACAAAATTATCAGAAAATTCGTATTAAAACTAGCAGGACCTGTGGATATACCACAGTGGGATAATATAATAATTACAACGTCTGATGTTTACTTAAGAGCTATTACAATTTGTTCAACATGTAAAAGGCATAATAATCTTGATTTAACTCTCTCTCTCTCTCTCTCTCTCTCTCTCGCCACCGCTACCCCCCCCTCTCTCTCTCTCAATCATTTTTTTCTTTTCTTTTTTTCATCTTTTCATTATGTTTGGTTGAAACCGATTAGCCTCATCACTTCCACGCGGTCATCCATCTTTCTATTTTTCACAACTTTTTTTTCTTTCTTTTTCTTTCTTGTTACATGTGTACATCTGTGTAGCAAGTTCTTTTTATTCCCTTTCTTTCTTTATAAAAAAAAACGAAATGGTCCATTGTTTAGCTGAAATCCCTCATAAGAAATAAGAATTCGGAGATAAGCAATACTGGATAATCAGGATTTATCTTTTTGCATTTCATCTTGGACGATTTGAACGGCCATATTTTTAACCAGAGAGAGTTGCAAGAGGATAACGGTCGGCAGGTTAATGGACACGAGTATATATATATATATATATATATATATATATATATATATATATATATATATATATATATAAACAATAATTAGTAGATCTTAATGAATGGAAATCTTTCAGGGTTTATTAATAGATAATGATATTTACATTCCAACATTGTTAAATGAGTCAATATAATATCTAGTTGTGACTGTTAAATTGGGGGATTCAATATATCTTTATTCTAGCCGTGCTCACCGGGAGGATTTTATAGGCATGGTTATGACTAAAGTGCTGAGGACATGCTACCTTATCGATGAAAACTCGCCGTTTAACCACTACACTTGATCTTGCTGAGTCTTCTACCAATCGGTGGAGGTTCATGAGCGTTGCTCCCTCTTCGTGCATCACGCTTGTCCGGCCACTTTTAAACATAGCTATCCACTCCTACACTCTTCTATGCGAGAGTGCATTGTCCTTGTGTCGTGCTAAACGTCCCTGATTAATCTCAGTCCCTGACAATCCTTCCGACCAGAGAAATCGGGTCACTTCCTCCGTGCATATTCCTAGTGGAGCGACCATGTTTACACTGTAAAGACAACAAGCATAATGGCGCGATCAGACTTCGACTATATATCGTTAACCATAAGCACGTATGTGTTGAAGTTAGTTAGCGTACTGTTGGTTTGAGCAACAAGCTAAGCACGACTTTAACAGTGCATAGACAATTGGTACTTATGAGAATCTAGAATAGTCCACTCATGCATTTGGGTGATTCCATTCCTTGAGTCCTGATTGGCTACTTGGTTTCTATGATGTTATGAGGCTTCATAAATATTCTGGCATGTTGCAGTAGTATTGCAGCAAGACATATTCGTATTAAGTTACGATTCTTTGCTGCCTTGTCTTACCAATTCGACGGTAATTAGAACAAGTACGATTATTCTACAGAATGCACAGAACACAGTGTGGTAAGTATAAATATATGGCGAATTATTATCTTCCACTTACTATGCTGGGTATATATATATATATATATATATATATATATATATATATATATATATATATATATATATATATATATCGAGATTTCTTTTGCATTAGGAGAGGGGAGATATGAGAGTATCCGTGGTCATGCCCTCACAAATCTTTCTCTCACTTGAGTAGCTGGCTGGTACCTTACTAATCTAGTCGGTTTCATGCGTAACTGGGTCATTTCTTCTAACTTTTCTGGTCTGTTTAAGATGCTGGCCTAACTTGTGTCTTTAGCTTTAAGATGCTGGTTCGCCAAGATTGCCAATCGTTTACTCAGAAACAACACGGGGCATATATTTTGTGATCACATTTTTATTCATAGCCAGAACATTCTCAACAATGGCAAAATGAAGCGGAACCGATGCTTTACATTATGACGTGTTTTGCCTAATCAATTAAGCCAATTTTTTTCCAGCGGCGGAAGCCGGGGGTCCAATTGATGTTACCGACTGTAACACTCCAGTCGGCCCCAATTTTAAATTTCAACGACTTTGAATTCAAAATCTATACTAACCGTCTAAAAAGAAACGGTTTATTATCAATATATAAAGTCGTCGGGGTGGCCTATAGCCAGTATCAGCCAATCAGCGAGGGAGTCTATTCCTTTTTCCACTAGCGCTAGACCAAGGAGATGGGTTTTGCGTTTTAGGTGGAGCGCCATACCTACCATCAGCTCCTTACTTTACCGCACATATCTCTTTGCTACTGATACGCTGAGTTAGCGAAGACCGGTTTCGAACTAGGAACCATGTAGTTTCTAGCCGAACGCTCTACCCACTGAGGTAAGCCGGCCCTTATTATCAATATATAACGTGCGAATAATTTTTCTCTGTCTCATAAAACCGATTGCTTTAAATTAACATTTTTATTGAATGAAAATTTCAAAAATTAAGCATGGTCAACTAACGAAATCGTCATGGAGAGAGCCAATGTATTCAATATCAATTTAGACACCTGATTAGCCAATTAATAAGAGAATACGAATTCCTCCGCCTTTTAGGGAGGTGCTTTTTTCATTTTCCCCGTTAGCTTTACACGCATAAAATAAAAAAATTGGTAACCAATCTAGGAGAAGGAAAACTCTGTATTAAACCTGTTAACCTCTGCTCAAGAAATTGACCTGCTCATCCGGTGGGGTTGGTAAATATATATATATATATATATATATATATATATATATATATATGTGTGTGTGTGTGTGTGTGTGTGTGTGTGTGTGTGTGAAAATAAAATGGAAATTAATCCGACAGTGTGAATATGATATAATGAAAAAACAAAGGATGTTTACAACTGCATGGGCTCATCAGGAGAGAATGTGCAAACCGTTTCGGGGCCTTCCTCTCGACGGTTTAAAAAGCAACCCCGGCCCTTCCTCACTGATATGAGGACCCTCGCAATATCATGCATCGACCGCACGTGGGTCGGTCATCAACAAAAATAAGACGGGAAAAATGACCGTTAGCAAAACAGAACGCTGCTAGTCAAACGTTGGAATTAATAAAAAAATGCACCGTCTATATTAAAAATAAAATGAATTTTATTTAAAAATAAAATGAACAAAATGAACTTCATTTTAATTTTAAAATTAATCAGAAGCATTATAGTTATAAAATAAGACTCAAAAAAGTCTGGTGTAGAGTAATTTAAAAAAGTGTAAATTTGTATAAAAAGTGTATATAAATATCAAAATTATTTGTAATACAATCCAATTGTAAAATAAGTTGCCCACTTTTATAGGTAAATCCGTGGTGTTTATGGATAAATATCATCGAAGGAGTAAACATTCATATGTAAAGTTTTTTCATAGACAAGTATGTGAAAATAAAATGGAAATATCAGTGAGGAAGGGCCGGTGTTGCTTTTTAAACCGTCGAGAGGAAGGCACCGAAACGGTTTGCACATTCTCTCCTGATGAGCCCATGCAGTTGTAAACATCCTTTGTTTTTTCATTATATCATATTCATATATATATATATATATATATATATATATGTGTGTGTGTGTGTGTGTGTGTGTGTGTGTGTGTAATCTTATTTCTTTCGCCAAAGAGCACAACGCCCGGGTTTGTTATTATTCACTCAACGTCCCCTTACCTCATATGGTAGAGACGTATCAGTATCATTGACAGGTTAATTTCGCAAGAATTGTCCCGTGCTGTATCGTGGCCGAAGCAGTATGGTTTCTGATTATCCTGCTGAAGTCCCGGTTTCGATTTCTGTCGAAGGGAAATCGTTAGAATACATCGCTGATGAGATTTAATAAAGTTGAAACAGTCTGTACGATGTTTACACACCGAATAATTCTTTACCGAAATTCACTTGTCATTATTATCTTCTATAATTATCGAATTTTATGCGATATACGTATTGTAATTGCCTTCAAGCAAAAACATAAATAATAATATATACTTTATTCAACAATGCTTCTAAAAAAACAAGCAGCAAAAAATATTATATATATATATATATAATATATATATATATATATATATATATATATATATGATGAGTTTTGATAATTTGCTTTTGAAGCATTGTTAAATAAAGTATATTATCATATATATTTTTGAAGGCAATTACAATGCGTATATCGTATAAAATTCGATAATTATTGAAAATAATCATGACAAGTAAACTCGGCGAATAACACGTATGACGTGTGGAACACCGTACAGCTGTTTCAACTTTATTAAGTCTCATTAGCGGTTTGTAGCTACGATGTCTCTCCGACAGAGCTAGCAGCACGGATATCCATGAAAATCTCCCGCCACCCGTACCTATCATTCGTTGCTCCTGGGAGGTCCTCTGTGCACTATCCAGTATCCACGCAGAGCTGGACTATATGCGTCTTAGTTGGACGGCCTACTCTGGCGTGCCCATGTGATGGCTTTCACAGAAGAAAGTCACATCTTGCTTCTCTAGCAGTGTCCAGCGTGTATTGTTCGCCTCACACCTATGGTTTGTGTGATAATGGGCAGGTGCCATACTGTTTTTACCGAGGGGTGGTGCTTCCATGTCTTGATATATATATATATATATATATATATATATATATATATATATATATATATGGCATAATTGGTATGATATAGCCTGCCCATTACTCTATATGTCTAGTTACCTACGACGATAAGCATTACGCGACGAACGCTTACATATAACAATACCCGGATCTGGATAGGCTCATGTACCGTAATAATACTGAGCACTGTTTTGGAACCAGCGAATTTAATTTAGAAGTCTGAACAGCATCATTTGGGTGAATAGAAGACACACATTTTATTTTTTTATTTTTCAAATAATTGTTGGCTACCATACATACTATTCTTTAAAGATTTTAAACCATGTCAACCCTTATTGGGTTATTTTATGCCGAAGACATTTAGTTGTATTCACATTTTATAGGCATCGACAATTCTTTTAAACTCAATTTTAAAAAAATTGTTAAATAATTTTCTTCTATTTAACCCATGGATTTTACCCTAACAGCTTCAACCACTCTGGGTCTGTGTGGAGCTGTGAGTAATGTTGATGAAGTGGTGCTCCTCATTTCTCAAAGCTTCAGTGAATAAATTTGCTTTTCAGACTGTTGTCCTCATCTTTATTGTGGTATGTATAGGCACAACGTTTTGGCCGCTGCATCCTGCGGACTTCCTTTGGCGTTCCCTGTGTATACGAGTATAGTAATGATCAAAAATGGGATTTCATTTTAATAATTTTTCATTGATTCTTTTTTTTTGAATGAGATCTTTATAAGTTCTTCGATGCCTGATTGATGCACTATAAAACTATTGAAAATGATTTCTCAGGTTGGATCATTACTATACTCGAATGCACAGTGAAAACCTGAGGAATGCCTGTGAATACAACAACCGAAACGTTGTGTTTACTACCAACAGATAGAGGTTAACCGTCCTATACACACTAATTGGATCCATAGTGTCTAGGAAGTGAAAAATAAATTTCTCGAAATAAATGCTTTGGAATTTTTTTCTTAAAGAGCGCAGCAAAATTTCTAGAACATAAAAAAAATGATTTTAGATTCCCCAAACAACGGCACAATTAAAAGGCATTTTTTTTTTCGAAAAAAATGGTTCTTCTTGGATGATCGTCTCTCATTCATTTTTTAAAAATCCATTGAACAATATTGCAATTAGTGTCTATTAAGTGAAGATCGAAGTAGATTATGAACGTCAGTTGTCGATTATAAAACGTAGAAAATGCAGAAAAGAGTCGAGCATGCGCAGTAGTTTGTATGTTAATCGAACGAGGGTAGAAAAAAATCAAGAGAGTAATGTTATTTGATTACTGAATACACAACACGTACACAGATATATATGTAAGGAAGATTTCTTATATGGACTTTTGGATTATATATATATATACAAAAACACACACAAAAACACACACACACACAAACACACACACCACACACACACATACACACACACATATATATATATATATATATATATATATATATGCTGTAGATAGAAGGAAAGTGGTCAAGAAATGATCAACTCAAAACAAGTCACTGTGACTTGTTTTGAGTTGATCATTTCTTGACCACTTTCCTTCTATCTACAGCATATCGTCGGATCCTAAACCCATCCACCCTTCCTTCATATATATAATATATATATATATATATATATATATATATATATATATGGGAAAAATAAGACTAAATCAATCCGACAATGTGTGGAAAAAGGTAGAAAAACACGGGATGTTATATGGTTGTTTATTGAAGGTGGTGAATTCAACGTTATAACGTTTCGGTCTGTTAGACCTTCGTCAGGACAGTGATTGAGTTCATTCGTTAAACGTTGTCGTTCTCATACAGGCGAGTCTGCAGGTCGTGAATGGGACGGGGTGGTCAGTTGCTGATGCCACTTGGAATGTTTAGGTTTGTAGTGGGATTTTTTTTGGGGGGTGTAGCTAGTAAGGTCATGTTATTGATGCCACAGGAATGTTTACGTTGGTAATGGGAGTTGATGTTTTTTTAAGGTATAGCTAATCAGGTCATGTGGTGATTTGTTATGGAAAGGGGTCATCAGTGGGTCATATACGCTGGGTTTGATGGAGATAGAGGTGGGATGTGTAAAAGTAGGAGATGGATTATAAGTATGTGTGTTTATTTGTTTATTATTTATTACTAGCAAATATATGCACCCTCCGGGTGCAAGTATTTGAATTTTAATGTAATGAAATATGTTAAATTTGAAATACTTTGAAACTAAATAAAATCCAAATAAAATGATTTGAAACAGAGGGGGTATAATCGAAGAATAGAACAACTTTGAAACTAAGTCTTCTCATTTTTCATCATCCCTCCTTTTTTGCTGAATTTTCCTAATTTAACTATTTAGTTAAATTAGGAGGTAAAGAATAAAATTACTGTTATTTCTTTATATTAAAGGATTTCTTTTAAGATTTATCCCCGAGTTTTTGCTCATATTCATTAAGAAAAAAAACAAACAATTAGAAATCAATAATACCAAGCGCATATTTAATAAAATTAAACTTTTAATATCAATATGCAAATTAGCTTTCCTGTTCACACTGTAACCCGCTATTTTGTTGCATATATAAATACAATTGCATGTTATTAGAATGTAGATAAAGTCAAAAGTATTAATAAGGTATAACAATTTTATCAATAACTGAGGTTTAAATAAAAATAAATTCATGGTGAATGTGACGTCAATAACTAAGGGAATTGTGACTTGAGTAGTGATTTAGTTTCGGCTTCAGACAGACAAACACACAATCTCCATTATAATAAGATATATATAATTATATATATATATATATATATATATATATAGTATAGTAAGTCGTCGGAGCGGCCTAAAGTCGGTATCAGCCAGTCAGCAAGGGAGTATATCCCCTTTTCAATAACGCTAGGCAAGGAGATTGTTTTGCCGTCTGAGGTGGAGCGCCACACTTACCATCAGCTCCTTACTTTACGCACGGATCCCTGTGCTACTCATAGCTTTCTCGTGTGGTGTTTCTTCCACAACTTATTTAAAATTACATACTGCATTCTTGTGCAGTCCCCATCTTATTCTCAAGGTCCAAGTGTCCAAGTGGTGCAATCGTACAGTAGCAACAATACAACTATAGATTTAGTATAATAATAGAAAATATATGATGGCATAGAATTACCGATGAGGAACTATTTTGTGAGAAGTAAATACTGGGAGAAAACATGCAAACAGAACTAAAAGGAAATCTTAGGGGAAAAAAGGAAAGAAAATAAATTAAATCTTCAGACTTTATTTTTAGAATTCTTATTCAAATAAAGGAAGGAAACCAAAAGAATGAGAGAAAACTAGAAGAAGAAAAGAAAAAAAAAATTAAACAAGAACCAAAAAGTAAGAAAACATATTTTTTCTGTAAAGCTAGTATAAAATGTGGTCTTAAAGTAATTATATGAACAAATCCAAGTTGGAGGCACGTGCTATAACGGATATAGTCGTAAAAATGGACACGGCAAGACGGGTTTAAATCCTGCACAAGGCCTGTTTTCCTATCACAGCGTCCGAACCCTTGGAAAATGTATTAATCCAACCTATTCTCCCTCCAGCTATGGGTAAATAGTAGGGCTGGCTGTGCTCTTAAACCTAAGATAATTGTTTGCAAGAAAACATTTGCGTTTGTTTTACTTTTATAGATTGTTAAATGTAATTATCATTAAGTTCACTAGCAAAATAAAAAACACCCACCGGGCGATGGAAAAGATTTTTGAAACATATTGCCTGAGGGGTGGGAGTTAAAAATTCAATGTCAGCGAGTTGTACCCTAAGTAAGTAAAATCATAAAATTCATTAAAGGATTAGAAAATAAAACAATTTGAAATGTAAACTTTAAGTATGTATTAAAATAAAACAAACTATGTATAGATATATAATACCAGTCATGTATTTATTGAAACTTCTTTTAAAAATCAATGAGGACTGTCTAATGTTGCATGTTCAAATTTTGAGTGTATTTATTCTATGTTATGACGATTTGGAGTAATGAGACGTAAGTAGTGACGTAGTTTTTGTAACAGACAAAAACCGGAAGCGAATCTCCATTATTAATAGATATGTACAATGTTGTGTCTGAAACGTTGTACAGATAACAATAAAGGTGAGGTCAATAGTCTGAGTAATCCTAATAATACTAAATAGTCTTATGTTTGATTTTTCATTAAATCCATGTGCATTCATAAATTAATAGAAATAAGTTTCATAAACTTCATGTGTATCAATAAATTAGTGGTAATAATTCCCTGTGTAATAATAGAGTTGTGGTTATGTTAGATTTTTTGGACCATATGACCTTTAAGTAAAGTAAAGTCGTCGGAGTGGCCTTAAGTCGATATCAGCCAGGCAGCGAGGGAGTATATCCCCTTTTCACTAGCGCTAGACCAAGAAGATTATTTTAAGTATCTGAGGTGGAGCGCCACACCTACAATCAGCACCTTACTTTACCACACAGATCCCTGTGCTACTCATACGCAGAGTTGGCGGGGGCCGATATGGAACTAGGAACCTTGTGGTTTCTAGCCGAACACTCTACCAACTGAGCTAAACCATGATCTCGATTAAGAAAGGATATGTTTTTCATTTACACCGTCAATATCCGGTTGTTTGTTAGGGGTTTAGGTTAGGTTAGGTTACGGTTAGGGTTAGGGGTTAGAGTTAGGGGTTATTTTATGATTTTTTTAAAATCTAAAAATCGTCTGTTAAAACAGCCGGATATTGACGATGTAAATAAAAAACATGTCCTTTCTTAATCGAGATCAAAAAGGGGTGCCTAAAGGTCATATGGTCTGATTTTTTTAATTAACTTAATGTGCATTCATAAATTGAAAGAAATGATTACACTGACATATATTGATATATTTGACCTATAGATTGGATCCCAAAATGTACTACCAGTACGAATCACAGTGGACCTGGGAGTAATGGCAATAAATGGGTAAATTATAAGAATCCTGCATATGAAAATTGGTCGGGGATTACTTATGTACGCACGATATTGTAAATTCACGGTGCAATTTTTGGGAGTGGAATGAAGAACAACTTAATTTCTTTTGTCATCGAAACCATTTAACTATGTGGAGGAAACGGATATACAATTTCTTGCAATTTTATTTTCAGTTCTTTTTTTTAAAACAATTTTCCGTTTCGCTACGTTCCGAAAGTTCCGTACTGCAAAGATATTCTACAGCTCTACTTTTTCTAATTAATATACTTCATTTTCTTTTTACCTTGCATTGATTTCCTTCAGAGCAAGTGGAAAGAAATCCAACGCAACGGGTAAGATTTCTCTTCTTGCAGTTTCTTACTGGCTAGAAAATGTATGTAACCATTGTTTAAAAAAACCCAAATTGACTTGAACACTGCAGGCTAAGGTCATACAGACACATACGCACAAGACACACACACACACACACACACACACACATATATATATATATATATATATATATATATATATATATATATATATATATATGATTGTGTGCGTATGTGTGTGAGTGTGCGCATCTTCGTATATATATATATATATATATATATATATATATATATATATATATATATATATACTCTTCTCTATAAGGAAGGGAGCACTCTGTGACGGCCTTTACACACAAAGCGATGTGTGTATTAAAACATTTAAAATCCCCTTCCCATTCTGTAAGTGAAGACAGCCTAATGGTTAAGGTGCCGGACTGACACCCAACCGACCGGAGTTCAATTCCGGCTGTAGGTAGCTTAGAAAATGTCTAATAAGTCGAAACACGTATCTGTGGATGACCCTATATATATATATATATATATATATCTACGTATATATATATATATCTATACGTATTGTATGTATATATATATATATATATATATATATATATATATTATGTATATATATATATATATATATATATATATACTCTTGTAGCCAATGTTTAGCAAGATAGCTTAGCAGAGCAATGTTAGTGAGTTCGTTTCTCAATTGGTACCCTATACGTCTGGCCTTGGTGCTCCACCACCGCTAATTAGAAACACTCTCCTAGCAAACTTGACTTCCTAACTGAGATATATTCATACACACATAAATATATATTCCGTCTGATAATTGTGTAGCAAGATTGCATTTGGCAAGGACTACTAATGGAAGGGGGAGGAAGAAATAAATAAATAGAGATTGATAAAGGTTTAAAAAATAGTGATGACCAAAACAGGATGAACGATGGTTTGACCGTAGCGTGACCCCGAATGGAGAATTTGGTGTCAACAGGAAGTTTCGGGTGTTGACCGGAAGTCACGTGGTGACGTGAACGACGAAGAAAAGGACGAGCCTCTTTTTGCTTTGGGACGCGTAGGGGAACGGACGGGCCTTTGGTGCCTAGTATGGGGTCATAGTAATCAAGCAGTGTTCTCTCTCTCTTTCTCTCTGCCTTTCCTCCTCTCCGATACAGCACACGGGACGAACCTACCCTGGAAATAAAGGCTAGCAATTGTGACTACATATTTCTCGCGTTGTAATTTTTATCAACACCATTTTAGCACTGTGAATTTGGAGGCATGTGGACGAGACCCGCTATACAATATACACCGCCGCCGCAACGTTACATATATCGTTTTAGTGCCCGGAAAAAAAGGGACAAGGTTACCATTGCCCGCACCACATGCAACGTAAAACAATGGATTTTTAGAGTTCATAATTGAAATATTTCTTTGGCATTGTAAAAAGTAATTTGCAAACATATCTATTTGATTTATTAATCGGGCACAAACAGGTAATAACCCCTCCGAGTAAAAGTGGACCCGAGTGAAATGTCAATGATAGTGTACAACAAGGACTGGAACTTCAAAACCAAGTGCATTTAACCTCATACCCAGGACATACATTCTTTTGGGTTGTGGACATTACCATTCTACAGGGGATATACACCAACACAATTCATAAGCACATACACTCACATGCACCTACGTATATATATATATATATACATATATAGTACACAGATACACACACACAAACACACACCGTCAAGCCCTAGCACCTATATGATTTTCCCAACCCTATTGCCCTTATGGCAAGCCCCAAGCCCTTTTTTATCATATGGGTGCTAGAAGGCGGTGGCTGCGAGTCTACATGTCCTGGGAATGACATTAAACTCTATCTGATGGTGAGGTTCCAGTTTTGGAGGTTTGGGGAATGTGGAGCACCCCTTCATCACCATTGCTCCCTGGTCCACTCTGACCATGAGTGGTAGTGCCTGTTAGAGTCCCGTCTATGGGTTAAATAGAAAAATTGTATTATCCATTAAGAATTGATTAATTTCAAAACTTTATCGGCATTAAATGACCCACTGAGGTTGATATGCCGTAAAACAAACCAAACCAAACCAAACCTAGGTATGACACTCAACTGTACCTGATTGAGACTGCAGTTCTAGTGAATGTGTGGTATTCATTTATTGAAATTACTCCCAAAAACACACACACAAACACACACACACACACACAACACATATATATATATATATATATATATATATATATATATATATATATATATAGTTTAGATGTTGTGTATTTTGGCAGCAAGTTATTTTTCCGGCATGTGTTATTGAATAACACGGAAAGATA
>CM042158.1:58714622-58754622 GCA_023376005.1 Doryteuthis pealeii | reverse complement strand
TTTTATCTAAACCTCAATTATTAATAAAATTGTCTTACATTATTAATACTGTTAACTATGTCTACATACTAACAACATGCAATTATATTTATATATACAACAAAATAGCGCTTTACAATGTAAACGGGAAGGCTAATTTGCATATTAATATTAAAAAATCGAATTTAATAAATATGTGCTTAGTATTATTGATTTCTAATTGTTTGGTTTTATTTTAATGAATATAAGCAAAAATCTCTTCGATGAATCTTAAATGAAATCCATTAACAAGAAAAGATAACTGTCATTTCATTCTTTACTTCATCTTTTAACTAAATACCTAAATTAGAAAAAATAACAATGAAAGACGAGAGTGATGGAAGAGTGAGTTTCAGTTGTTCCATTTTTTATTATACTCCCTCTGTTTCAAATCTTTTTATCTGTATTCTTATTTAGTTTCATTAGCCTTTCTAATTTAATACAATATTTTATTACATTAAAACTTAAATACTTGCACCCGGAGGGTGCATATATTTGCTAGTATACACAATGACAACTCACAATATATCTTCACCTCACACATAAACATACACAGGTATATATATTATATATATATATATATATATATATATATATATATATATATATATATATATATATGAGGTAAAATAAGGAATGAAAGAACAGAACTCAGACAAAAATGTGTATTATATTTCGCTGGTGTTTCAACTCAGCTTCTTCTGCTTTATTTTTGAATACTCCAGCGAAATATGCTACACATTTTTGTCTGAGTTTTGTTCTTTCATTCCTTATTTTACCTCATCCTGTCGCATTCATTCCAACCCCCTTTTCCTCATATATATATATATGTATATATATATATATATATATATATATATATATATATATGTGTGTGTGTGTGTGTGTGTGTGTGTGTGTGTGTGTGTGTGTACGTGTGTGGAGAAAGGTAGACAAACACCGAATGTTTTACATGATGGATGTTTATTGTAGGTAATGGTGTCGACGTTATAAGGTTTCGGTCATTTAGACCTTCTTCAGGACGTTAGATTGAGTTCTTGCCTCAACGGTATTCATTCTAATACTTGTGAGTTAGAAGGTCGTGTATAGGGGAGGGTGGTCAATTGCTGAGATTACTAGGAGTGTTTAAGTTGGTAGTGGGGGTTCTATTTCTTTTTCTTATGGTGGGGGTGTAGCTAGTAATGGTCTATTATTGATGCCACGGGTGTTTAGTGTGGAAATAGGTCTTCAGTGGGTCATATGCCCTGTGTTTTGTGGAGATATGTAGTAGGTCATGTAAAGGTTGAAAATGGTAGAAGGATTTGTTACGTGTGCGTTTATATTATTATTATTATTATTATTATTATTATTATTATTATTAGCAAATATATGCACCCTCCGGGTGCAAGTATTTAACTTTTAATGTAATAAAATATTGCATTAAATTAGAAAGGCTAATGAAACTAAATAAGAATACAGATAAAAAGATTTGAAACAGAGGGTGTATAATAAAAAATGGAACAACTGAAACTTACTCTTCCATCACTCTCGTCTTTCATTGTTATTTTTTTCTAATTTAAGTATTTAGTTATAAGAGGAAGTAAAGAATAAAATGACAGTTATTTTATCTTGTTAATGGATTTCATTTAAGATTCATTGAAGATATTTTTGCTTATATTCATTAAAATAAAACCAAACAGTTAGAAATCAATAATACTAAGCACATATTTATTAAATTCGATTTTGTAATATTCATATGCAAATTAGCCTTCCCGTTCACTCTGTAAACTGCTATTTTGTTGTATATATACATATAATTGCATGTTGTAAGTATGTAGACATAGTTAACAGTATTAATAATGTAAGACAATTTTAATAATAATTGAGGTTTAGATAAAAATAAAATCATGGAGAATGTGATGTCAATAACTAAGAGAATTGTGACTTGAGTAGGAATATAGTTTCGGTTACAGAGAGAAAAACACACAATCTCCATTATAATAAGATTATTATTATTATTATTATTATTATTATTTAGTCCGTATCGTGTTGTCGTCTTTTTAGGTCTATAGCTGTTTATGATGGCTTTTCCTAGGTGCGAGGAAATATTAATAAAGCCGGATCTACAATTCACATTTCGTGTGTTTCTTATGGTGCTGGCTTCGAATATTTGTCATAATCTTTTGTTGGGGATGTATGCGATCATCGACGCGCTGTTGAAATTAAAGCTGTGTTGTGTTTTAAATATGTGCTGGAATAGATAGTTGTTGCTGTCACACAATTTAATGCTGCACTGGTGTTTGTATATTTCCCAAAGTTATTATGTGAAATGCAAATGCCCTCTTTTCGGATTTGAATTCGAGTCGCTGTATCAATTTACAACGACGATAACCATTACATAACGCCTACTAGTTATCAAATATAAGACTAAACAGTGGTTAATAATTCAGGGAAGATACTGATTGGTTAGATTTTACGTCATGATATATATATATATATATATATAATATATATATATATATATATATATATATATATATATATATTACCCGACTGAATAACAAGGACTACTACCACTCGCTTCTTTCGTTATTCTGTGATAAAAAAATTCTTATTACCTTCCATATACTAACAAATGCCCTGAAGATGATCTAACTAATAGATCGAAACTCTGCAGCGTCGGCCAATACACTCACCACTAAACATTTAAACCTGTGTTTTTTCATTCTTTCTTAATATACTACATACCGTCGGATTCACTCCCTTTTCTTCACACACACACACACACACACACACACACACACATATATATATATATATATATATATATATATATATAATGTGTGTGTGTGGTGTGTGTGTGTGTGTTGTGGGAAAGGTATGGGATATGCCGAATACATATTGTTTTATTCATTCATGATCGGTATTTCATTTTTCTCTTTTAAACTCAATTTTTAAGCACTTTTTTCTATTTAACCCATGGGATCCTAAAATGTACTATCTCTCCGGGTCCCAGTGGACCTGGGAGTAATGGGTAAAATACTGTAGAATGAATGGTTAATAATTCAGAGAAGATATTGATTGATTGGTTAGATTTTACGTCTTGTTTAGCCATTGTTGGATTATGATTTTGTTTTAATCATTCATGATGGGTATTTCATTTTTCTCTTTCAAACTCAATTTCTAAGCACTTTTTTCTATTTAACCCATATATGGGACCGTAAAATGTACTACCTCTCCGGGTCCCAGTGGACTTGGGAGTAATGGGTATAAAAGTGTAGTTCACACTCCACAGAGCTTCAGAATTGGAACTTCACCATTTGATGCATTTTAACGTCATAGCCAAGACTCAAAGAATATATTGCTCAATGATCAAATAGAGATCGAATACGTAATTATGGAAAGAGGGACAAAGCGAAAGGGTTTGTTTGTTTGTTTGTTTATTGATTTTAACGGCATATAAACCCGTCTGGGGTTATGTGATGTCTAACGGTTAGGAAGTTATACATACCGTGTATTTATATTTATACTTTTTAGTAATGAGTTTTAACAATGTGTTAGCATTATTGGGGATTATGTTGTATGGTATTGATTTGTTTCATGTCTATATTCTATGGTATAATTTTGTTTCCCTAAATAAAGAGAGAATATCCTCCATGTTGACATTTTCAAACAGATCTTTCATATTGTTTGCTTTAAAATAACGGTTTCTGATGTGAGCACAAAACTTGCATTCCATGAATAAGTGTTTAACTGTCAAAGGTGTTTGACATGTTCCACATTGTGGCTGTATATTGGAGTGCGTTAGTTTTGTATGACCAAGTGGTAATCGGGACACAATGACTTGTTCCTTTCTAGACTTCCTTAAATTTGGTCTCCAGCCTCCCAATGGAGTTTGATTAGGAAGAGTTTATTGTGGATGTAGTTATTCCAGTGTTGTTGCCATTTTGTATGAAGGAATCTATTAATTTTATGTTTCAAATCAGTATATGTTATTTTGAAATTGTCAGGGATCAAATCTAGAGCCGATTTAGCTGCAGTGTCTGCCCTTTCATTCATATTAGGACATCAGGTATTTAAAGGGATAGATATAAAGGAATAACTCTAAAGGTTTGAAGTGAAGACACAGTAAAAGGTGTTCGAATCTCGAATTGAATGCAGCTGTCAATTAAGTCCGAGTGAGTCATTCTAGTTGAGCAGTACCCGAACGGACATTCAAATATTACGGGCTTGGTCAAAGTTTTTACATGTGACCGGAGTGAAATACGATTCCTAATCTGATAAATCCCCTCCACTGCCACCACCAACCACACCACCACCACCATCATCATCATCACCAGCAGCAGCAGCAGCAGCAGCGGATCACATATCGAAAGCTTTTGACTCGAGGTCGGTCAGCGCGGACACAGACCCGGGTTTGAGAACACAGAGCTTAATCGATAGAAATATGTAGTATAAAGGTCAATGAATCAGGCTCTGTTCGCCTTGTGTTCGATTAGCAAAGATCTTTGAAAGCCGGAGAACATTTAAGCCAATGCATAAAAAGGATTGCGTTCTTGATTATGGCTATTGCCTTCCTTAATTCTTTGTTTGTATCGCATTCCAAAGATTATTTGTATAATGGCTTTAGATTTCACTCCATTAGATGGTAGTCTGTTTGTAGGAAAAAAGTCAAGTATATATATATATATATATATATATATATATATATATATATATATATATACGGAGAGAAAAATGGGAAAAAAAGCAATATTAAATACGCATGAAAAAAAAGAAAAATCGAATGAAACGAAACAACAAAGATCAGTGATCAACAGTGATCATATATATATATATTATATATATATATATATATATATATATATATATATATGCACACACACATATATATATATATACATATCCATATATATATATATTATAATATATATAATATATATATATATATATACCTACACCTCAGTTTTTTCTTTATACATATAATGAGTGCGTATAAATATTATGCACACACACACATATGTATACAACACACACACACACACCACACACACTTATATATATATATTATATTTATATAGGGAGCGAGAGAGAGAGATAGAAAGTCATAAAAGTGAAATATATATGTTGTGTTGTATTATTATCTGTATGTTGTGTGTGTGTGTGTTTGGGGATATGTGTGTGTGTCTGTTGTGTGTGTGTGTGTGTGTGTGTCTCTCTCCTCTCTCCTCTCTCTCTCTCTCTCTCTCTCTCTCTCTCTCTCTCTGTGTGTGTGTGTGTGTGTGTGTGTGTGTGTGTGTGACTTTTCTTGGGGCGGAATTTATGTACTTATATTTATATAGAAGAGAAATGTGAAGGCTCCTGTTGTAATGATTACCGCGAACGAGCTAAAATCCCGGACGAGCCTGTTTCCATTTCACATACCGCTTATAGATTTGGGAAATGTATGCATCCTACTATTCCCCTCCAGCTATGGGTATATAGTATGACAGACAGGGTAGTTTAGTCTTACCTAGGCAACCGCTCTAAGAGAAAGAAAACTCTTAATTTAAAACCAGTTAAACTCCACTTAAGTCATTGACCTTGTCGCATACTGCTCGTGCGAAGAAATTGGTATATATATATTATATATATATATATATAACAATTCCTACTACCTCCCACTACCAATGCCTAGGCTAATGCTCGTTTTAAAACGAGACAACCGAAACATTCCATCAGTTCCACACCAAGATGGCAGATAGACACGCCGAGAGCGCTCATGAAGAAACCTTTGATGGATTGCTACACCAGTTCCACCAAGACATTAAAAAGATGGCTAGACAGTTAGAAAGGATCGAACAAAAACTCGTCCGGCAAGAATCATCAGTAGAGTTTAACAAAACAGATATATATATATATATATATTAAATTTTTACTTGAAGGCACTTACAACGCATGTATCGCATAAAATTCGATACTTTTTTTCTTATAGAAAATGAACTTGACAAGTGTAATCCCAACAAAGGATGGCTCGATGTGTAGAATACCGTACAGACTGTTTCGACTTTATTAAGTCTCATCAGCGGTATATACTAACGATTTCCCCTCCGACAGAAATCGAAACCGGGACTTCAGCAGACACAGTGAAACACTAGTGAAACACTTTTATCGCCTCGGCACAGTACACAGCTGACCATCCAGCGAAATAAGTTGTAAGTGCCTTCAAGTAAAAATTTAATATATACTTTATTCAGCAACGTTTCTAAATAAAAAAACATCCAAATATATATATATATATATATATTATATATATATATATATATATATATATATATATATATATAGATAATCATGTCCATACATATACGTACGAGCAAAAATTGCTCTTTAGCATACATAGACTAATTTATATATATATATATATATATATATATATATATATATATATATATATATATATATATATATATATATATATATATATATACGGACACATTTTTGCTAAGCCTTCTAACTGCCCTGAAATGTTATTGATTTATTGCGCTAAATTTACTCAGATTACAATACTAATAGGACTTTATTTGAATAGAATGAGTTCTGAGGTAAATATATAGTGAACTCTGAATTATCCTATCATAGAGATAAAAGTACCACGAAAATATCTACAGCCGTTGGGGAAATTTGGTTGGCAAAGAGTAGAATTAGAATCAGTGAAATTTTTTAAAGCGATTATTTAGTTTCGTAAGTCATTCTAATTCTCTATAATATTCTACTGTATCAAAACTTAAAAACTTGTCCCTAGAGCCGATGATTTTTATAGTCTTATTATAATAAAACTTATCTGTTTCTGTGTCTGTCTGTGTGTAACCGAAAGATCACAATTGACTTAATTCATTATTCTTAGTGATTATTTCCCAAACAATATTCGATCTTAATGATACAATACATAGGCAAGATATAAAGATATACCAACAAACGAATCTATGAGCATAAAAGAGCCATAAAACTCATATCGATTAAACTCGAGCTGCGTTAGATTTGCCTCAAAACAGCCCATTTGACATTAACACTTAACCTACCAAAATTTCCCCCACGACCACACCAAATATTCTTGTATATTTTGCTTGTATGATGGGATGTTTTAAACTTCACTATCCATTCACATCAGTACTTATTTTATTCAAATAAGCCCTATTATTATTGTAATCTGAGTCCATCTGCTCAATAATAAATAACTAACCAGCAGTTTTTGTACATTAGTTGGGTCTGGTGTGAGCCGCATTGAGCGACTTATGTAGACAGAAATTGAACAAAACGTTTGAAAAAAGCTGGATGGGAATTATAAAAGAATTCTACGTGCTGTTCTGAACAAAATTCTGGGAGCAGAATCACAAAAAAATCAACTGTACATTCATCCTATCTCACAAACCCTACAAGTTAGCCGAAAGAAAAATACACTGAACACTGCTGGAGAAGTACGGTAGATCTCATGAATGACGTTCTCCTGTTGACTCCTACACAAGAACACACCCGCAATTGGTCGACCAGCAAAATCTTACATTGATCATGTGTATGCGGATACTAGATGTCGTGAGAAGGACTTGCCAGGAGGGATGACAGATAGGGATGCGTGTCGAGAGAGCGCGAGAGTCATGGGAATATGGGCTGTCAACGTAACATGATGATGAGCATGATGGTTACATTAAAATGGAAAGCACACATTTATGTGAGTAAATTCAATTTAAATATGTGCAAATGAAATCTCCCTCATGGTTGTACAAACATTTCCTGGTATTTTTACTTGTATGATGGGATATTTTTAAGTTCCCTATCTCTTCACATCAGAATTCATTCTATTCAAATAAAGTCATATTATTATCACTGTAACTCTGCATACGCGCACTATGTTATGTCTGGGTTGGGGATTTACCGAATAAAGTAACATTAAAAGAAAATCGAAGTCTTGTATTTACTAAAAAGTCATATTATGATTGTAATAGGAGTCCGTCTGCTCAAGTATAATGAACTAGCCAACAGTTTTTTTTTACTTTGCTTGAGCAATGATGGGAAACCACTGTGAGTGGTTTAAAGTAAACAGTTAAATACACTCGTCACACAACGATTTGAAGCTGATTACAATTATCACGTAAAAGATCCTTACGTTGACATAGCTTTAAATGTGAGAATACATTATATTAAATCATATATGCACAAACCAGAATCTGCCTTATCTTGATTGTAAAAAAATATACGTGGGTAATGAGCTTATCCAAGTCTCAAAAGCTGTTATGGTTTGGCGAACGTCGCATTTGTTTTGCGCGGGAAGTTCGAAAAGACAAAGGAAAATTGAACAAAGAGACTGGAAAGGGAAGTAAGGACTTCCGGCTGAGGGACAAAGAGAAATATTAAAATGCGTAGGCGTGTCGTCAATACAAAAGCGAGATGGTTAAGCATTCAGCGGTCAGTAGGGGCAGTCAGCAGTCAAGGGTTGATCGAGACCAGTCGGTTGAGTGAGTTCATTCGGAAAGCAGTCGTGAGAGAGTTGATACGCTCTCCTCTCCCCTGTGTGTGTGTGGGGGGGGGGGCGTACCCGTTACTTAGCCACCATTCAACAAGGCCCAACGTGTGGCAGATTGCAGTTTTTGTAGTCTCATCTTGACTTCCTCATTTAGTAGCCGCCAACGTCAAGTTCCATGCCCTGTACATGCATCACCGAGTTAGAAGAAGAAGCAAATAAAGAAGCCCTTTAAATATATGATACAGCATGCCTTGTGATTTCATTAAGCAGTATACCAGCAACGTATACGATTCAGCGTGAGCTTGAAGAAGCTGCTATATAATATATATACGATTCAGAGTAGCAAAGAAGGGCTACACAACAAAGCAACCGATTAGAAACTAATCACTTTGTTCAAATACTTTTGAGCATCACTATATATGTGTGTGCATGTGTATATATGTGAATATGTATGTATGTTTTTATGAGTATGTGTAAATATTTGTGGGCAATTATATTTGGGGCCGGGTTAGCTTAGTCGGTAGAGCGTTCGGCTAGAAACCACAAGGTTCCTAGTTCGACACCGGTCCTCGCCAACTCATCGTATGAGTAGCACATGGATCTGTGCGGTAAAGTAAGGAGCTGATGGTAGGTGTGGGGCTCCACCTCAGACGGCAAAACAATCTCCTTGGTCTAGCACAATTGAAAAGGAGATAGACTCCCTCGCTGACTGGCTGATACCGTCTTTTGACCGCCCCGACGACTACTTTTTAATTATATTTGTGCGTGTGTGTGAATGTGTCTGTGTGTGTGTGTGTAGATGTAAATTAAATACTTAATAAGTTAATAATTAAATAAATAGTTAATATTGTAAGTAAATACTAATAATGTTAACCTTGTCTTAATATATAATGAGCTACTCAACTTGTTTTGTTTTTTCTTGTTTTGTTCTTTTGCTGTTGTTTTTTTGATTTTTTCAATTTAAATGAAACCTTTTCCGTTTTGATAATAGATACTTCTCAGATAATTTCCCTTATTCAATACTCAAAACAAAGGGATTTAAAGCATATTATATTTTTATTCGAATATTCAAGAGAACCACTGTTTCAGTGTATACATATTTACCAACCCCTCCGCACAAGCAGGATGTGACACAAAGTCAATTTCTTAAGCGGAGTTCAACAGGTTTGAATTCAGAGTTTTCCATCTCCTAGACTTGTTGCCTAACCAAGGTTAAAGAGCCTAGTCTGTCCTATTATTTACCTAGAGCTGGAGGGAGAGTAGGATTCATACATTTCCCAAGGGTATTAGCGCTAAGTGAAATGCAATTACTACATCCAGGATCATCCTGTTTCAGTGTATATGTGTGTGATTTCATGTGTGTGTAGATATGTTTGTGCAAATATATCTGTGTGTGTGTGTGTGTGTGTGTGTGTGTATGTGCGCGTATGTATGTGCATGTGTTCATATGTGCCTGTGCTTATGTGGGTTTGTGCGTGTACATGAGTGTGATTTTATGTGTGTATGCATGTGTGTGCAAGCATATATCTGTGTGCGTGTGTGTGCGTGTGTGTGCGTGTGTGTGGCTGTATGTGCATGTGTTCATGTGTGACTGTGCTTATGTGGGTTTGTGTGTGTATGTGAGAATGATTTTATGCGTGTATACATATGTGTTTGCAAGCCTATATATATATTTATGCTTGCAAACACATATGTATACACGCATAAAATCATTCTCACACACACACACACACACACACACACACACATATATATATATATATATATATATATATATAATATATAGTCGTACGACTATTAATGCTCTATATTCGCAATATATTGAGCCCTATTGGATTAACATAGTAGTACCATAAATGAATATATATATATATGTGTGTGTGTGTGTGTATGTGTCTGTGTGTGTGTGTGTGTGTGTTTGCGTGCGTGTCCCTATGCTTATGTGAGTTTGTGCGTATATGTGTGATTTTATGTGTGTATACATATATGTGTGCAAACACACACACACACACACACAAACACACACACACACACATATATATATATATATATATGTATATGTGTGTGTGTGTGTATACATCTTTGTATGTGAGTGTGTGTGTATAATGTGATATGTGAGTGATCTTATGTGCAGATACATACTTTTCTACCTATGTGTGTACATACATACACATATATGTATATGTATGCATGTGTGTATGTGTGTCTGTGTATATGTCCCTATGTGTGTGTGTATGTGTGTGTGTTTGTATGTATGTATGTACGTGTGTGGATATAGATAGTCACACAGAGAACGTAAAAGTTGATTTGACTTGCAAAAGCTGCCAGTGGCCTAGCTATCGGTACGGTAACAGGTGGGCCGGATGTGGACGTAGGCGAAAACCAGATAGTACACCGAATGAGGGAAGAGGTGACATGTTTGTGCCAGGAGAAGGGAGTTAAATCGAGCGCAAACGAAATTCGAAGTGACGTCACTGTGCGTTGGCACTAAATCACCTTCCGCGTCTACGGGTGCCAAATCCTTGTGGCAAGACAGGGGATGTGAGTCTCCAGTCGATTTGGCAAGACACACAGACGGCCCACACCTAGGCCCCGTCTAGCGCACACACCTCTCTTGAACACATTTAGAAGAGAACAGGACATCTTCGACTTGTTGTCGGACGAACTGATGAAAGCTATCGGTAGAGACAGACATGCAAATACATCATATGTGTGAATATAGATACTAACCAATGTTTGTGTAATCGGCACTTCTAACTGTCTTTGTTTTGAATATGGTAGTAGAGTATTTCAGAATAAACACCTTATAACTAGAAATCGATTTTGAAATGTATTTCTTCGAAATTGTATATGACAGCGTGTAAATATATACAAATTCATTTATTTTAGTATATCGGTATGAAAATCGATATATATGTATATTTACGTTTCGCAATTAAACACCCTGAAATATTATCTAATACAAACAGGACCTGTGGATATACTATAGTATGATCATTCAATTATTACAATGTTTGATATATTTACTTAAGATCAGAATTGTTTGATATGTAAAAAAAAAACGTATAATACATATTCATTTATTTTAGTATATCTGTATGAAAATCTCTCTCTCTCTCTCTCTATATATATATTTACGTTTCGCAATTAAACACCCTGTAATATTATCTAATACAAGCAGGACCTGTGGATATACCATAATATGACAATTCGATTATTACAATGTTTGATATATTTACTTAAGAATAGAATTGTTTGTTATGTAAAAAAAAGTATAATGATCTTGATTCCGCTCACTCTTTTTTTCTTTCGTTCTTTCTTTTCATATTTTCATTATGTTAATTATCTGTTATTGCTTTCGCACGCTCACCCCTTCTATCTATATTTCTCCTACTGTTTTTCTTTTTTCTTTCTTTCTTTCTTTCTTTCTTTCTTTCTTTCTTTCTTATTGTATCTATCTCTGTAGCATGCCCCTCTTCTTCCTTTTATTTATAATAAAAATGTAATAGTCCATTATAGCTGAAGTGACAACACTCACAAGAAATAAGAATTCGGCGGATAAGCAACAACAGATAATCATGATTTAAATTTTTGCATTTCATCTTGGAGGATATGGACGGTCTCAATAATAATAATAAGGTGGTTTCAAGTATTACTAATCATTTATTCTCAAATATAGAGAAGTAGTAGAAGAGAAGAAGTAATACTCGCCAGATTGCGTATTAGGCACACCCACATGACCCATTCGAACCTGTTAAAAGGGGAGGATGCCTCGGTGTGTCCAACATGCATAGTACAACTTACAACCAAACATATCGTTCTACAGACTTAAACATATCTGCACTAATTACTATCAACCAAGAAACCTGAGGGACATCTTTAAGAAGACAAACCCTGAAGACATTTTAGATTTTCTAAATAAAAAAGCAACCTTTTCAACAAGATATAACAAAACATAACCGAATATCTCCATAGAACCACAACTTTAAAGACTGAAATCCAAAATAACCTTTTTGGCATTAAATGACCCACAGAAGTTAATATGCCGTTAAACAAAACTCGAACACATTTTTTCAAGTATCCATCTCTTAGTTTATACACAAGTTTCATGTCCTACTATCTAATTCATGTCATTATATATTTTGGACCATATGACCTTTAGGCACGCCTTTTTGATCTCGATTAAGAAAGGACATGTTTTTCATTTGCATCGTCAATATTCGGTTATTTTAGCAGACGACTTTTAGATTTTTTAAAATTATAAAACTAACCCCTAACCCAAATCCATAATCTTAACCCTTAACAAACAACCGGATATTGTGGGTGTAAATGAAAAACTAGTCCTTCCGAATCGAGATCAAAAAGGGGTACCTAAAGGTCATATGGTCCTATATTTTCAAGTAAACATTCATTTGTTAAACGACCTATCAAATCCGTATGAAGTTTGATCCATTTGTAAATGTTTGTTTATAATCATAACTTTATTTTCAATATTTTCAATATTCCATTACATTTTCTTTTAAGCATTACTTTTTCTTTATCTAAAATCATTGTTTGAACACAGTTAAATGATATCAACCATTTATATCTTATACAAATGTATGCAAACGGATCTATCTGACCAATTGTTTGAACAGTAACACCTACTACCATACCGATTCTGGGTGGACCTGGTCTTAATGCTAATGAGCTGGTGCCTCACCACTTGATAAAATATATGGTGACACCGAGGACATTTATCATCATCATCAGCAGCAAGTCGCGCAGTCAGCACGGATATCCATGACAATTTCTCGCCAAACTTCTCTATCATGCATTGTCCCAGGGAGGTCCTCTGTGCAGCAGGCAGTAAGGCATGCTGGACACAGCTGGACGAACTCATAAGCGACGTTGTCCTGTGGAAGCTTACATATGGACCGAGGTCATTCTACTTTTGTTTTGTTTTAGGTCAGCAGCAGCAGCAGCGACAGTCGTATAATTTCAAATGGCATCGTTATATAGCATGAAAAGGGTTGATATGCCGTAAAACAAAAACCAACCAACCACCGAACAGATTAGGTTTAAACTTACCCAACAAGAGCGCATGTGTAAGATCTTACTTAATGTTAATTTTTAAGGGGAGTTTAATTATCTAGGGTTTTATTTCTCCTAGATTGGTTGTCATACCAAGGTTAAAGAGCCCAGTCTAACCTATAATTTACTCTGAGCTGGAGAGAGAACATTTATATTCATACTTTTAACAAGAGTATTAGCACTATGTAAACAGCCTCATCCAGGATTTGAACGTGTCTCTCTGTGTCCATTTCCTTTGACGGTAATCATTGCACCATTATATATTTTCAAGTAAACATTCCTTTGTCAAACGACCTCTCAAATCATTATGAGGACATTACTATTTCTCTGAATGTTTGAGATGAGGCTGGAAGATTAGTATTATCTGCATTATTCGGACTATTGTCCCCATCTTCATTGTTATTTGTACAACATTTCAGCCAATATGCCCTCCGGCCTTCTTTAGGTATTTCTTATCGGACTCAGGAACCTTCTCGGACTCGGGAACCTTCTTTTCGAACTCGGGAGCTTTCTTGTCGTAATCGGGAGCCATCACGGAACTTTGAACCTAACCCTTTATTTAGTCCACGGGGGTATCCTGTTCTCATAACTGTTTTGTTTTGTGTTCGGACAACAACAACAACAACAGCAGCAGCAGCAGCAATAGAAACCATAAACTGGATTGGTGGACATTAGGCGTTTTTTTTTTTTAAATCCTGGGAATCCCGTGAATTGAACCTTGAAGTTTCTAGCCGAACGTGCTACCAACTGAGCTAACCCATATAATGAATAATCACATATTCTCACACTTGCCATATTTGTCTCGATGCTTAATGTTTGCTTTATACTTTTCTCTCGATTCATATTTCTAAAAGGAGGGATGTGATAATAATATGAAGTGTGTTTTCTATATAGATTTGACACTCGCAGTCTAAACAGGATTTCTCGATGGATATCTGTTATGTTATAGCATCCGCATTTAGTGAACCAAACTGGAAACTTATATTCCTGTCACGTAACTCGTGACACACCAGTTTTCGCGCCGAGGTGGTAACAACAATCTCACTTTCAGCCAATGTCATTTGTTTTGACATGTTGTATACGTGAACTTTGCAGACAGCACCCAGATCACAAGATATGCGAAGTTTTTATTACTCTTTCAATAACATACAATAGACATCAAACCGTTCTACTAGATGGTTCGAAAATCTTGTCAGCCCCAACCTATTGATGGTGTGCCTTGTGCATTGTATAGTAAAACAAAAAAATTATATTTGAATTTTATAGCAAAAAGTTTTTAAAATACATTTTTATATTAAGAATCATTTCCAAAGCATTTTTGTATTACAAATCATTTGCAAACATTTTTTTAGAGTAAAATTTATTTCCAATGAATTTTTATTGTAAAAATCATTTCCGATACATTTTTATTGTATAATTTATAGATATATTATATTCATGGTTCGAAAGGTAAAATAATTACTTGATAACACCCGTAATTATAGGAAATTATTTTATGTTTAACGATTTTTCTTTGGTGTCAAAATGATACCAATCCCGTTCTACTGGGTGGTTCGAAAAAATTTTCAGTCCCTATATATTGTTGGTGTGCGTAGTCCGTTTTATAGTAAAACACATTTATACTTCAATTTTATAGCAAAAATCATTTGAAATAAATTTTTATATTAAGAATCATTTCCACTGCATTTTTGTATTACAAATCATTTGCAAACATTTTTAGAGTAAAATTTATTTCCGATACATTTTTATTGTATGATTTATTGATATACTATATACATGGTTCGAAAAGTAAAATAATTACATGATACGACTCGTAATTATAGGAAATTATTTTATGTTTAACGATTTTTCTTGGGAGTCAAAGAGATACCAATTGTTGTTGGTGCACTTGGAATGGTCAGAAAAAGCTTGGGAAAAAGACTGGAAGACCTGAAAATCAGAGGAAGAATTGAGACCATCCAGAATACTGCATTGCTGCAATCTTCCAGAATATACAGAAGAGTCCTGGAGATATAAGGAGACTTGTTGTCACTCATACTCCAGGAAAACACCATCAATTAAGGCTGTTGTGAAAAACTAAAATAATAATAATAATAATAATAATAATTATAATAGCAGCACACAAACACAAACACACACACACATACACACACACACACACACATATATATATACATATATATATATTATATATATATATACACAGATATATATTATATATATATATATATATATATATATATATATTATGGGTAGTAGGGCAGACTGGGCACTTTAACCAAGGTTAAGCAACCAGTCTAGAAAAATGAAAACCATTTAAACTACGCTTAAGAAATTGACCTTGTGTCACATCCTACTAACGCGGAGGGGATGGTATATATATATATATATATATATATATATATATATATATATATATATCAAGGAGCTAAAAAGAGTATACATTGTAATGATAATAATGTGAGGAGGGGGGTGAAGACGTAAATAAATTACTTGTAGTCACCGCGTTCTAGCCCATATATGGTAAAAAGCTTTGGAGTTTTGCCATAACCGACTGAGCTAAACCTGTCATATAGAATTAAACAAATCCTGCGGTGTCCGGCTTCTCTCGATGTCCAGCTAATACCAGGATGGCGGTGAGGGAGAGTATCCTCTTTTCACAAGCTTTAGACCAGGAAGGATTTTTTGTGTCTGAAGAGTAGCCGCACACCTATCATCAGCTACTCACTTTACCACACAGATCCAATCAGTGGTTCTAATGCGCTGAGTTAGCTTAGGCCGGTATCGAACCCGGAACCTTGAGCTTTCTAGGCGGATGCACTACTGATTAAACAATCTTTTTTAGGAAGTTAATATCTTGTATTTGTGCGTGTTGAGCAATTGCCCGCTCTATGGGAGCGTCTCACATTATGAGATCCAACCAGTAATACTCAGGCGCTGAATAGACGAGGGTCGGTATCGAACCTAGAACCTTGGGCTTTCTAGGCGGATGCACTACTGACTAAGCTATATTTTTTAGAAAGTTAATAATCTCGTATTTGTGCGTGTCGAATAATGGCCCGCTCTATGGGACCGACTCACATTATAAAATTCAACCAGTAATACTCAGGCGCTGAATAGACGAGGGTCGGTATCGAACCTAGAACCTTGTGCTTTCTAGGCGGATGCACTACTGACTAAACAATCTTTTTTAGAAATTTAATATCTCGTATTTGTGCGTGTTGAATAATAGTCCGCTCTATAGGAGCGACTCACATTATGAGATCCAACCAGTAAAACTCAGGCGCTGAATAGACGAGGGTCGGTATCGAACCTAGAACCCTGTGCTTTCTAGGCGGATGCGCTACTGACTAAGCTATATTTTTTAGAAAGTTAATATCTCGTATTTGTGCGTGTCGAATAATAGCCCGCTCTATGGGAGCGACTCACATTATAAGCGGGAAAAGTTTTGACCTTTACCTAGTTCTTTGTTTGACATTAGGAAAACAAATTATTTTACCCATGAAAAACCTTTTTTCTTTTTCTGTCTTTGGTCTTTTAGGTAATGTCAAAGATCGTGCAATTTACAAGGATTTGGCTTAGAGTTCCTCTTGCACAATGCATAGAAAGTTATTTGCATTCAACAAACGGACATGATGCACTGGTTCATATAATATAAAAAGTGACATTTCTTACTTTCGATTTGTAAGCAAATGTATCTACTCGTATCTTTCAATGAAGGTCATCACAAAGACTTAAAAGTCAATGTTTCAATTATATTTTCTCCCGATTCAAAGCCGCCAGTAATCAGGGTGTGCCAGTGAGGGGTTTGCATTCCTTTAGTCTACTAATGTTTTCTTTAAAGGCATTTTAATATATATATATTTACGTAAAGTGAATACTTAAGTCTATACCCATTCGTATGCATAGCATTTCCTATATATTTTCCGTGTTTCTTTTTTTGGTAGGTTCTCCATCACTTCTGAAAAGGATAGTCTATATTGTGCAAGATCATTCCCAAGCTTGTTTGTGCAAACAATTCAGCTATTTACGATCAGAACCTTCTACTCTTGATAGCTTAGTGACTTGAGATCAACACGATTAGTATTAGTTGTATTATTCGGAGTATTGCCCTCATCTTCATTGTTATTTGTACAACGGTTCGGCCGATATGCCCTCCGGCCTTCTTAAGGTATTTTTTATCGGACTCAGGAACCTTCTAGAACACGGAAACCTTCTCGGACTCGGGAACCTTCTTGTCGTAATTCGTGAACCTTCTTGTCGTAATCGGGAGCCATCACGGATCTTTGAACCTAACCCTTTATATATACCGGGAGGTCCAGTGTGCTTCGGCCACTGGACCGGTAAAGTACAAATAATAGCGTCGATCCCAGGGGGCTTTCACCCAGGCAATATCTGTCTCCTTAGGGGCGAGGCTGGGTTTATTGCCCAGCGCCTGAGGCGCCCCCTTGAGGGGTATGCCGAGGGGATCGACGCAATTTTTGTTCTTTCCCACCTATGAGCTTCGGCTTGTGGGGGGGCACATTAAAACGAGGCCTTGTGCCCAGCCCATACAAGTAGGGTATGAGGCAAATATACCCCCTAACCCTTTATTCAGTCCATGGGGCTATCCTGTTCTCATTCCGCTAACAATACCTGGGGTACTGGTGTTAAGCTGTGTTAATTATTATTCTATGTTACTGCTGCCCCTGACCAGGATATAACCTGCAGTCTAGAGATAACTGTCACTTAGAACTGTCTTAACCTAACTCCATTATCCACTGGGCTATGTGTCCACGATTAGCTTTTTACTTCTGTTACATATTTCCCGGGTAGCCTACAAATTATATCTGTAAGTCTAGTTGAAATTCATAATCGGAGGGGGGGTAAACTATTGATGGGTAATGACTTTGAAATGACCCACGGCTTCCACCAATGGGAGAGCATGATAGCTTTTTTTACGCAGGAAATTTAATGGGGTATCCAGTGAAACCCCAACTCGTGATTCAGTAATAATGGATCAGCGAGACTATCTTTTTTGCCTCATCTACCCAGGCGTCACCGGGTAGCTGCTTCTAGTACCTAACAAATATAAAGGATAATATATATATAAAATAATACCTAATAACTATAAAGAATATCTAATATGAAATAATACCTAATAAATATAAAAAGAAAACGTTATCATTTATTATTTAAGAGATTTTATTTATCAATCCATACCCGTATTAGATCTCATTTTATCTGTGATTTTGCAAGTAGCAGCTGTTGTGTTGATGCGCTTGTAAAATGTTTCATGTTATTGAAGAAGCAATAGAAATTGAAATGGCCAATGAAATTATAAAAGTATCGCAAAATTCGCTGGAAAAATTCGTCATAAATAATTCAAAAAAAAAAAATCTAATTGCTTACAACGGACAGATTTTCGGCAATACAATATCGACGCCATTCCCAGCTAATCAAGATCGAACTCGGTGATTATATTAACTGTAATAAATTCTGTAAATGCTGATTTAATTTCAATGGCGCGGGCCTTCCTGAATTACGAATCGCTTCCCTCTGTTCAAAATGAATGTTTTATTTTATATTCCAGAACATTACTCATTATTATCATCCTTTTACGCTTTAAGAAAATATTGTTTCCTTCTATTCTTCTCGTCTCATAATTCTTTCTTTCTTATTTCCCGCCTTTTCTTCTCTCTCACTCTAAAATTAAATTTTCTTCTTCGTAATTTCGCGCTTCTTTTTGTAAACCTTTCTGTAAACATTGAATCTATTTGTTTTCTACATCTAATGCCTGCAGTCCTTCAAAGTCTTTCTCTGTTGTTTTCGTCTTTGGAATTCAAATTCTCTTTTATAAGTTTTGAAGGTTGTTTTTCCATCTGAAAAAAAAATGCAACACTGGGTTTAGCGATTTATGTGATTATTCAAACCAAGTGCATTTGCTTTGAATAATCGCTTTGGTGAGAAATTGTTAGTAACCAAAAACCCCTGACTCCGTCTCTAGACTACCCTAACTTAGAAATACATACCCTAACCACGATATTTAACACCGTTTACTTATAGATATGACACCCATATTATCTATATTAAGAGAAAGTTATATATATATATATATATATATATATATATATATATATTATATATATTTTATATGTGTGTGTGTGTGTGTGTGTGTATGTGTTTACCACAACCTCCGCACGAACAGGCTGCGACACAATGTTCCTTTCTTAAGATGAGTTTGGATTATTTCCTTTTCTTTCACTGGTTACGAAGCCAAGGCAAATTTAAACCCATTCTGCGCTATTATTTGCTCATAAGTGGAGGGATATTAGTTGGATTCATACCTTTCCCAAGACTATTAGCGCTATGTAAAATGCAAAAAGCCTCGTCCAGTTTCTGAACTCAGGTCGACGAATCCATTCCCTATATATATATATATATATATATATATATAGGGGGGTGAGAAAAATTAGATTGGAATGAATTCGACAGAATGAGAAAATAAGAATGAAAAAACAAAACTCAAACAAAAATATAGTATATTCGTTGGATTTTAATTCCGCTTCCTCAGCCTTTATTGAATCATTAGGATCATACGAGCGTTTTATAAGAGGGAGATGTAGGTAGGTGGGTAAGTTTTTGTTGAGGAAAATTTTGATTGGTTATAGGAGACGTCTTTGGGGAACTCACCACAAGATTTACCCACCTACCTACATCTCCCTTCTATAAAACACTTGTATGATCCTAATGTTTCAATAAAGGCTGAGGAAGCGGAATTTAACATTCCAGCGAAATATACTACACATTTTGTTCTTCTTTCATACCTATTTACCTCATATATATATATATAATATATATATATATATATATATATATTCCACTACTCTCTTTCTTTCTTTCATTCTCATTATATTTTCCTATGCAACATTTTCTCGCCTTTTTTTCTTTATGATAACAATGGAATGTACCATTATTTGGTGGAGGTGCCGACACTCATTTAGACGGTCTCATTTTTAACCGGGGAGTGTTTTCCATAAAATAACCATCGAATTTTGCAAGGAACACAAATATTATTATATAGACCCTCTTTTCTAAATTCTGTTAAAATATTTCACATAAACCAATGAATTATAAATTGTATCTCATGACAGGAATCTGACCAGACCGTCAAAATAAAATTGTACAGGGAAATTCTGTCATATATTATCAAATGTGTACATGAATAATTATTATTTTTTGTTTTTTACTGCTCTTGTACAAGTTATATATTCTGTTTTTCTTGTACTTTGCATTTTGTTTCATCTTTGTAAAATTTCTACTGCATGGTTAATGCTGTTCCAACTTGCATTAATATTCTTAAAAAAAAGAAAAGAAAAACTTTATTAAAGGGAGAAAACTCTTCTATATTCTTACTTGTCATATTCGTTTAAAGTTAGCACATTTACAGCCAAACTATCAAAAATACCATCTGCCTCATTTGATTAAATATTCCGCCGTAGGAAATCATGTGTGCAATATTAAATACATAAGACTTGCGTTCTGTGAAAATGTTCGCTTCGATAGAAATCAAATTTCATATTCTCTTCTTTGATTTTCTTTAAAAATGGAATACTTTTAAATATTGCACACGTCGAACAGTTTTCTGAACACTGATAGAGGCGTTTTAAATTCAGGTTTTGTATTCTTTTTTTTTTTCAAAATTCAATAAACCAAAAAATAATTATCATGACATAATTCGCTAAACATAATGCCTATTGTTAAATTAAACTGCATAAAATGAAATAGAATAAAAAAGAAAGAAAGATTGAGAAAGAAACCAACGGCGTCTCTAACTGAGAATAATGATGAAAATCATTCGGCTTCGGGGTGAAAGCTGAGCAACTGTAGATTAACGACAGGGGACGAGGCTGGTGTGAATTTTTAGGAAGTAAAAAGAAATGGTTGAATTCGAATCTAAGATCATTTCAACAAATAAGAGAGGACTAAAAAAGAACGGAGATTTTCGCGCGAAGACAATAGACAAAGAAGTTAGGCGATAGGGATCTCTCCGGAATAAAGTTCGTGAAAGACAATTTGGATATTATACGAGTTCTGCGAAAACTTTTTATCACTTAAAAGATTTCAGTTATGATTGGCTATAAAAGGAGAATAAATAGAATATAACACAGCGTTGGTATCTAATAAAAATAAATACAAAGGCGTTATTGATTGTAAAGTACTCAGTACCCTTCCTAAGTTAGACAACATATTAACGTACAGAGAAAATTCCTAGTCCTAAAAAGGAAAATTGTAAAACAACTTGTTAAACATTGCAGTTCATTTTACATGACTATATATATTTACCAACCCCTCTGCACGAGCAGGATGTGACACAAGGTCAATTTCTTAAGCGGCGTTCAACAGGTTTGAATTCAGAGTTTTCCTTCTCCTAGACCGGTTACCTAACCAAGGTTAAAGAGCCCAGTCTGCCCTAATATTTATCCATAGTTGGAGGGAGAGTAGGATTCATACATTTCCCAAGGGTATTAGCGCTAAGTGAAATGCAGTTACCACATCCAGGATTTCAACTCGGGGCGACGAGTCCATTTCCCATGACTTTAACCATTACACCACGCGCTTCCAATGCTATATGACTATAAGTTAGTTGAATCTATCAATCAAATCACAAAACATTGTGTTCTGTGTATGACACGAAAATGGATCCAGTGGTGAAGCTCCACTTCTGAATCTCTTTGGTGTGTGAATTTGTTTATTTTATTGGCACTACTCTGATCCTGAGTTGTAGTACCTGTTACGGAAGCATCTATGCGTGAAAATGTTTATAAATTAAAATACTTCAGATATATTTGGCTAGAAAATGAGAATATATGAAATAGTATCTAATTCAAAGGAAACACCAATGTGTTATCATTTGTAAAGCAACATAATAACTTATAGTGATTTCTCTGAATGTTGGACACATGGCCTAGTGGATAAGGTAGTTAGGTTAAGACAGTTCCAAGTGACAGTTATCTCTGGATTCTGGGTTCAAACCTGAGCGGCGGCAGTAACATAGAATAATAATTAACACAACTCCTACCCCAGCTATGGTTAGCAGAATGAGAACAGAATACCCCCGTGGACTGAATAAAGGGTTAGGTTCAAAGTTCCGTGATGTCTCCCGATTACGACAAGAAGAGTCCCGACTACGACTAGAAAGTTCCCGAGTTCGAAAAAAAGGTTCCCGAGTCCGAGAACGTTCCCGAGTCCGACAAGAAATACCTGAAGAAGGCCGAAGGGCATATAGGCCGAAATGTTGTACAGATAACAATAAAGATGAGGACAATAGTCCGAATAACGCAGATAATACTAACTTATAGTGAAGTTTCCATTTTGCTAATTATAATGGTTCTTAAAAGTACCGAAAGTACTTGGTTTATTAATTACGACTCTTTCGGACAACTTATTAACGCCTTTCAAGATTAAAAATTCACAAAATTGTTAGAAAGCGTGAATGAATTATCAAAAAAATAGTAAGGATTCGATTAGTATTTTGGCCAGCAAATGTCTAGCCACACTGAAGAGACGTTATACGTCGAAACACGGTGTCTGTGTGTGTAGCTAGACTTAATAGACTACCACCAGCTGGGAGCAAAATCCGACTTATGTTTCACCAATCAGTATCCCACACCCCTCGGCCATATATATTACAGCCATCCGCAGCCAGTCCTGTTTCAACGTATCACGTTTCTTCAGAAAAGCTAGACATAGCAGGCTACTTCTGTCCGGGATCGAAACCCGACCGATTTTTCATGCATAACATAGATAATTTTATTACTACAATGAAGCAGTGAATTTATATCTTATTATAATGGAGATTGTGTGTTTTTCTGTCTGTAACCGAAACTACATTACAACTCAAGTCACAATTCCCTTTAATTATTGACATCATATTCTCAATGAATTTTATTAATAAAATTGTTTTACATTATTAATACTGTTAACCATATCTACATATTAATAACATGTAATTGTATTTATATATACAACAAAATAGCGGTTTACAGTGTGAACGTGAAGCCTAATTTGCATATTGATATTAAAAAATCGAATTTAATAAATATGTACTCAGTGTTATTGATTTCTAATTCTTTGGTTTTATTTTAATGAATATTAGCAAAAATCTCTTCAATGAATCTTAAATGAAATCCATTAACAAGAAAAATTAACTGTCATTTTATTATTTACTTCCTCTTTTAACTAAATACTTAAATTAGAAAAAAATAACAATGAAATACGAGAGTGATGGAAGAGTAAATTTTCAGTTGTTCTATTTTCGATTATAGAATGCAGATAAAAAGATTTGAAACACCCCCCGTCTGTTTCAAATCTTTTTATCTGCATTCTTATTTAGTTTCATTAGCCTTTCTAATTTAATATAATATTATTACATTAAAACTTAAATACTTGCATATATTTGCTAGTGTCAATAAAATAGTGTGGTATGAATTAGCTGGAAACTTTTGCATCAAGCAGACAATGTTAGATTTTCAAATGTTGGCTATTTTCTAAGAAAAACAAAAACTAATCATTGTACCTTATCAGCAACGGATCTACGAGTTTTGTTGTCCTTTCAACTACAGAATGACATTTCCAATACATCATCGAGTTGTTATGAGATCAATAATAAAACAATGCACCAGAATTATCATTATCAAATTAATAAAGAAATGAAAATCGCCTCGTCTGATTGATTCAAGTAATTGAAAAGTTTACAAATACTCAAAACCACAAGAATCGTCGACAATAAATCAGAATGTCTGATAACAGCCAATTTTTTAGTTCGTGTGTCTATGGGTGGGGTAAGATAATTTTCACACACACACACACACACACACACACACACACACACACACACACATATATATATATATATATTCAGTTCCTCTACTGAATTTAAGTCCCATTCCAACGGCATGTTTATAACACCAAAAGATGAATCGTAAACTCGATTAATTTAAAAGTACCCTGAAGAATCTATCGATGAAACTCGAGTAGGTTACTCATTTCCATTCTTAAAATAAATTTATGCTCTACATTGTATTGAGCACTTTGTATTTGTTTTTTCTCAACCTTAACCTCTGATATTGTGCGCTTCCAACGATCGTTCTTATACCCACCGGTAAGTTAATACTTATACATATACAAATATATATATATATATATATATGTAAACAAGGTTTGTTTAGAATGGCTTTTTGCCGATAATTTTTGGGAGAATAAGTGCTTAATTGAGTCGTACCTAATTTTTGAAAATTAATTAATTAATAATGAATTAGCGGAGTACCTATTAAATTTATGGCTAAACAAATCGAGAAAATCAATCATCGATTTTTCTCGATTTGTTTAGCCATAAATTTAATAGGTATTCCCGCCTACTTCATTATTAATTAATTAATTTTCAAAATTAGGTACGACTCCAATTAAGCACTTATATATATATATATATATATATTATATATATATATATATTTAATTTGCTTAGTTTTTATAGATCAATGTTTATTATAAACAGCTACCCAGGTTTCATGCTACGGGGCGATCATCAGGTTGTTGAGTTAGATCCCATGGTGTTTGTTGAAGATCTTTTCTTAATGTCACATTCTGGACCGCAAATAACGTCGGTTACTTTCGCGGACGCTAGTGTACTTCGGATTTATTAAAAAAAATTTTTTTTTCAAAAATTGCATTTTTTTGTAACAATGCCAACGAAGTCACCTCCCTTTATTCGTTAAAAATAGAAAAAAAAATTATTTGAAATTTTTTTTTTATTATATATATATATAATGGACTCTCTCGTCGATTTTCGACGTATGAGGGTTCACACACACAATGAACACACACACAGTGATTTGTTTATAGTGGTGAAGGCTTGTGTTGGACTATTCCGCACTTTTTGGCACAGTCGATAGGAAAGAATTGGTGCATCAAGGGTTGCCACAAACCCAATCAACGACCGACCTCAGGAATTTTGAATTCAGAGTTATCCCTCTCCTAGACTGGTTACCTACCCAAGGTTGAAAGGCCCAGTCTTTATCTTTATTTAACCCATAGCTGGAGGGAGAATATATGGATTCATATTTTTTCCAAGGGTATTAGCGCAATGTGAAATGCCAACAGCTTCACCTAGGAATTGAACTCCATTTCCCACGACTCTAACCACTAACCCACGCGCCTCCATATATAATATATATATATATATATATATATATATATATATATATATATATAATATATATAATAAATTTTGGATGTTTGTTTTTAGAAGCAATGTGAATAAATTGTTATTTATATTTTGCTTGAGGCAATATAAAATGCATGTATTATAAATACAATATATATATATATATATATATTATGTGTCAATATTTAAGTATTTCGGAATTATACCATCTTCAGGACATTGTTAAGTAATGTTTATGTGAGGGACAAAATGAAAGAGGTTAAGTGTATAGTGAATTTGTGAATATGATGTTATACTCGTTAATTTTTATATATGCGTTTGTTAACTAGTGGTAAATGTAATAAATGTCAAATTAAAGAAATATTATATGACGTTCTTGTTGTATGCAACATAAACATACCAGTTGAACTTTTGGCAATACATGTTCATTAAGGTTTCTTTCAAGTTCTGAATGGTTCGTGGTATTGACCATTGTTAGGCTTGAAAAATAATTGGGTAACGAGAAAATTCATGACAGAAAAAAATAAATAATAATAATAATAAATGACAGTAACAAAAGGATGAAAAAATAAAAAAGGACAAAATGGTTTCATCAAGAAAAATCTTGATAAACAACTTCAGAAAATAAAAGAAATTTCAAAGATACTAAAAGAGAATAATATATATATATATATATATATATATATATATATATATATTATAAAGATAAATCTAATGAGTCAGACGAACCTACTAAAAGTTTCGCTTAATGCTCTTCAGGACTAAGATCTGACTCTTTATTCGCTCTGCATAGGTATTGAGCACTTTTTACTTATTAGCGTTAGTCTCCTGGCGGTTTTGTATGAATATATATATATATATATATATATATATATATATATATATATATATGCATATAAATTGTTTTTTTTTATTTTTAGCCAAAATACTGTACCAATAGATTTTTTATTGGTACGATTATCTTGGTCTTTTCTTTTTTCCAAAAAGATTCTTCCCGGTTGATGTTTTGGTAGTATATTTTTACAATCAAACTATTTGCTGTTTTTTTTCACCACGAGGATTTACCAATAAGTTTGTATATTATATATATATATATATATATATATATATATATATATATATATATATATATGTCATGATGATATGAATGCGAATATCGTTAATTGATTGAAGTAGCGATTCGATGGTTTATCATGTTACCGATTTGCCTTTTGTGATGGTGGCTATTGTTGTAGCGTCCTCCCCACCAACAACTTCTGCGCCTGACCAACAGGGAAAGGTCAAAAGGTCAAACGAGTGCATTCTCGTTTTAGCCATGATTAAATGTCAGAAGCGAGATTGAGTGAGTTTTTAGATATTTAGTTGGTTAGCCGCGTGTTATTATGTTTACCGTCGTAGGAAATGGACACTGTGAGACGAGTCCGAATCCTAGACGAGGCCGTTCACATTTCCTAAAACGCTAATACCCATGGGGAAATTATGAATCCAACTATTCTACCGCCAGTAAAAAAAGGGAGAAAGAAAGAAAGGAAGGAAGAAAAAAAGAAAGAAAGAAAGAAAGAAAGAAAGATAGAATGGGAGAATGGGAGAAACGAAGAAAATAAATAACGGATTAAAAAAAAATACGAAAAGAAACAGAAAGGAGGGAAATAATTACAGAATAAAAGAAAAAGAAAGAAAGAACTAAGAAAGAACAATTGAAATGATTAACTGCTAAAATAGAGAAGAAGAAGAGAAGAAGAAGAAGAAGAAGAAGAAGAAGAAGAAGAAGAAGAAGAAGAAGAAGAGAAGAAGAATGTGTGAATATTTTTTTAAAGTCTAAAAGGAAGTAGAACTGAATAACGACATGAAGAAAAAAAGAAAGAAAAAACGATGAAAGAAGTGGAGAATTTGGCAAGAAAAACAAAAAGAAAATAAAAAGAGAAAAAAAATAGAAAGAAAGAAAGAAAGAAAGTAGTAGGGCAAAGTGACAGAAGTTTGTAAGTATTTGAAAATTAAAGAATAAAAAAAATGAATTAAATGATATCAATGATTCAAATTGACCAAATTCGTAGTAAATACCGTATGTACTCGTGTCCAATGCGAATATTTTATGCGTAAGTATCAAAGTTGGAATCATGCATGAGATATAAGTGACGTCTAATTTATGTCAACACCCACACTTTGATTATCGCTTAGAACTATATTTAGTGGTGAAGGCTTGTGTTGGACCATCTGCACTTTTTGACACAGTCGATAGGAAATAATTGGTGCATTAGGAATGCTACAAACCCAATCAACGATTGACCTTAGGATTTTCAAATTCGGAGTTTCATTCTCCTAGACTGCTTACCTATCCAAGGTTAAAGAACCCAGTATGCCCTAGTATTTCACCCATATCTGGAGGGAGAATATATGGATTCATACCTTTCTCAAGGGTATTAGCGCTATGTGAAATGTAAACAGCCTTGTCTAGGATTTGAACTCAAATCGACGAGTCCATTCCCAACAACACTAACCATTATGCCAAGCACATCAATTTACAGGTATTAACACACCGCGTCAGATTACACACGCGCGCACACGCACACGCACACACATGCGCAAATATAAACAAACACACATGCAAAGCGAGCCTTCTTTAAGTTGTATTGTTGGACTCATGGAGTATCAGTTGTCTGTAGCTGCATTAGTCCAACACACAAAATGTGTATTATACGTGATGTGATGTACGGATACTAGACTCTAGATAGGTAAGATATAAGATACATCACGTGATCCTGGGGGGCCGTCCATTTAAACAGCCTTTGTATCCTTCTCTTAAAGAATATTTTCGGGTTTATTGCCTGGTGCCTGAGGCGCCCTAAAAGGAATGCGGAAGTGATCCCGCACTTTTGTCACTGTTCACTGCATGAGTTTTAGTTTGTGCGTGTCTCCTCTCGTTAAAAAGTCCTTGTGACAATCGAGCCTGGTGAAAGGTCAGGAAAATAATTACAAGGCTCAATTATATACGATAAAACAATTTCTCTACTTGAACTAGATATATCAAGCATACCATGCGAATTTTTGATACAAAAAAATATAGCCAAATATTACGGTGTCGCATCATACGCTAGATACAAACTAGACCTAACCTTGCCAAAAACACAATCTTTGACTCTCACTATGTATAAATTCAACACTTACATCTGTTTTCCGGTTTATCGGAACCCTGTGTCAAGTGGCGTCAGTCATTGAACCGGTAATATATCATTATCATCGTGATCATAGGGGACTATGTTTGAGATTTCTTTTGTATATAAGGCGTGTGCTAGATCATCGTCCATACTTGTAGACTAGGCGTGAACATGTGATCTATACCTTGGCCAATCACTGGCAGTACTCTGAGGCTGAAACAATATTTAACTGATCCTACTGGTCATAATTACTGTAAAATTCATGGACGACGGACATAGGATTAAAACACTGGACCTTTACCAAGACGAAGGATAGGACTTCTACCATTAGCAAAGGATCACCAAAGGATTCCATAACATAGGACTTTCTTTAAGCCCTTTTCAACTGGCCAACTTTGCAGCTATCCCCCAGTCAACACGTATCCCCTTGATTTTAAGGGACACAGCTAAGTTCATTGCCCAATGCCTGAAATACTTCAAAAGTGGAATACTGAAATGATACACGCTATTTTTAGCATTGACCACACATAATCATTTGTTCGAATGTATGAATTATTAGATTCCTAATATTTATGTACAGTAGTGTAGAAACCAAAATGGCTGTTATAAGTTCAGCCGGCGGCCTTGAAAGATTGAATGACAAGGCTTGACCTCAGTCCTGATCCTCCTTCCGGTGGATACCGTGAGAATCGGTGGAGAAGACCCCCTTCCGGTTAAGATTAGACATATATTTTAGTCAGATCAGCAAAAGCCACGACGGTGGTAATTCGTGTTATGCACGGTGTCGACTCAATCTACGCAGGTAGTCTGGTGGGGATTTCAGAATAAAATATGATCTAAGTTAAATCGAAGTCTTGTGTTATTATCTAAAAACTACCAATGACACAGGGCTTCTGATAAAGAGAACTCCCCAACGGAAGACCAGACACGAAGTCCCCAAGACGAAGTCCAGACGCTAGAAGAGACGCTAGAAGAGATGCTAGAAGAAGAATAGAAGTCAGAAAGTAAGGAAAGAGGTATGCAACAGTTCCCCAATAAAATGATCCTCGTGTTCAACCGTAATTATTAGATGTCGGTAAAGAAATTATATCCGTTTCTCCCTGTGCCCAACACACAAATTGTGTATCTTGCTTACAATGCAATATCATAATTATGTTACATCATTCGTGGGTAGCCTATAATGTATGTAAGTGTTGCTAGATTTTGAATTAAAATTCGTCGAAATTGAAAATCGGAAGGGGGGGTTAAATGATTGATACGTAATGACCTTTGTTTAACCTCCTGGCTTCCGCCAATGGGGAGACGTGATTACAGAAGTTAATTTAGTTATTTACATTTTGGCCGTTTGTAGAAAGGAGCAGATGTGCGGGTTTTTGCTACCAATATGCCAGCTTTTTTGTCTGGTTTTTAATAAATAATAAATATATCTCATAAAATAATAATGTTTGTCTTAATTATTACAACCAAGAAATAAGCACAGACAACCCAGCCCAGAACAAGGAAGAAGGCAGTCCAGAAAAAGGAGATGGCCGCCGACGAATATAGAACCAAGTAAGAACCCATTACCTCTCCTTTTTTGGTTCTTCTCTCCCCATTATACACCCTGCAGATTAACGCCTATATAACAATTATAAGTAGAGAAAGTCGTATGATTCACGAGTATTTACTATAAAACAACCACCCTGTCGACTGGGGCGTTAGAATGCACCGACTGCACCTCTGCAGAGGGGTAAGAATCCCCCAATGGGGCCGCCTGTTGGGCGTGGGTGGCGACCGTAATGCTTAGAAACCAGGGGGCTGAGCAGTCCATGACTTGCAACATTCCGCTTTAGGCTTTTCTTGGGCTAGACGGGCGGTCGGAGATGCCCCCTCCGATCAATCAGCTGGTCAGGTCAAGCCCTAGTACTTATATGATTGCCCAAACCATATTGCCCTTATGACAACCTCCAATCCTTTTTGGGTGCTAGAAGGCGGTGGCTGAGGGTCTACATGTCCTGGGAATGACGTTAAACTCTATCTGATGGTGTGGTTCCAGTTCTGGAGGTTTGGGGAATGTGGAGCACCCCTTCATCACCATTGCTCCCTTGTTCACTCTGACTCGGAGTGGTAATACCTGTTTGGGTCCCATCTATGGGGTGAATAGAAAAACATGAGATTATAAACCAAATTGTATTATGCATTAAGAATGAATTTTTTTCACAACTTTGTCGATATTAAATGACCCACCGAGGTTGATATGCCGTAAAACAAAACAAAACAAAACAAAACAAACCAAACTATAAAACAATTTCTCTACGTGAACAAAATCTAAAAATATTTCAAAACATTCGTATACTAAAGAGTACAGAATAAAAAATATGACAATAATACATGAAAATATTCATTGATAATCTTAGTTAAGTATATTATCATAAACGACTAATACTGAAACTATATAAAATCTAAAACAGAACAATGCAAAGCAGAAATCGCGACAGGAATACACAAGAGAAATCAAACTATAAAAAATAGACAGTTTGTTATTGGCACGACGCAGAGGGTGTCGGCAAAAAGGAATAATATTCTTTCTAACGGGAGTTTATATATATTCTTTGTGTATCCAACAATATTCATCATAATGTCAGATTCAAACTGTTTTGGAAAATATACAATTGAAAGACGAATAAGAAAGGCTATAAAGTGAGGAAAAGTTTTGAATATTAACAAGTTTGGGTGGCAGTCCATTTTGCTATTGATATATATGTTCAAGTAACGCTCAAGATAATTGATCTTGTGCCAAACTTTATCACGGAAAACAGTTACAAGCGAGGCTAGACCTCTCTGCGTTATATTTTACGAAATCCAAGACATGTTGGATACTGCTGAAGAAGTGGGGACGAACTCATAAGCACGTCAGTATGGGCCGTCCAGCAAGGAACTACACTGGCCACACACACACACACAGACACACATACACACACAGACACACAGACACACACACACACACACACACACACATATATATATATATTATATAGAGAGAGAGAGAGAGAGAGAGGGGGGAGGGGATAATATTGGAAGAAGGGTTAATTTCAAGCACTATTTAATAATTCTAAACGTTTCGGTTTATACTTTTAAAAACTTAGAATAGACTATTTGTGGTAAATGGTACTCTTTAATAATCATCGTCTTCATATTCAGGTCACGCTAACACGGGTATCCATCTCTCTCTCTCTCTCTCTCTCTCTCTCTCTCTCTCTCTCTCTCTCTCTCTCTCTCTCTGTAACTCCCCAAGAATTGATATCGGAAATCACTTCTGGAAGGTCCTCAGCGCAGCAACCAGAATATGCACTGAGGTGATTGAGGTATGATTTCACTACTCGGCCTAAACTGGTATGTCTATGTAATGGTGTCCACAGAATTTCATCACTTATAAAGTTGTCCTTGCTTCTCCAGCAATGGCCAGTTCGTATCCCTCTCATGGTTTGTGTGATAGTGGACAAGTGACTTTCAAGATTTGCTCAAGACAAATGCAGAAATAATTGAAAAATGATGAGCTTTTAAAATTCTTACACAAAATTCAGTGTTCAGCCCACTCAATATACTGAGGGAGATCCTGTATATTTGGATCTTCTTTTTTTTGTGGGGATGTCCATCAAACATAAGGTGTTAACCTATAAAATTAAGAAGAAATCAAAATAGGAAACACGCCCATAAGGACCACAACAGACATATCATGGTTTTACGAAACGCCTGCACGTACTTCAGAACTCATGCCAGGCACGACCGGGTTACGTCCTGTTCGCTACACAAATTACCATTCTCCCATTCTCATGTTATCCAGACATTCTGCAAAATTCAAGTTCCGATAAATGTTGCAAAAACCGAAACGTTATAACGTCAACCTCACGATAAAGAATAGATTCATATTTTTGAAATATTTGTTTTGCTATTCTCTAAACTAATCATTAACTGACTTCTTAAACTTTCTGACACACATATATATATATATATATATATATATATATATATATATATATATATATATATATACAAATGCTACGATATATATATATATATATATATATATATATATGGTATCATTTGAAGATATATATATATATATATATATATATATACAAATGCTACAATACATACATATATATATATATATATATATATATATGTATATATGGTAACATTTGAAGATATATATATAATATATATATATATATATATATATATATATATATACAAATGTTACAATATATATATATATATATATATATATACAATGCTACAATATGTATATATATATATATATATATATATATATATATATATATATATATATCTTCAAATGTTACCATATATATATATATATAATATATATATATATTGTGTGTGTGTGTGTGTGTGTGTGTGTGGTGTGTGTGTGCAAAGCCGAAGAAAAAATAGAAGCGGTTCAGTGATACAATGCTATAATCAACAAAAGCAGCTGGATGTTCTGGCCGTGAATTTACTTTTTGTCATATGATCTACAGCTTGAGAGAATAACGATTATTTCGCAGATATGAGTAAAAAGAAGAAAAAATAACTAAATAATGGATACGGCTCTCCTTGTAGAATGTACTGTTAAAACGAAGAAAATAAAAAGCCAGATAACTACGATGACCTTGCCTGAGGGTTTGATAAATTATGTAAGCCTAACTGCTAATATTCTCAGAAGAACAGAAAAAAAGGTTTGAAATAATGGTTAGAAATTTACTTGAATATCTATGAAAGAAGAGAGAACTATTATCTGCGTTATTCGGATTATTGTCCTCATCTTCTTTGTTATCTGTTCAATTGGACACATGGCCTAGTGGATAAAGGATTTAGGTTAAGACAGTTCTATGTGACAATTATCTCTGGATTGCATGTTTAATCCTGATCAAGGGCAGCAGTAACATAGAATAATAATGAACACGGTTAAACGCCTCTACCCCATCTATGGTTAGCGGAATGAGACCAGGATACCTCCGTGGACTGAATAAAGGGTTGGGTTTAAAGTTCCGCGATGGCTCCCGATTAGGACAAGAGGGTTCCCGTGTCCGAAAAGAAGGTAACCGAGTTCGAGAAGGTTCCCAAGTCCGACAAGAAATACTTGAAGAAGGCCGGAGGATAGATTGGCCGAAAAGTTGTACAGATAACAATGAAGATGAGGACAATAGTCCGAATGACGCAGATAATAGTAATCATCAAGCCTCCTCTCAAACATTCAGAGAGAAAGAAGAGAGATATGATTTTTGGGGGTTGCTTTATGTTTTACGGCATATCAACACTTTTCGGGTCATTTAATGCCGAATCAAGTCATTTTTATGTGTGGTTTCTTACAGTCATTTAGGCCACCCATGTAAATATTGAACAGGCTGGTCGTTGCTTTACTTTGTTGATCTCAGGGGCAACGTTACTTCCAACGGAGAGGAACATAAAAATTGTTTTCATGATTTGAAGAATAGTCTTAAAGTTTTCTGGTTATTTTAACGTGTTTTTTTTTTTGTTGTTTTTTTAGGTTAGCCGGCCCGAAACATCTGTTTTCATTTTTTTATATGTACATTCAAAGTATTATGTAAAAAGAAAAGTAACCCATAACTCCTGAAAATTTTGAAACATAATATTATTTTCTAATATGATTTTTGTATTGATAAAAAAGAAATAATTCAGTTTTTCTTCATTTTTTCTTGAGTTAAAGAGATAGAAAATATGTTCTTTTAATTCATTTATTTTCTTCTTTTTTTTTTACAAAAATGTGTCTTTATTTGTTGGTGTACATTTTCGTCTATTGTATATATTGTAGGTAGAATAAAAACAAGGTATGAAATAAAAATTGGCCCTTACAATGAAAATAAGCTAAGAATTAAAACCGTAACATTTTTCTCGTTATATTTTTATTTTGATTAAGTATTCTTGTTGTTGTATACCCTTTTCTTACTTTTTACTTCTAGTCGTCTTTTCTTCTGGTCGGCTTTGCTTCTATCTTCTAACATCTTGGTCTGGTCTCTTCTAAGGTCTGGACTTTCTGGGGACTTTGGGTCTGGTTTCTGTTAGGGATTCTCCTTATCAGAAGCCCTGTGTCATTGTTACTTATTAGGTAATAAACACAAGACTTCGATTTACTTCGATGTTACTTATTTTTAATCTCCAACCAGACAATCTGCGCAGGTGAGACTCACATCCTACGAGCTCGACTCCTACCTCCTAACTCACTGAGTTACTTACTATCCTTAAACCGGAAGCCAGGGTCTTCTATGCCTGCCGGTTCTCACGATTTACCCCGGAAGGCAAGGTGAGAGTGAGGTCAAGCGCCGTCACTCCTCTCAAGGCCATCCGCTGCACTAATCGCCATTATGTTTTCTACACTATTGCCATAAATATTCGGTATCTAATAATTATGTAACATCGTTATGAAGAAATATAACTAATCTTATTGGCGATTAGTTGCCCAAATTTAATATCACGTCTCTGAAGTAAAAGCATCGATCTGTATGAAAATATTAATATGTATAAAGAAAGATTGTGCTACACAAGTTGGTATTGACGCATTATGTTCTCCATGTCTAGGATGTGACACAATTTCACAAGTACGGGACACCCAGTGAGCATCAAACTCCCTATTAACTAGTAATTGATTTATGAGACTAGCTTTCTAATCATTACACAAGGAGATGACGCCTTACATACCCAGCCCGCTCACCACGGGCAGGATGTGATACTGGGTTGCAATTCTGGAGCATCAAGCGAGCATCAAACACGCTATTCAGTTGTGATGGATCTGCGGGACAAGCTTGCTAACAATTACACCACGATAGGACACCCCTCATACCCAGTCCGATTACCACGGGTAGGATATGAAAAAAAGACCACAAACTCACTATTAAATGGCAGCGGATCTGCGAGACTAGCTTGCTAATGATTACAACACGACAGGAAGCCACTCATACCTAGGTCACTAACGACTGGTAGGATGTGATACAAGGTGAAAGTATGGGAAATACAGTGAGCATAAACTTGCTATAAATTAGTAGTAATGGATCTGCGAGACTGGCTTCCTAATCATTACACCACGATAGGACGCTTTCATAACCACTCCGATAACCACGGACAGGATATTGTACAAGGTCACAAGTCTGGGGCATTCAGTGAGCATCAAACTCCCTATTAGCTTTCAAATGATCTGTGAGACTAGTTTGCTAACAATTACACCCTGATAGGAAACCCTTTTTACTAAACCCACCCACCACGGGTAGGATGTGACACAGTAACGCTCAGTCTTAGCTTATGAGTAGTTTCTGATGGAGCTCCCGAGTTACGTTACCGGCAAGGCTGAAGTTTGCGAAGTCATTCGGTTTTTGAAAGTAAAAGTAATTAAACCGACTGCAATTCATCAACAACAAACAGAAGTGTATGGTGAGTCGTGCATTAATGTAAAAAAAACGTCCGCATGTTGTGTAAGGAGTTTGCAACAACTATGAGATTCAACGCTTCCTCAACGACATGAAAACGAGCTGCTATGACATCTGCATACAAAAATGCCACAGACATAGCAAAATACATCAACCTAAAATGCGATTATGTAGGAAAAAGCTACATGTCCAATACTTAAAATGCTGAATTCACCATTGACAATAATTAATATACGTTTCTGTGATTTCTAAATATTTGGATATCTTACCTTTTGAATAAGCCTCGTAGATTTATTAAGGTTTAAGTACGAGGTGAATTTTATAAAAAGATACATGTCCAAACCTTAAAATGATGCATTCACCATTGACAATAAATAATATACGTTTCTGCGATTTCTAAATATTTGGAGATCTTACCTTTCGAATAAGCCTCGTAGATTTATTAAGGTTTTAGTACGAGGTCAGTTTTATAAAAATATACATGTCTAAACCTTAAAATGATGCATTCACCATTGACAATAAATAATATACGTTTCTGTGATTTCTAAATATTTGGAGATTTTACCTTTTGAATAAGCCTCTTAGATTTATTAAGGTTTATGTACGAGGTCAGTTTATAAAAATGTATATGTCCAAAACTTAAAATGATGCATTCACTATTGACAATAAATAATATACGTTTCTGTGATTTCAAAATATTTGGAGATTTTTACATTTGAATAAGCCTCGTAGATTTATTAAGGTTAAGTACGAGGTCAGTTTAATAGTTTTCTTATTTCTGCAAATATCATAAAATGTACGAATGATTGTCCTTGCCAGAGGAAGTACTTAATTATATTAGGCTTAATTGGCGTGTCAACAAGTGCAAAGTAATTAATACGATTGGCAATGGTATTGTATATCTTTCTCATTCCCACCTAATTTCACATAATAGATATTTTGAAAAAGACTATAGATATATCACCTCATTATTCGTTTATTCAGACTACAGTATATTAATGAATTGATGTTCGTCTAATCGATATTACAATTTTGTTATCCATCATGATAGTCACTGTCATTATTTCGTTTCTGTGAAATGATATTTGATTTAAGACGTTAATTGTTACTCTTCAACTATTTTCACTCGCGCCTAATTGATTCAACGTTATATTTATTAGTTAAGAATACAGAGTGTTTGCGAAAATTGATATCCTTTCGTAATATAATAACTTGACGAATTCTCGTTAAAATGATCTCAGATTTTAAAGGCATATGTAGAAACAACGGTAATTATGAACTTTAGTTGGCCAAATTCCAAGCCTTAAAATTGTGCGTGCTCATGATCTCCCATAACAAACTAGCTTGTATAGTTTTTCTTTTGAGATTTCCTTAAACAATTGAATGAATAAAAATACATTTCATTCTTATCGACACATGAACTTTAGTTGGCCAAATTCCTTCCATAAAATTGTGCGTGCGCATTATCTGAAATGAACTTAATTAACTTGTTATTAAGAACACATTTTATGATATTTTTGTTGTGCACTGTCTTATCAACACATTTTTGTTTGTTTGAGAAATAAAAAAAATTATTTATCAAACAAACAAACAAAAATGTGCCGATAAGAATGAACTGCATTTTTATTCATTCAATTGTTTAAGAAAATCTTATAAGAAAAACTATACAAGCGAATTTGTTAAGGAAGATAATGCGCACGCACAATTTTATGCTAGGAATTTGGCCAACTAAAGTTCATAATTACCGAAACAGCTACAAATTCTGTGTTTAATTTTTAAGATTGTTTTCTATTTCAGTATATAGCATTTAAAACAACAGGACATTTTATCATATTTCAGAATCTTAGGGGGTATAGGAAACACTTGACTGGCTCTAGGATAGATATGAATACAATATGGGAATAAATAATTGAAAAGGCTAGAATAATCTATACATATATAAAGAGCAGTGTGTGTGTATGTATGCCCGGTGGAAACTATGAAAATAAAACAATTAATGACAAAATAAATATATATATATATATATACATTCACTACCACCAGATATTGCTTTTTAAGTAAAGAAAAATGAAGATTTGATTTATATTTGTGAAAATAATTTTTTTTAAATAAAATTTAAATAATAACAGCTTAGAAATCTTTTTGCATTTAATATTTTAAATGGGAGATATTAATTTTTCTTTTCGGAGTGTCTGGATTATATCACTTACCTTTAAATCCACCAAGCAAACAAATAAATTTACTTCTGGATTAAAAAAAAACGATTTAAAAGAGCTCAAATGAAATTACCAATTGCAGTTTCTCAGTTGCAGTGAATCTTCAGGGTAGGACGCAAAATAACCTGAAGATTCGTGATACGGCGAGAAACTGCAGTCGGTAATTTTAAGCCATTCGTTTTTAAACGTATTTCTCTCTCTCTCTCTCTCTCTCTCTCTCTCTCTCTCTCTCTCTCTCTCTCTCTCTCTCTCTCTCTCTCTGGTCTTTTTTACATATGCATTGTAATGTGACACAATACGAGGATCAAACTCGCGATTATTTATAATAATGGATCAGAAAGACTAACTTTTTAAAATCTCCCCTACTACCCTGGCAACGACGGGTAGCCGCTTCTATTATTTTTAAAAACTACAGTACTTATCAAATCAAAATATCAAAAGAATAACTGATGCCATTGGATTTTACGTTTCGAATTAGGATAGCAATAACAATAAGTGATATAGTTTTATTCAAAGACCGTGACGCTTATCGTGACGCTTCTTAGATTGATGGGCGGAAAAAAACACTGACCTCATTATTAAAATTAGATCTCTATAAATCTTTCAGGGCGTGGTTTGCTTAACAGTCACATTATTCAAAATAATTTTCCAAGTTTAATCAATAATATGCTCGGATAAACACGGAACGCGTAAAAAAACAAACAAGGGATACAACAGAAAATCTGTGTCAGCATTGAACAAAAATTTTAGTTGTTTCTAACCTTTTTTTCAGTAACACTGATTTTGGTTTGGTTTGTTTTGTTTTACGGCATATCAACCTCAGTGGGTTATTTAATGCCGATAAAGCTTTGAAATAAATCAATTCAAGCCCTAGCACCTATATGATTGTCCCAACACTATTGCCCTTATGGCAAGCCCCAAAACTTTTTTCATCATATGGGTGCTAGAAAGCAGTGGCTAAGGGTCTACATGTCCTGGGAATGACGTTAAACTCTATCTGAAGGTGAGGTTCCAGTTTTGGAGGTTTGGGAAATATGGAGCACCCTTTCATCACCTTTGCTCCCTGGTCCACTCTGACCCGGAGTGGTAGTACCTGCACCTCTGCAGGTTCAGGAGTTATCTAGTATTATGTAGACCGGGTTAGCTCAGTCGGTAGAGCGTTCGGCTAGAAACCACAAGGTTCCTAGTTCGATACCGGTCCCGCCAACTCAGCGTATGAGTAGCACAGGGATCTGTGCGGTAAAGTAAGGAGCTGATGGTAGGTGTGGCGCTACGCCTCAGATGCTAACAAAACAATCTCCTTGGTCTAGCGCTATTGAAAAGGGGATAGACTCCCTTGATGACTGGCTGATACCGACTTTAGGCCGCCCCGTCGACTTTACTTTTTTATGTATACACATACTAGAGCTATTAAATGGAATTTGTTTTTA
>CM042158.1:58699839-58712112 GCA_023376005.1 Doryteuthis pealeii | reverse complement strand
CAATTAAATCTTCAGACTTGTATTTTTAGAATTCTTATTCAAATAAAGGAAGGAACCAAAAGATTATGAGAGGAAGAGGAGAAAACTATAAAGAAGAAAAGGAAAAAAAAATGAAACAAAGAAAAACCAAAAAGTAAGAGAAAACATATTCCTTGGTTGTTAAAAGCTACGTATAAAAATTGTGGTCCTTAAAGTTAATTATATGAACAAATTCAATATGTTGAAGGCCACGTGTGCTATAACGAATACTTATAGTTTTCGTTTTAAAAAATGGAGCCACGGCAAATGAACGGAGTTTTTAATCACCTGCACAAAGCCTTCTTCCTATATCACAGCCCGTCCGAACCCTCTTGGAAAATGTATTGAATCCCAACCTATTCTCCCCAGCTATTGGGTAAATATACTAGGGCTGGCTGTGCTCTTAACACCTGAATAGAGAAATTGTTTGCCAAGAAAAACATTTTGCGTTTTGTAGTTTTATTATAGTATGTGGTAAAGTGTAAATTGTTCAAGGGTTTCGGGGACTAGCCAAAATAAAAACAACCCACCGGGCGATGGAAGAGGATGATTGGTGAAACATGCCTGAGGGGTTGGGGGTGTGGACTGTTTTGTTTAAAAATTCATCGTCAAGCGAGTTTGTACCCTAAGTAGAGTAAAATTCATAAAATTCATTAAGATTAGAAAATAAACAATATTGAAATGTTAAAACCTTAAGTATGTGTATTTAAAAATAAAACAACTATCTGTATAATGAGGTGTGAGGTGTGAGCCAGTCATGATATTTATTGATGACACTTCTTTTTATAAAAATCAATGTGGGTGACTGGTGCTGAGAGTGTGTTTGCACCATCCAATCGACGCCACGAAGTCTGGGTATCTTCCCACTTTACCAGACGAGGCTCCGATACTGAATAGAGGGTTAACACTTTCTGTGTGTAGCCGTATACTGGCCAACGCGAAACATCGACCGAACGAATTGGTGCGTATGTATGCACCCTTAGCGAGTCCCGGGCATAAATGGTGCCGACAAAACGGTTACGACCAGGCGTATATGATCCTTCTCAATCATTCGAATCTATTATCAAAGTGTGACTGCTTTATCTTCCACCGCCCGGGTTTCTATTTCCCTATCAAATCCATGCGACGTGCTTGTGAAATCCCATGCATACGCTCGCCCGCATAAGGTCTCCTCCTAGTCTGGGCTCCTCCTCACCAACAAGCTTGCTCAAATTTCTTCTTCAATAGCGCCACACAACAATGTGAATATTTGGCCGCTGAGCGGGTTAGGCATCGTGTTTATGATTCTGTTCTGCAATATATACAAGTGCTCTATGCGCAGCCTGTTTTTTTGTTGTTAACAGACAAAAACCGGGAAGCGAATCTCCATTATTAATTTAGTTAGATATGACAATGTCTTGTGTCTGAACGTTTGTACAGATAAACATAAAGGTGAGGTCAATGTCTGTAGTAATCCTAATAACTCCTAATAATACTAAGTTCTTATGTCTTGATTTTTCATTAAATCCGATGTGCATTCATAAATTTAATTAGAAATAAGTTTCAAACTTCCATGTTTGTATCAATAAATTAGTGGTAATAGAGTTCCCTGTGTAATAATAGAGTTCTGTGTGGTTTTCTTTATGTTAGATTTTTTGGACCATATGACCCTTTTAGTAAAGTTGAAAGTCTCGTTCGGATTAGGCTTAAGTCGAATATCACAGGGCAGCGGCAGCGAGGGGGAGGTCTTATCCCTTTTTCACTAGCGCTTATCCTAGACGACAAGAGATATTATTTTAGTAATTCTGAATGTTTGCGGAATGCCGGCACACACCCTACACAGCAAACCTACTTTACCACACAATCCTTTTGCTACTCATACGCCAGAGTTTGGGCCCGCGTATGGATACTGAGGAACCTGTGTTGTTATTTTCTAGCCGAACCTTCTACCCAAGATGCTTAAACCATGACCGAATTTAAGATTTAAGGATAATGTTTTTTTCATTTACCACCGTCAATATCACGGTTGTTGTGTTTGTTAGGGGTTTAGGTTAGGGGGTTAGGTTTAGGGTTAGGTTAGAGCGTATAGGGATTACCTTTTATGATTTTTCTTAAAATCTAAAAATCGTCTGTCTTTTAAACAGACGGCGATATTGAACTTGTAATAAAAAACATGGGTCCTTTTCTTATCGAGAAGTCAAAAAAAGGTCAGCGGCTTGCCTCTAAAGGTCATTGATGGTCTGATTTTTTTAATTAACTTAATGTGCATTCATAATTAATGTGAAAGAGAAACATGATTCACAATGACACGTATATGTTTTATTTGACCTATAACCTTATAGATTGGGATCCCAAATTATTCGTGACTACCAGTACGAAATGCATCAGTATTGACCTCTGGACCACCTCCCACATCCAGGCAGTAATGGCCATAAATGGTGCAGCTGTAAATGTATTAAGAATCCTGCATAATGAAAATGCGGTCGGGTAACTACTATGTACGCACGACTATTGTAAATCACGGTGCGAATCTTGGCAGTGGAATGACGAAACAACGTTATTGTTCTATTTTTGTCATCGAGAACCTATTTAACTATGTGGAGGCGGAAACGATATAAATTCGTGCCAATTTTTCAGTTCTATTTTTGGGTTGAGAGAGACAAGTGTTTGCCGGGTGTGTGGTTCGCGTACGACGTCTTGGTGGCGCGAAGTTCGGCGTAGCTGCGAAAGATATTTCGGACAGCTGCTACCTTTTTCTTAGGATTGAATATACTTGCATTTCTTTGTTACCTCGTGCATTGTTTCCTTCAGAGAAGTGAAAAGAATCCAACGCAACGGGTAAGATTTCTCTTCTTGCAGTTCTTCTGGCTAGAAATGTATGTAACCATTGAGTTAAAAACCCAAAGAGTTGACTTGAACCCACTGCAGGCTTAAGGTCATACAGACACCAACGGCACAAGAACACACACACACACACACACACACCACATATCACATATATATACAGTATATATATATGACTGTGTGCGTATCTGGGTGAGGTGGGCGGCAGTGCTTCACGTACCTATATATATATATAATCTATATTAATAAACTATAACTATATATATATTATTATTATATATATATATATCATAATATATAACTATATTATATATAGTTATTATAATATAATATATGATATATATATTTCTCTAGGTAAGGAAGGGATCACTCTGTTGACGCCTTACACACAAGCGACTGTGTGTATTACAAACATTAAAATCCCCTTCCCATTCGTGTAAGTGAGACAGCCTAATGGTTAAGGTGCCGACTGGACACCCAACCGACCGGAGTCAATTCCGGCTGTAGGTAGCTGAGATAAATGTCTAATAAGTCGAAAGCACGTATCTGTGGATGACGCCTATATATGATAATATATAGTATATATATATATATATACTATATATATAAGTATAGCGTTAGCTTGTGCAGTAGATCTATACGTACTTGTGATTAATACTATATATATATATCATACTATATATATATAATATATAATTACCTATACTAAGCTCTTGTAGCCAGAATGTTAGCGCAAGACTAGCTTAGCAGTAGCATGTGTTCCAGTGAGTCGTGTTCTCAGTGGGGGTGCCCATACGTCTGGCGTTGGTTGCTGGCCGACCACCGCTAAATTAAAGACACTCTCCGCTAGGCAACGTTGACTTCCTAACTGACGATATAGTTCAGTAGCACACATAGAAATATGATTCCGTTATGAAGTTGTGGTGCAAGATTGCATTTGGCAAGGACTACTAAGTGGAAGGGAGAAAAGATAATTAAAAAATAGAGTTGATAAGTTTAAAAAATAGTGATGACCCAAACAGGATGAACGATGGATTGACGCTGTAGGCGTGACCCCCGAATGAGAATTAGTAGTGTCAACAGGAAGTTTCGGGTGTTGACCGGAAGTCACGTTGGTGACGTGAACGGAGCGAAGAAAAGGACAGCCTCTTTTTGCTTTGGAGCGTAGGGAACGGACGCCTTTGGTGCGCCTAGTATGGGTCGTAGTAATCAAGCAGTGTTCTCTCTCTCTTGTCCCTCTGCCTTTCCTTCCTCCAACAAAAGTACAGCACACGGGACGAACCTACCCTTGGACCAATAAGCTAGCAGTTGTGACACATATTTCTCGCTTGTCATTTTTATCCACACCATTTAGCACGTGAATTACGGAGGCATCTGTGGACGAGGTCACGTGGACGATGTACCCGCTATCAATATACGCCGCCGCCGCCACGTACAGATATCGATTTAGTGCTCGGAGAAAAAGGGACAACGTACCATGCGGAACAACTGCAACGTCAAACATACGGATTTTTGAGTTGATAATTGAAATATTTCTTCTGGCATCTGTAAAATGTAATTTGCTAACATATATATTGATTATTGAATCGGGCACAAACCAGTAATAACCCTCCGAGTAAAAGTGGGACCCGTAGTAAAATGTCATCGATAGTGTAGCAACAGATATTCAGGACTGGAACTTCAAAACCAAGTGCATTTAACCTCATACCCAGGACATACAATCTTTTGGGTGGTGGGCATTACCATTCTACAGGGGATATACACCGACACAATTCATAAGCACATACACTCACATGCACCTACGTTTTATATATACATATATAATACACAGATACACACACACACAAAACACACACACACATATTATATATTATATATAATATATATATATATATATATATATATATATATATATAATATGATATACCAAGCGTGTTGGTAAATCCTTGCGGTGAGAAAAAAAAACAGCAAATAGTTTGATTGTAAAAATATACTACCAAACATCAACCGGGGAGAAGAAAATTTTTGAAAAAAAGAAAACACCAAGAAAGTCGTGCCACCAAAAAATAATCTATTGGTACATTATTTGGCCAAAAGAAAAAAAAATTTATATGTATATATATGTATATAAGATAATATATATATTCATACAACCGCTAGGAAAATAAGATAATAAGTCAAAAGTGCTCAATACCTAAGTAGAGCAAATAATAAAAGATAAATCTAATGAGTCAGACGAACCTACTATTAGTTTCACTTAATGCTCTTCAGGGCTAAGATCTTAGCCCTGAAGAGCATTAAGCGAAACTAATAGTAGGTTCGTCTGACTCATTAGATTTATCTTTATATATATATATATATATATATATATATATATATATATATATATATATATTAAATGTTGTGTATTTTGGCAACAAGTTATTTTTCAGGCATGTGTTATTGAATAACACGGAAAGATAATAGACTCTTCAAATAAAAAAAACAAACAAACAAGCAAACAACAACAACAACAAAAAACAAAATAGATAAAAGACGTAAAAAACGAACTAAAACCAACTCATATACCCTATGATGACGACTGAAGAGGTAGTCGAAAGTGCTCGGGCTAACAGTATGGGAAATATCCTATTTCACTTCGATCCAAACACCACAAAGATCGCCAGACGACTGGAAAAGACACAGAACTAAATAATGGAGAAGTACTCCATTTTATTCAATAATAATTGCCTGAAATATATATCTATAACATATATATATAGTTAGAGAAAAAATTAATTGGAAAAAAGAAAATACCAAGATAATCGTACCAACCAAAAATAATCTATTGGTACAATATTTGGCCAAAAGGAATTTATATGTATATATATATATATATATATATATTATATATATATATATATATATATATATATATATATATATATATAATATATATATATCATAGAAAACCGCCAGGAAACTAAAGCTGATAAGTAAAAAGTGCTCAATACCTAAGTAGAGCAAATAATAAAGATAAACCTAATGACGCAGATAAACGTACTAAAAGTGTCGCTTAGTGCTCTTCAGAGAGTCGGAAAAAGTGAAAGAGAGAAAGAAACATAGAAAGAAAGAGAGTGAGAGAGAAAGAGAGAGAGAGAAGAGCACTAAGCGAAACTTTTAGTAGGTTTATCTGACTCATTAGGTGTATCTGTACCTATCAACTTCAACTTCAAATAACTGATTTATTGTAGAAATAACCCTAATATTCTTTAGGTTTTATAACACCTCTGGTATAATAGAATCTTGTACTTAAATAAACAAATTTTCTCATTTACATTTATCTTTCGTTATGCATATATATATATATATATATAATATATACACACACACACATACATATATATATATTATATATATATATATATATATATATATATATATATATATGTATAGCTATATAGACATATGGATTAATGCGTTAGCGGGTATAGGACTCAGTAACGGAATTTGACCCTGAGGTCAAACACCTGCGGAGATGATGATTGACGGCTGAGAGATCACAGGTGAACTTTAGAAAATAGGAAAACTAACGATTTTGTAAGAACGATTCCGACAGATTGACTAGAATGAGGAAAAGAAGAGAAGAAAGTTTTTTTTTAGTTTTTTTTATTTTTTTAATTTTTTTTTGAGAACCGCAGAAACAGTCGGAAGCATTTATACTTGTTCTCGGCCTCAATAGTCGTTTTGTTTTTATGTTAATGAAGTTTGTCCAAAAATGAGATAAATATACTTTTGTATATTTCTCGTTTTTCTCTCTCACTTTCTCTCTCTCTCTCTCTCTCTCTCCTCACACACACACACACACATACATTTTCTCTTTTTTTCTTTGTTTCTCTCTCTTTCTGTTTCTTTCTCTCTTTCTCTCTTTCCCTTTCTCTCTATCTTTATATGTTTATTTTCTCCCCCCCTCTCTCTTTCTCACACTTTCTCACACTCTTCTTCGCTTCTTTCTTTCCTTCCCTCTCTCTCTTCTCTTCTTCTCTCTTTCTCTCTCTCTTTCTATCTCTTTCTCTCTCCCATTCCCACATTTTTTCTTTTTATCCTCATCTCTGCCTTTCTTTTTATCACTTTTTCTCTCTCACTTTCTCTTTCTTTCTTTCTTTCTTTCTCTCTCTCTCTCTCTCTCTCTCTCTCACTTTCTTTCTATGTTTCTTTCACTTTCTCTCTATCTTTATGTTTCTTTTCTCTCTCACTCCCTCTCTCTTTCTCCCACTTTCTCACTATCTTTCTTCGCTTCTTTCTTTCCTTCCATTTCCCTCTCTTTCTTTCTCTCTCTCTCTCTCTCTCTCCCTCTTTCTATGTTTCCTTCTCTCTTTCACTTTCTCTCTATCTTTATATGTTCTTTTCTCTCTCTCTCTCTTTCTCCCACTTTCTCACTATCTTTCTTCGCTCCATTCATTCCTTCCCCCTCTCTCTCTCTCTCTCTCTTCTCTCTCTGTCTGTCTCTCTCTCTCACTTTCCCACACTTTTTCTTTCTCTCCTCATCTCTTTCTTTCTATCTATAAAGTAGCGCTACTTTCTGCACCAAGATGAATATTCAGGTTTCACTATCAAGTGTGTTGGTTCTTACTTTCTTCTTATTTGCATTTTCCTTATTGTAATGTGTATATTTTAGATATTTTTTGCCGTTTTTCATTAATTCACTAAATTTTAAAATAGAACTAGAAACCGGCAACGATTTATATCGAATATTATGCAGAATTCAAATTACTTTAATTATTATGTATCCACACTGTTGAATTTGCAGAATGACAGTGAGCACATATCTTATTATAATGGAGATTGTGTGTTTTTCGGTCTGTAACCGAAACTATATTCCTACTCAAGTCACAATTCTCTTAGTTATTGACATCACATTCTCCATGATTTATTTTTATCTAAACCTCAATTATTAATAAAATTGTCTTACATTATTAATACTGTTAACTATGTCTACATACTAACAACATGCAATTATATTTATATATACAACAAAATAGCGCTTTACAATGTAAACGGGAAGGCTAATTTGCATATTAATATTAAAAAATCGAATTTAATAAATATGTGCTTAGTATTATTGATTTCTAATTGTTTGGTTTTATTTTAATGAATATAAGCAAACATCTCTTCGATGAATCTTAAATGAAATCCATTAACAAGAAAAGATAACTGTCATTTCATTCTTTACTTCATCTTTTAACTAAATACCTAAATTAGAAAAAATAACAATGAAAGACGAGAGTGATGGAAGAGTGAGTTTCAGTTGTTCCATTTTTTATTATACTCCCTCTGTTTCAAATCTTTTTATCTGTATTCTTATTTAGTTTCATTAGCCTTTCTAATTTAATACAATATTTTATTACATTAAAACTTAAATACTTGCACCCGGAGGGTGCATATATTGCTAGTATACACAATGACAACTCACAATATATCTTCACCTCACACATAAACATACACAGGTATATATATATATATATATATATATATATATATATATATATATATATATATATATATGAGGTATAATAAGGAATGAAAGAACAAAACTCAGACAAAAATGTGTAGTATATTTCGCTGGTGTTTCAACTCAGCTTCTTCTGCTTTATTGTTGAATACTCCAGCGAAATATACTACACATTTTTGTCTGAGTTTTGTTCTTTCATTCCTTATTTTACCTCATTCTGTCGTATTCATTCCAACCCCCCTTTTCCTCATATATATATATATATATATATATATAATATATATATATATATATATATATATTGTGTGTGTGTGTGTGTGTACGTGTGTGTGTACGTGTGTGTGTGTGGAGAAAGGTAGACAAACACCGAATGTTATACATGATGGATGTTTATTGTAGGTATTGGTGTCGACGTTATAAGGTTTCGGTCATTTAGACCTTCTTCAGGCCGTTAGATTGAGTTCTTGCCTCAACGGTATTCATTCTAATACTTGTGAGTTAGAAGGTGGGGTATTGGGGAGGAAGGTCAATTCCTGGGATTACTAGGAATGTTTAAGTTGGTAGTGGGAGTTCTATTATTTATTCTTCTGGTGGGGGTGTAGCTAGTAATGTTCTATTATTGATGCCACGGGTGTTTAGTGTGGAAATAGGTCTTCAGTGGGTCATATGACCTGTGTTTTGTGGAGATATGTAGTAGGTCCTGTAAAGGTTGAAAATGGTAGAAGGATTTGTTATGTGTGCGTTTATATGTTTATTATTATTATTATTATTATTATTATTATTATTATTATTATTATTATTATTATTATTACTAGCAAATATATGTACCCTCCGGGTGCAAGTATTTAACTTTTAATGTAATAAAATATTGTATTAAATTAGAAAGGCTAATGAAACTAAATAAAAATACAGATAAAAAGATTTGAAACAGAGGGAGTATAATAAAAGATTTGAAACAGAGGGAGTATAATAAAAAATGGAACAACTGAAACTTACTCTTCCATCACTCTCGTCTTTCATTGTTATTTTTTCTAATTTAAGTATTTAGTTATAAGAGGAGGTAAAGAATAAAATGACAGTTATTTTATCTTGTTAATGGATTTCATTTAAGATTCATTGAAGAGATTTTTTCTTATATTCATTAAAATAAAACCAATCAGTTAGAAATCAATAATACTAAGCACATATTTATTAAATTCGATTTTATAATATTCATATGCAAATTAGCCTTCCCGTTCACACTGTAAACCGCTATTTTGTTGTATATATAAATATAATTACATGTTGTCAGTATGTAGACATAGTTAACAGTATTAATAATGTAAGACAATTTTATTAATAATTGAGGTTTAGATAAAAATAAAATCATGGAGAATGTGATGTCAATAACTAAGAGAATTGTGACTTGAGTAAGTATATAGTTTCGGTTACAGACAGAAAAACACACAATCTCCATTATAATAAGATTATTATTATTATTATTATTATTTAGTCCGTATCGTGTTGTCTTTTTTGGTCTATAGCTGTTTATGTTGGCTTTTCCTAGGTGTGAGGAAATATTAATAAAGCCGGATCTACAATTAACATTTCGTGTGTTTCTTATGGTGCTGGCTTCGAATATTTGTCATAATCTTTTGTTGGGGATGTATGCGATCATCGACGCGCTGTTGAAATTAAAGCTGTGTTGTGTTTTAAATATGTGTTGGAATAAATAGTTGTTGCTCTCACACAATTTAATGCTGCACTGGTGTTTGTATATTTCCCAAAGTTATTTAACTCTATGTGAAATGCAAATGCCCTCGTTTCGGATTTGAATTCGAGTCGCTGTATCAATTTACAACGACGATAACCATTACATAACGCCTACTAGTTATCAAATATAAGACTAAACAATGGTTAATGATTCAGGGAAGATACTGATGGATTGGTTAGATTTTACGTCATTTTACGTCATGATATATATATATATATATATATATATATATATATATATATTACACTGACTGAATAGCAAGGACTACCACTCGCTTTTCTCGTTATTCTATGATAAAAAGACTGAATGACAAAAAAATTCTTATTACCTTCCATATACCAACAAATGCCCTGAAGATGATCTAATTAATAGATCGAAACTCTGCAGCGTCGGCCAATAAACTAACCACTTAACATTTAAACCTGTGTTTTTTCATTCTTTCTTAATATACTACATACCGTCAGATTCACTCCCTTTTCTTCACACACACACACACACACACACACACACACACACACATATATATATATATATATATATGTGTGTGTGTGTGTGTGTGTGTGTGTGTGTGTGTGTGGAGAAAGGTATGGGATATGCCGAATACATATTGTTTTATTCATTCATGATCGGTATTTCATTTTTCCCTTTTAAACTCAATTTTTAAGCACTTTTTTCTATTTAACCCATGGGACCCTAAAATGTACTATCTCTCCGGGTCCCAGTGGACCTGGGAGTAATGGGTAAAATACTGTAGAATGAATGGTTAATAATTCAGAGAAGATATTGATTGATTGGTTAGATTTTATGCCATGTTTAGCCATTGTTGGATTATGATTTTGTTTTATTCATTCAAGATGACCCCCAAGAAAAATCGTTAAACATAAAATAATTTCCTATAATTACGGGTGTTATGTAATTATTTTACCTTTCGAACCATGTATATAGTATATCTGAAATTATACAATAAAAATGTATCGGAAATGATTTTTACAATAAAAATGCATTGGAAATAAATTTTACTCTAAAAAATGTTTGCAAATGATTTGTAATACAAAAATGCATTGGAAATGATTCTTAATATAAAAATATATTTCAAAAACTTTTTGCTATAAAACTAAAGTATAATTTTTTTGTTTTACTATTTAATGCACAACGCACACCATCAATAGGTAGGGACTGACAAGATTTTCGAACCATCTAGTAGAACGGTTTGATGTCTATTGTATGTTATTGAAAGAGTAATAAAAACTTCGCATATCTTGTGATCTGGGTGCTGTCTGCAAAGTTCACGTATACAACATGTCAAAACAAAGTAATGGGTATACAAGTGTAGTTCACACTCCACAGAGCTTCAGAATTAGAACTTCACCATTTGATGCATTTCAATCAAGTTCATCAGATCCATCAGATCCATGATCAAAATGATCATCACATTCTTTGCTAGCCTTTATACAATGTCCATTTTTACATTCAAACTCATTAGGTTGGCAAAGGTTTGAAGTAGCTAAATGATGGATGAAAGAAATGTTAGTCGCAGTGTAAAGCAAAACAAAAGCAAGAAAAAGCACAATATTAATTGAAAGCATGAGAACAAAAAGTAGAAGATTTTAAAAATACATTCATATTATTTTGAAAATAAAATAAATAAAAAATAAACATTAGTATTATTAAGTAGAAGTTAGTATTTTTAAAAATAAAAATGAAGTTTTATGCATTTTATGATTTTATTAAAATATTTTTATAGATTAATAAGAAACTTGAATGAATAAAAATGAACATTAGAAAGTTTTATCATAAATTTCTGGAAATTTAGATTATTTAATTTTATCCTAAACTCTACAATTTCATTGAGTCCATTTATTGCTAATCTACTTACTACATAATAGCCAAGACTCAAAGAATATATTGCTTAATGATCAAATAGAGATCGAATACGTAATTATGGAAAGAGGGACAAAGCGAAAGGGTTTGTTTGTTTGTTTGTTTATTGATTTTAACGGCATATCAACCCGTCTGAGGTTATGTCATGCCTAACGGTTAGGAAGTTATACATACCGTGTATTTATATTTATACTTTTTAGTAATGGGTTTTAACAATGTGTTAGCATTATTGGGGATTATGTTGTATGGTATTGATTTGTTTCATGTCTATATTCTATGGTATAATTTTATTTCCCTAAATAGAGAG
>CM042158.1:58637339-58694839 GCA_023376005.1 Doryteuthis pealeii | reverse complement strand
TCATTTAGTAGCCGCCAACGTCAAGTTCCATGCCCTGTACACGCATCACCGAGTTAGAAGAAGAAGAAAATAAAGAAGCCCTTTTAAATATGATACAGCATGCCTTGTGATTTCATTAAGCAGTATACCAGCAACGTATACGATTCAGCATGAGCTTGAAGAAGCCGCTATATAATATATATACGATTCAGAGTAGCGAAGAAGGGTTACGCAACAAAGCAACCGATTAGAAACTAATCACTTTGTTCAAATACTTTTGAGCATGACTATATATGTGTGTGCATGTGTGTATATGTGAGTATGTATGTATGTTTTTATGAGTATGTGTAAATATTTGTGGGCAATTATATTTGGGGCCGGGTTAGCTCAGTCGGTAGAGCGTTCGGCTAGAAACCACAAGGTTCCTAGTTCGACACCGGTCCTCGCCAACTCAGAGTATGAGTAGCACAGGGATCTGTGCGGTAAAGTAAGGAGCTGATGGTTGGTGTGTCGCTCCACCTCAGACGCCAAAACAATCTCCTTGGTCTAGCGCTATTGAAAAGTAGATAGACTCCCTCGCTGACTGGCTGATACCGACTTTAGACCGCCCCGACGACTACTTTTTACTTATATTTGTGCATGTGTGTGAATGTGTCTCTGTGTGTGTAGATGTAAAATAAATACATAATAAGTTAATAATTAAATAAATAGTTAATATTGTTAATTTGAGACCATCTGCTCAGGTTTAATGAACTAAAAATCAGCTTTTGTACATTGCTTGGGTGTAGTGTGAGCTGCTGCGAGCAGTTTAAAGTAAGTAAATACTAATACTATTAACCTTGTCTTAATATATAATGAGCTACTCAACTTGTTTTTGTTTATTTGTTGTTTTTTTTGTTGTTGTTTTTTATTTTTTTATTTTTTTGCTTTTTTCAATTTAAATGAAACCTTTTCCGTTTTGATAATAGAGACTTCTCAGATAATTTTCCTTATTCAATACTCAAAACAAAGGGATTTAAAGCATATTATATTTTTATTCGACTATTCAAGAGAACCACTGTTTCAGTGTATACATATTTACCAATCCCTCCACATGAGCAGGATGTGACACAAGGTCAATTTCTTATGCGGAGTTTAACAGGTTTGAATTCAGAGTTTTCCTTCTTCTAGACCGGTTGCCTAACCAAGGTTAAAGAGCCCAGTCTGTCCTACTATTTACCTAGAGCTGGAGGCAGTGTAGGATCCATACATTTCCCAAGGGTATTAGCGCTAAGTGAAATGCAATTATCACATCCAGGATCATCCTGTTTCAGTGTATATGTGTGTGATTTCATGTGTGTGTAGATATGTTTGTGCAAATATATCTGTGTGTGTGTGTGTGTATGTGCGTGTATGTATGTGCATGTGTTCATGTGTGCCTGTGCTTATGTGGGTTTGTGTGTGTACATGAGTGTGATTTTATGTGTGTATGCATGTGTGTGCAAGCATATATCTATGTGTGGGTGTGCGTGTGTGTGTGTGTGTGTGTGTATGTGCATGTGTTCATGTGTGACTGTGCTTATGTGGGTTTGTGTGTGTATGTGAGAATGATTTTATGCGTGTATACACATGTGTTTGCAAGCATATATATATATTTATGCTTGCAAACACATATGTATACACGCATAAAATCATTCTCACAGACACACACACACTCACACACACATATATATATATATATATATATATATATATATATATAGTCGTACGACTATTAATGCTCTATTCGCAATATATTGAGCCCTATTGGATTAACATAGTAGTACCCATAAATGAATATATATATATATATATATATACATATATATATATATATATAATATATATATATGTGTATGTGTGTGTGTGTGTGTTTGCGTGCGTGTCCCTATGCTTATGTGAGTCTGTGTGTATATGTGTGATTTTATGTGTGTATACATATATGTGTGCAAACACACACACACACACACACACACACACACACACACATATATATATATATATATATATATATATATATATATATATGTATATGTGTGTGTGTGTATATATATCTTTGTATGTGAGTGTGTGTGTATAATGTGATATGTGAGTGATCTTATGTGCAGATACATACTTTTGTACCTATGTGTTTGCATACATACACATATATGTATATGTATGGGTGTATGTATGTGCGTAAGTGTATGTGTCCCTGTGTGTATGTGTGTGTGTGTGTGTGTGTGTGTGTGTGTGTGTGTTTGTTTGTGTGTGTGTGTGTGTGGATATAGATAGTCACACAGAGAACGTAAAAGTTGATTTGACTTGCAAAAGCTGCCAGTGGCCTAGCTATCGGTATGGTAACAGGTGGGCCGGATGTGGACGTAGGCGAAAACCAGATAGTACACCGAATGAGGGAAGAGGTGACATGTTTGTGCCAGGAGAAGGGAGTTAAATCGAGCGCAAACGAAATTCGAAGTGACGTCACTGTGCGTTGGCACTAAATCACCTTCCGCGTCTACGGGTGCCAAATCCTTGTGGCAAGACAGGGGATGTGAGTCTCCAGTCGATTTGGCAAGACACACAGACGGCCCACACCTAGGCCCCGTCTAGCGCACACACCTCTCTTGAACACATTTAGAAGAGAACAGGACATCTTCGACTTGTTGTCGGACGAACTGATGAAAGCTATCGGTAGAGACAGACATGCAAATACATCATATGTGTGAATATAGATACTAACCAATGTTTGTGTAATCGGCACTTCTAACTGTCTTTGTTTTGAATATGGTAGTAGAGTATTTCAGAATAAACACCTTATAACTAGAAATCGATTTTGAAATGTATTTCTTCGAAATTGTATATGACAGCGTGTAAATATATACAAATTCATTTATTTTAGTATATCAGTATGAAAATCGATATATATGTATATTTACGTTTCGCAATTAAACACCCTGAAATATTATCTAATGCAAACAGGACCTGTGGATATACCATAGTATGATCATTCAATTATTACAATGTTTGATATATTTACTTAAGATCAGAATTGTTTGATATGTAAAAAAAAACGTATAATACATATTCATTTATTTTAGTATATCTGTATGAAAATCTCTCTCTCTCTATATATATATATTTACGTTTCGCAATTAAACACCCTGAAATATTATCTAATACAAGCAGGACCTGTGGATATACCATAGTATGATAATTTGATTATTACAATGTTTGATATATTTACTTAAGAATAGAATTGTTTGTTATGTAAACAAAAAGTATAATGATCTTGATTCCGCTCACTCTTTTTTTCTTTCGTTCTTTCTTTTCATATTTTCATTATGTCCATAATCTGTTATTGCTTTCGCGCGCTCACCCCTTCTCTCTATATTTCTCCTACTGATTTTCTTATTTCTTTCTTTCTTATTGCATTTATCTCTGTAGCATGCCCTTTTTCTTCCTTTTATTTATAATAAAAATGTTATGGTCCATTATTTAGCTGAAGTGACAACACTCACAAGAAATAAGAATTCGGCGGATAAGCAACAACAGATAACCATGATTTAAATTTTTGCATTTCATCTTGGAGGATATGGACAGTCTCATTTATAATCATGAAGTAGTTTCAAGTATTACTAATCATTTATTCTCAAATATAGAGAAGTATTAGAAGAGAAGAAGTAATACTCGCCAGATTGCGTATTGGGCGCACCCACATTACCCATTCGTACCTGTTAAAGGGGATGATGCCCCGGTGTGCGAAACATGCATAATACAACTTACAACCAAACATATCCTTCTACAGCCTTAAACATATCCGCACTAATTACTATCAACCAAGAAACCCGAGGGACATCTTTAAGAATACAGAACCTGAAGATATTTTAAATTTTCTTTAAAAAAGCAACCTTTTCAACAAGATATAACAAAACATAACCGAATATCTCCATAGAACCACTACTTTAAAGACTGAAATCCAAAATAACCTTTTTGGCATTAAATGACCCACAGAGGTTGATATGCCGTTAAACAAAACTTAGTTTATACGTTTTATAAGATTCATGTCCTACAATCTAACGCTAATAGTTCATGTCATTATATATTTTGGATCATATGACCTTCAGGCACCCCTTTTTGATCTCGATCAAGAAAGGACATGTTTTTTCTTTACACCGTCAATATCCGGTAATTTTAACAGACGACTTTTAGATTTTTAAAAATTATAAAACTAACCCCTAACCCTAATCCCTAACCATAACCCTTAACAAACAATCGTATATTGACGGTGTAAATGAAGAACATGTCCTTCCGAATCGAGATCAAAAAGGGGTACCTAAAGGTCATATGGTCCTATATTTTCAAGTAAACATTCATTTGTTAAACGACCTATCAAATCCGTATGAAGTTTGATCCATTTGTAAATGTTTGTTTATAACCATAACTTTATTTTCAATATTTTCAATATTCCATTACATTTTCTTTTAAGCATTACTTTTTCTTTATCTAAAATCATTGTTTGCACACAGTTATAGGATATCAAGCATTTATATCTTATACAAATGTCTGCAAACGGATCTATCTGACCAATTGTTTGAACAGTAACACCTACTACCATACCGATTCTGGGTGGACCTGGTCCTAATGCCAACGGGCTGGTGCCTCACCACTTGATAAAATATATGGTGACACCGAGGACATTTATCATCATCATCAGCAGCAAGTCGTGCAGTCAGCACGGATATCTATGACCATTTCTCGCCAACCTTCTCTATCATGCATTGTCCCAGGGAGGTCCTCTGTGCAGCAGCCAGTAAGGCATGCTGGACACTGATGGAGGAGCAAGGACGAACTCATAAGCGACGTTCTCCTGTGGAAGCTAACATATGGAGCGAGGACATTACACTTTCGTTTTGTTTTAGATCAACAGCAGCAGCGACAGTCGTATAATTTTAAATGGCATCATTATATAGCATGAAAAGGGTTGATATGCCGTAAAACAAAAACCAACCAACCAACATATTAGATTTAAACTTACCCAACAAGAGCGCATGTGTAATAGCTTGCTTAACGTTAATTTCTTGAGGGGAGTCTAATTATTTAGGGTTTTACTTCTCCTTGATTGGTTGTCATACCAAGGTTAAAGAGCCCAGTTTAACCTATAATTTACTCTGATCTGGAGAGAGAATATTTGTATTCACACTTTTAACAAGAGTATTAGCACTATGTAAAATGTAAACAATCTCATCCAGGATTTGAACGTGTCTCTCTGTGTCCATTTCCTTTGACGGTAATCATTACACCATTATATATTTTTAAGTAAACATTCCTTTGTCAAATGACCTCTCAAATCATTATGAGGACATTACTATTTCTCTGAACGTTTGAGATGAGGCTTGAAGATTAGTATTATCTTCGCTATTGTCCCCATCTTCATTGTTATTTGTAAAACATTTCGGCCAATATGCCCTCCGGCCTTCTTCAGGTATTTCTTGTCGGACTCGGGAACCTTCTCGGACTCGGGAACCTTCTTTTCGAACTCGGGAGCTTTCTTGTCGTAATCGGGAGCCATCACGGAACTTTGAACCTAACCCTTTATTTAGTCCACGGGGGTATCCTGTTTTCATTACTGTTTTGTTTTGTGTTCGAACAACAACAACAACAACAACAACAACAGCAGCAGCAATAGAAACCATAAACTGGATTGGTGGACATTAAGCGTTTTTTTTAAAATCCTGGGAATCCCGTGTATTGAACCTTGAAGTTTCTAGCCGAACGTTCTACCAACTGAGCTAACCCATATAATGAATAATCACATATTCTCACACTTGCCATATTTGTCTCGATGCTTAATGTTTGCTTTATACTTTTCTCTTGATGCATATTTCTAAAAGGAGGGATGTGATAATAATATGAAGTGTGTTTTCCATTTAGATTTGACACTCGCAGTCTAAACAGGATTTCTCAATGGATATCTGTTATGTTATAGCATCCGCATTTAGTGAACCAAACTGGAAACTTATATTCCTGTCACGTAACTCGTGACACACCAGTTTTCGCGCCGAGGTGGTAACAACAATCTCACTTTCAGCCAATGTCATTTGTTTTGACATGTTGTATACGTGAACTTTGCAGACAGCACCCAGATCACAAGATATGCGAAGTTTTTATTACTCTTTCAATAACATACAATAGACATCAAACCGTTCTACTAGATGGTTCGAAAATCTTGTCAGTCCCTACCTATTGATGGTGTGCCTTGTGCATTGTATAGTAAAACAAAAAAATTATACTTGAATTTTATAGCAAAAAGCTTTTAAAATACATTTTTATATTAAGAATCATTTCCAAAGCATTTTTGTATTACAAATCATTTGCAAACATTTTTTAGAGTAAAATTTATTTCCAATGAATTTCTGTTGTATAATTTATAGATATACTATATACATGGTTCGAAGGGTAGAATAATTACATGATAACACCCGTAATTATAGGAAATTATTTTATGTTTAACGATTTTTCTTGGGGTTCAAAGTGATACCAATCCCGTTCTACTGAGTGGTTTGAAAATCTTGTCAGCCCCTATATATTGTTGGTGTGCGTAGTGCATTTTATAGTAAAAAACATTAATACTTCAATTTGATAGCAAATATCATTTGAAATAAATTTTTATATTAAGAATTATTTCCAATGCATTTTTGTATTACAAATCATTTGCAAACATTTTTTTAGAGTAAAATCTATGTCCAATGCATTTTTATTATAAAAAATTATTTCCGATGCATTTTTATTGTATAATTTATAGATATACTATATACATGGTTCGAAAGGTAAACTAATTACATGATAACACCCGTAATTATAGGAAATTATTTTATGTTTAATGATTTTTCTTGGAGGTCAAAGTGATAACAATTGTAGTTGGTGCATTTGGAATGGCCAGAAAAAGCTTTGGAAAAAGACTGGAAAGCCTGAAAATCAGAGGAAGAATTGAGATCATTCAGAATACTGCATTGCTGCAATCTTCCAGAATATACAGAAGAGTCCTGGAGATATATGGATACTTGTTGTCATTCAGACTCCAGGGAAACACCATCAATTAAGGCTGTTGTGAAAAACTAAAATAATAATAATAATAATAATGATAATAATAATAGCAGCACACACACACACACACACACACACACACACACACACAATATATATATATATATATATATATATAGAAGAGAGAGAGAGAGAGAGAGAGAGAGAGAGAGAGAGAGAGAGAGAGAGAGAGAGAGAGAGCAGAACGTGTCACAAGATAAATTTCTTAAGCCGCGTTGAACAGGTTTGAATTCCGATTTTTCCTTCTCCTATACCGGTTGCTTAACCAAGGTTAAACCAATTTTTATATTTCAACCTTAGATAGGACCCTAACAGGTACTACCTCTCCGAGTCAGGTTGGACACGATGATAATGGTGATGAAGATAATTGCATAACATATATATTTTTATTTCACGTAGCCTAATACCCTTGGGAAAAGTATAAATCCAATCTTTGTCCCACTAACTATGGTTAGATAGTAGGGCATTTTAACCTAGGTTAAGCAACCAGTCTAGGAATTGACCTTTTGTCACATCCTACTCATGCGGAGGGGATGGTATATATATATATATATATATATATATATATATACATATGGGGGGGTAAATAGTAGGGCAGACTGGACACTTTAACCAAGGTTAAGCAACCAGTCTAGAAGAATGAAAACCAGTTAAACTACGCTTAAGAAATTGACCTTGTGTCACATCCTACTCATGCGGAGGGGATGGCATATATATATATATATATATATATATATATATATATATTAAGGAGCGAAAAAGAGTATACATTGTAATGATGATAATGTGAGCAGGGGGGTGAAGACGTAAATAAATGACCTTTAGTCACCGCGTTCTAGCCCATATATGATAAAAAGCTTTGGGGTTTTGCCTTAAAGTGGACGCTCTACCGACTGAGCTAAACCTGTCATATCATCATCATCATCATGTCGCGCATGTAGCATGGGTATCGACAACAATTTTACGCCAACCCTCCCTATCATTCATTGCGCCTGGAAGCTCCTCTGCGGAACAGCCAGCATCTTCACACAGCTGGTCAATGTAGGTCCTTGCTGGGTGCCCCACACTTGCATATCCATGCGTTGGGTTCCACAGGAGAATGTCGCTTATGAGTTCATCCTTACTTCTCCAGCAGTGTCCTGCATGCCTTGTCCGTCTCAATCGGATAGTTTGTGAGATGGGGGGCAGGTGACCGTAAAGATGTTTCCTTGTGGGGTGCTGTTTCCATGACTTGTTCAACACTGCTCGCAGCATCCTTGTGCAGCATCCATCTAGCTTATTCTCAAGACGTTTAGATAGGGTCCAGGTGGTGCAGCCATATAGCAACACCGACACAAACACAGCCTGGAAGAGCTGTCGCTTTAGCTTGTTAGGGAGATCGGACCTCCATATGACTGATAATCTATTTGTGGCCGACCATGCCTTTGCTATCCGCGTATTAACATCGCTCTCAGTGGAGGAGATATTACTTCCCAGGTAAGTGAATTGTTCCACTGGCTTAAGAGGCTTGCCATTGAGTGTGGAGATGTTTCCTTTATTTTTAAAGCTCATTTACTCTGTTTTGCCGGAGTTCACATAGAGGCCTATATTATTTGATGGCTCTTCTAGGCTATGTAGCAGTGTTTCAGCTTGTGCCGGTGTATCTGCAAGAAGTGCAAGGTCATCGGCATAGTCCGCATCTGTGATTGTTTGTGCGGGATATCGCCTGCTTCTTGCCCTTTTCAATGTGAAACCTTTTTCTTTTATTGTATCTAGTGATGTTCGGAGTACGTAGTCTAGGCATATTATGAATATATATGGTGCCAAAATAAATTCTGCGGTGTCCGGCTTCTCTCGATATCCAGCTAATGCCAGGATAGCGGTGAGGGAGAGTATCCTCTTTTCACAAGCTTTAGACCAGGAAGGATTTTTTGTGTCTGAAGGGGAGCCGCACACCTATCATCAGCTACTCACTTTACCACACAGATCCAATCAGTGGTTCTAATGCGCTGAGTTAGCTTAGGCCGGTATCGAACCCGGAACCTTGTGCTTTCTAGGCGGATGCGTTACTGACTAAACAATCTTTTTTAGAAAGTTAATATCTCGTATTTGTGCGTGTCGAATAATGGCCCGCTCTATGGGAGCGACTCACATTATAAGCGGGAAAAGTTTTGACCTTTACCTAGTTCTTTGTTTGACATTAGGAAAACAAATTATTTTACCCATGAAAAACCTTTTTTCTTTTTCTGTCTTTGGTCTTTTAGGTAATGTCAAAGATCGTGCAATTTACAAGGATTTGGCTTAGAGTTCCTCTTGCACAATGCATAGAAAGTTATTTGCATTCAACAAACGGACATGATGCACTGGTTCATATAATATAAAAAGTGACATTTCTTACTTTCGATTTGTAAGCAAATGTATCTACTCGTATCTTTCAATGAAGGTCAACACAAAGACTTAAAAGTCAATGTTTCAATTATATTTTCTCCCGATTCAAAGCCGCCAGTAATCAGGGTGTGCCAGTGAGGGGTTTGCATTCCTTTAGTCTACTAATGTTTTCTTTAAAGGCATTTTAATATATATATATTTACGTAAAGTGAATACTTAACTCTATACCCATTCGTATGAATAGCATTTCCAATATATTTTTCGTGTTTCTTTTTTTTTAGTTGGTTCTCCATCACTTCTGAAAAGGATAGTCTATATTATGCAAGATCATTCCCAAGCTTGTTTGTGCAAACAATTCAGCTATTTACAATCAGAACCTTCTACTCTTGATAGCTTAGTGACTTGAGATCAACACGATTATTATTATTTGTATTATTCGAACTATTGCCTTCATCTTCATTGTTATTTGTACAACGTTTCGGCCGATATGCCCTCCGCCCTTCTTAAGGTATTTTTTATCGGACTCAGGAACCTTCTCGAACACGGAAACCTTCTCGGACTCGGGAACCTTCTTGTCGTAAGTCGTGAACCTTCTTGTCGTAATCGGGAGCCATCACGGATCTTTGAACCTAACCCTTTATATATACCGGCGGGTCCAGTGTGCTTCGGCCACTGGACCGGTAAAGTACAAATAATAGCGTCGATCCCAGGGGGCTTTCCCACAGGCAATACCTGCCTCCTTAGGGGCGGGGCTGGGTTTATTGCCCAGCGCCTGAGGCGCCCCTTTGAGGGGAATGCCGAGGGGATCGACGCAATTTTTGTTCTTTCCCACCTATGAGCTTCGGCTTGGGTGGGCCCACATTAAAACGAGGCCTTGTGCCCAGCCCATACAAGTAGGGTATGAGGCAAATATACCCCCTAACCCTTTATTCAGTCCATGGGGGTATCCTGTTCTCATTCCGCTAACCATAGATGGGTTACAGGTGTTAAACTGTGTTAATTATTATTCTATGTTACTGCCGCCCCTGACCAGAATTGAACCTGCAGTCTAGAGATAACTGTCACTTAGAACTATCTTAACCTAACTCCATTATCCACTGGGCTATGTGTCCACGATTAGGCTTTTACTTCTGTTACATATTTCCCGGGTAGCCTACAAATTATGTATGCAAGTCTAGTTAGATTTTAGAATAAAATTCGTTGAAATGCATAATCGGGGTGAGGTTTATACTATTGATGGGTAATGACTTTGAAATGACCCGCGGCTTCCACCAATGGGAGAAGTTTAGTAAGACGTTGGCCGTTAGTAGAAAGGAGGAACAGATGTAAGAGTCGTTGCTCCTAACATGCCAGCTTCTCACCGCGCAGTTGAAGAACCTTTTGAGCTTCGGGTCTTTAATGAAGAATAAAGAAAGCAACAAAATCTTTTTTATTTTTCTTAACAATGAAATGAGCAGACAACCCAGCCCAAGAGAAGGAAGAAAGCCCAGAAGATGGTCGGCGGCGAAGCAGAACCAGAAAGAACCGATCTCCCCTCCCCTCTCCTTTCTACTCCATGTAAAGGGTTATATAACATTTATTCCTGATATAAAGGGGTATATAACACTTTTTCCTATGATATTATTGTAATTCTTGTATCTCTCCGCTGCTGGCCGAACAACTGTGCTATCTCTGCAATCTTGGTCTGAATCTCTCTGTTCATCTGGTCTGTCCCTTGGGACTTCTTGGGTCTTCTACATCTCTGTATTTGTTGTTGTTTTTACCACCGAACACAAATATTAGTATATTTTTCAGAAATTTTTATTAAGACGCAAGTTGACCATCACATCCAGAATAAATATAGCCATGTCAGCTGAATGCGCCGATTGTATCCCCTGCAGAGGGGTAAGATCCACAAAATTGAGCCAAAATTAGACGGGGGCGGAGACCCGTGATGCTTAAGGACGGAATCCTGGTGACTGAGCAGTGCATGACATGTAACACTCGTCGTAACCTATAGATAGTATCCTAACAGGTACTGCCACTCCGGGTCAGAATGGACTGGGGAGTAATAGTGATAAAAGGATAATCCACATTCCCTAGAGCTCCAGAATAAAACCTTCACCACTTAACCTCATATCCAGGACACTAAGACCCTCAGCCAGCACATTCTAGCACATATATGATAAAAGGGTTGGGGGTTTGCTATTAAAGCAATATGGTCGTGAATATCGTATAGGTGTTGACGTGATCAGCCGCTTAATAGGAGAGGGCTCTCCAACCGTCCGTTTAGCCTAAGTATGGTGCAGAGTAGAGTGTAGAAGAAGAAGAAGAAGAAGAAGAAGAAGAAGAAGAAGAAGCTGGTGAACAATTTATATACTCTGCCTCCCATTAGGAAACTTTACTTATTAATCAATGCCCCTATTTCATCAGCCCTTTCGGCTGGAGCTTTAGAGTACACCGACTATATCTCTGCAGATTGGAAAGACCCCAACTCATAAGATCACCTGTTGGTTAGATGCGGAGTTGGAGAAGCCCCTTCGATCAATCGGCCGGTCATATCATGCCCTAGCAACTATATGATTGTCCCTTATGACAACCCTCAACCCATTTTATCATATATGTGCTAGAAGGCGGTGACCGAGACACTTAATGTCCTGGGTAGGACGTTAAGTTCGATCTGATTGAGAAGTTCCAATTCTATAGCTATGCGAAATGTCAAGTACCCCTTCATCAACATTACTCCCAGGTCCACTCTTAACCGAAGTGGTATTACCTGTTTTGGTAGAAAAACATATTTTTAAAAATATCTGAAAAATTGAGTTCCCATCAAGAACGAATACAAATGTCAACGGCATAAAATGACCCAATAAGGGTTGACATGTCGTAAAACCTAACCTAATAACCAATCGAACGACCGCCTACCCTGTAAAGGCGAAAATGGAGTATTGTGTGTCATGAACTTCTCGGCCACCAGGATTATGTCCTTAAGCATCAAGGGTTGTCATCCACGGCTAACAGGTGGCCCCATTGGGAGATATTATACCCCTCTGCAGAGGTGCAATCGGTGTATTCTACTGCTCCACCCTAGAGGACGACATATGCACAGTTTTTATTTCTTTCTTAAGTAATACCTAATAAATATAAAGAATAATATCGGGTATAACATATTCTCTCTCATTCTCTCATTCTCTCTCTCTCTCTCTCTCTCTCTCTCTCTCTCTCTCTCTCTCTATATATATATATATATATATATATATATATATATTATATATATATATATATATATATGACAATGGGTGTGAATTTATGTATTTATGAATGAATGCATGTCCGGTGGAAAATAGAACAATCAACGATAAAAATCAGCAGATTTTGATTTTTGAGCCAAAATAATTTAAAAAAATATAATCTCAATAGTATGTCAATGATTTTTTTTTGCATTTAATATTTTGAATAGCAGACATTATTTTTTTCCTTTTGAGAGTGTCAGAATACTTTTTCTGGTGTCCCACCAGACCGTATCAATGCAAGGTCTTTTTTACACAGGAAATTTAATGGGGTATCCAGCGAAACCCCAACTCGTGATTCAGTAATAATGGATCAGCGAGACTATCTTTTTTGCCTCATCTACCCAGGCGTCACCGGGTAGCTGCTTCTAGTACCTAGCAAATATAAAGGATAATATATTATATAAAATAATACCTAATAACTATAAAGAATATCTAATATGAAATAATACCTAATAAATATAAAAAAGAAAAACGTTATCAATTTATTATTTAAGAGATTTTATTTATCAATCCATACCCGTATTAGATCTCATTTTATCTGTGATTTTGCAAGTAGCAGCTGTTCTGTTGATACGCTTGTAAAATGTTTCATGTTATTGAAGAAGCAATAGAAATTGAAATGGCCAATGAAATTATAAAAGTATCGCAAATTCGCTGGAAAATATTCGTCATAAATAATTCAAAAAAAAAAATCTAATTGCTTACAACGGACAGATTTTCGGCAATACAATATCGACGCCATTCCCAGCTAATCAAGATCGAACTCGGTGATTATATTAACTGTAATAAATTCTGTAAATGCTGATTTAATTTCAATGGCGCGGGCCTTCCTGAATTACGAATCGCTTCCCTCTGTTCAAAATGAATGTTTTATTTTATATTCCAGAACATTACTCATTATTATCATCCTTTTACGCTTTAAGAAAATATTGTTTCCTTCTATTCTTCTCGTCTCATAATTCTTTCTTTCTTATTTCCCGCCTTTTCTTCTCTCTCACTCTAAAATTAAATTTTCTTCTTCGTAATTTCGCGCTTCTTTTTGTAAACCTTTCTGTAAACATTGAATCTATTTGTTTTCTACATCTAATGCCTGCAGTCCTTCAAAGTCTTTCTCTGTTGTTTTCGTCTTTGGAATTCAAATTCTCTTTTATAAGTTTTGAAGGTTGTTTTTCCATCTGAAAAAAAAAATGCAACACTGGGTTTAGCGATTTATGTGATTATTCAAACCAAGTGCATTTGCTTTGAATAATCGCTTTGGCGATAAATTGTTAGTAACCAAAAACCCCTGACTCCGTCTCTAGACTACCCTAACTTAGAAATACATACCCTAACCACGATATTTAACACCGTTTACTTATAGATATGACACCCATATTATCTATATTAAGAGAAAGTTATATATATATATATATATATATATATATATAATATATATGTGTGGTGTGTGTGTGTGTGTGTGTGTGTGTGTGTGTGTTTACCAACACCTCCGCACGAACAGGCTGCGACACAATGTTCCTTTCTTAAGATGAGTTTTGATTATTTCCTTTTCTTTCACTGGTTACGAAGCCAAGGCAAATTAAACCCATTCTGCGCTATTATTTGCTCATAGGTGGAGGGATATTAGTTGGATTCATACCTTTCCCAAGACTATTAGCGCTATGTAAAATGCAAAAAGCCTCGTCCAGTTTCTGAACTCAGGTCAACGAATCCATTCCCTATATATATATATATATATATATATATTATATATATATATATAGGGGGGGGTGAGGAAAATGGGATTGGAATGAATCCGACAGAATGAGGTAAAATAAGAATGAAAAAACAAAACTCAGACAAAAATATGTAGTATATTTCGTTGGAATTTTAATTCCGCTTCCTCAGCCTTTATTGAATCATTAGGATCATACGAGCGTTTTATAAGAGGGAGATGTAGGTAGGTGGGTAAGTTTTGTGTTGAGGAAAATATTTGATTGGTTATAGGAGACGTCTTTGGGGAACTCACCACAAGATTTACCCACCTACCTACATCTCCCTTCTATAAAACACTTGTATGATCCTAATGTGTCAATAAAGGCTGAGGAAGCGGAATTTAACATTCCAGCGAAACATACTACACATTTTTGTCTGATTTTTCTTCTTTCATGCCTATTTTACCTCACATATATATATATATATATATATATATATATATATATATATATATATATATATATATATATATTCCCTACTCTCTTTCTTTCTTTCATTCTGATTATATTTTCCTCTGCAACATTTTCTCACCTTTTTTTCTTTATGATAACAATGGAATGTACCATTATTTGGTGGAGGTGTCGACACTCATTTAGACGGTCTCATTTTTAACCGGAGAGTGTTTTCAATAAAATAACCATCGAATTTTGCAAGGAACACAAATATTATCATATAGACCCTCTTTTCTAAATTCTGTTAAAATATTTCACATAAACCAATGAATTATAAATTGTATCTCATGACAGGAATCTGACCAGACCGTCAAAATAAAATTGTACAGGGAAATTCTGTCATATATTATCTAATGTGTACATGAATAATTATTATTTTTTTGTTTTTTACTGCTCTTGTACAAGTTATATATTCTGTTTTTCTTGTACTTTGCATTTTGTTTCATCTTTGTAAAATTTCTACTGCATGGTTAATGCGGTTCCAACTTGCATTAATATTCTTAAAAAAAGAAAAGAAAAACTTTATTAAAGGGAGAAAACTCTTCTATATTCTTACTTGTCATATTCGTTTAAAGTTAGCACATTTACAGCCAAACTATCAAAAATACCATCTGCCTCATTTGATTAAGTATTCCGCCGTAGGAAATCATGTGTGCAATATTAAATACATAAGACTTGCGTTCTGTGAAAATGTTCGCTTCGATAGAAATCAAATTTCATATTCTCTTCTTTGATTTTCTTTAAAAATGGAATACTTTTAAATATTGCACACGTCGAACAGTTTTCTGAACACTGATAGAGGCGTTTTAAATTCAGGTTTTGTATTCTTTTTTTTTTCAAAATTCAATAAACCAAAAAATAATTATCATGACATAATTCGCTAAACATAATGCCTATTGTTAAATTAAACTGCATAAAATGAAATAGAGTAAAAAAGAAAGAAAGATTGAGAAAGAAACCAACGGCGTCTCTAACTGAGAATAATGATGAAAATCATTCGGCTTCGGGGTGAAAGCTGAGCAACTGTAGATTAACGACAGGGGACGAGGCTGGTGTGAATTTTTAGGAAGTAAAAAGAAATGGTTGAATTCGAATCTAAGATCATTTCAACAAATAAGAGAGGACTAAAAAAGAACGGAGATTTTCGCGCGAAGACAATAGACAAAGAAGTTAGGCGATAGGGATCTCTCCGGAATAAAGTTCGTGAAAGACAATTTGGATATTATACGAGTTCTGCGAAAACTTTTTATCACTTAAAAGATTTCAGATATGATTGGCTATAAAAGGAGAATAAATAGAATATAACACAGCGTTGGTATCTAATAAAAATAAACACAAAGGCGTTATTGATTGTAAAGTACTCAGTACCCTTCCTAAGTTAGACAACATAATAACATACAGAGAAAATTCCCAGTGCTAAAAAGGAAAATTTTAAAACAACTTGTTAAACATTGCAGTTCATTTTACATGACTATATATATTTACCAGCCCTCCGCACGAGCAGGATGTAACACAAGGTCAATTTCTTAAGCGGAGTTCCACAGGTTTGAATTCAGAATTTTCATTCTCCTAGACCGGTTGCCTAACCAAGGTTAAAGAGCCCAGTCTGCCCTAATATTTATCCATAGCTGGAGGTAGAGTAGGATTCATACCTTTCCCAAGGGTATTAGCGCTAAGTGAAATGCAATTACCACGTCCAGGATTTGAACTCGGGGCGACGAGTCCATTTCCCATGACTTTAACCATTACACCACGCGCTTCCAATGCTATATGACTATAAGTTAGTTGAATCTATTAATCAAATCACAAAACATTTTATGACACGAAAATGGATCCAGTGGTGAGGCTCCACTTCTGAATCTCTTCGGTGTGTGAATTTGTTTATTTTATTGGCATTACTCTGATCCTGAGTTGTAGTACCTGTTACGGTAGCATCTATGCGTGAAAATGTTTATAAATTAAAATACTTCACATACGTTTGGCTAGAAAATGAGAATATATAAAATAGTATCTAATTCAAAGTAAACACTAAGGTGTTATTATTTGTAAAGTATTCAGGACCAATCGTAAGCTTAGCAACATAATAATTTATAGTGATTTCTCTGAATGTTGGACACATGGCTTAGTGGATAAGGTAGTTAGGTTAAGACAGTTCCAAGTGACAGTTATCTCTGGATTCCGGGTTCAACCCTGAGCGGCGGCAGTAACATAGAATAATAATTAACACAACTCCTACCCCACCTATGGTTAGCGGAATGAGAACAGGATACCCCCGTGGACTGAATAAAGGGTTATGTTCAAAGTTCCGTGATGGCTCCCGATTACGACAAGAAGATTCCCGACTACGACAAGAACGTTCCTGAGTTCGAAAAGAAGGTTCCCGAGTCCGAAAATAATGTTCCCGAGTCCGAGAACGTTCCCGAGTCCGACAAGAAATACCTGAAAAAGGCCGAAGGGCACATAGGCCGAAACGTTGTACAGAAAACAATAAATATGAGGTCAATGGTCCGAATAACGCAGATAATACTAACTTATAGTGAAATCTCTATTTTGCTAATTATAATGGTTCTTAAAAGTACCGAAAGTACTTGGTTTATTAATTATTTCGGACAACTTATTAACGCCTTTTAAGATGAAAAATTCACAAAATTGTTAGAAAGCGTGAATGAATTATTAAAAAAATAGTAAGGATTCGATTAGTATTTTAGCCAGCAAATGTCTAGCCACACTGAAGAGACGTTATACGTCGAAACACGGTGTCTGTGTGTGTAGCTAGACTTAATAGACTACCACCAGCTTGGAGCAAAATCCGACTTATGTTTCACCAATCAGTATCCCACACCCCTCGGCCATATATATCATAGCCAACCGCAGCCAGTCCTGTTTCAACGTTTCACGTTTCTTCAGAAAAGCTAGACATAGCAGGCTACATCTGTCCGGGATTGAAACCCGACCGATTTTTCATGCATAATATAAATAATTTTATTACTACAATGAAGCAGTGAATTTTATATCTTATTATAATGGAGATTGTGTGTTTTTCTGTCTGTAACCGAAACTACATTACAACTTAAGTCACAATTCCCTTTAATTATTGACATCATATTCTCAATGATTTTATTTTTATTTAAACCTCAATTATTAATAAAATTGTTTTACATTATTAATACTGTTAACCATATCTACATATTAATAACATGTAATTGTATTGATATATACAACAAAATAGCGGTTTACAGTGTGAACGGGAAGGCTAATTTGCATATTGATATTAAAAAATCGAATTTAATAAATATGTACTCAGTGTTATTGATTTCTAATTCTTTGGTTTTATTTTAATGAATATTAGCAAAAATCTCTTCAATGAATCTTAAATGAAATCCATTAACAAGAAAAATAACTGTCATTTTATTATTTACTTCCTCTTTTAACTAAATACTTAAATTAGAAAAAATAACAATGAAATACGAGAGTGATGGAAGAGTAAATTTCAGTTGTTCTATTTTTCGATTATAGAATGCAGATAAAAAGATTTGAAACACCCCCCGTCTGTTTCAAATCTTTTTATCTGCATTCTTATTTAGTTTCATTAGCCTTTCTAATTTAATATAATATTTATTACATTAAAACTTAAATACTTGCATATATTTGCTAGTGTCAATAAAATAGTGTGGTATGAATTAGCTGGAAACTTTTGCATCAAGCAGACAATGTTAGATTTTCAAATGTTGGCTATTTTCTAAGAAAACAAAACTAATCATTGTTACCTTATCAGCAACGGATCTACGAGTTTTGTTGACCTTTCAACTACAGAATGACATTTCCAATACATCATCGAGTTGTTATGAGATCAATAATAAAACAATGCACCAGAATTATCATTATCAAATTAATAAAGAAATGAAAATCGCCTCGTCTGATTGATTCAAGTAATTGAAAAGTTTACAAATACTCAAAACCACAGAATCGTCGACAATAAATCAGAATGTCTGATAACAGCCAATTTTTTAGTTCGTGTGTCCGTATGGGTTGGGTTAAGATAATTTTTCACACACACACACCACACACACACACACACACATATATATATATATATATATATATATATATATATATATATATATATATATGTAAACAAGGTTTGTTTAGAATGGCTTTTTGCCGATAATTTTTGGGAGAATAAGTGCTTAATTGGAGTCGTACCTAATTTTGAAAATTAATTAATTAATAATGAATTAGGCGGGAATACCTATTAAATTTATGGCTAAACAAATCGAGAAAAATCGATGATTGATTTTTCTCGATTTGTTTAGCCATAAATTTAATAGGTATTCCCGCCTAATTCATTATTAATTAATTAATTTTCAAAATTAGGTACGACTCCAATTAAGCACTTATATAATATATATATAATATATATATATATATATTATATATATATATATATTTAATTTGCTTAGTTTTTATAGATCAATGTTTATTATAAACAGCTACCCAGGTTTCATGTTACGGGGCGATCATCAGGTAGTTGAGTTAGATCCATGGTGTTTGTTGAAGATCTTTTCTTAATGTCACATTCTGGACCGCAAATAACGTCGGTTACTTTCGCGGACGCTAGTGTACTTCGGATTTATTAAAAAATTTTTTTTTTTTTAAAATTGCATTTTTTTGTAACAATGCCAACGAAGTCACCTCCCTTTATTCGTTAAAAATAGGAAAAAAAATTATTTAAAAATTTTTTTTTTTATTATATATATATAATGGACTCTCTCGTCGATTTTCGACGTATGAGGGTTCATACACACAATGAACACACACAGTGATTTGTTTATAGTGGTGAAGGCTTGTGTTGGACTATTCCGCACTTTTTAGCACAGTCGATAGGAAAGAATTGGTGCATCAAAGGTTGCCACAAACCCAATCAACGACCGACCTCAGGAATTTTGAATTCAGAGTTATCCCTCTCCTAGACTGGTTACCTACCCAAGGTTGAAAGGCCCAGTCTGCCCTACTATTTAACCCATAGCTGGAGGGAGAATATATGGATTCATACCTTTCCCAAGGGTATTTGTGCAATGTGAAATGCCAACAGCTTCACCTAGGAATTGAACTCCATTTCCCACGACTTTAACCACTAACCCACGCGCCTCCATATATATATATATATATATAATATATATATATATATATATATATTATGTGTCAATATTCAAGTATTTCGGAATTATACCATCTTCAGGACATTGTTAAGTAATGTTTATGTGAGGGACAAAATGAAAGATGTTAAGTGTATAGTGAATGTGTGAATATGATGTTATACTCGTTAATTTTTATATATGCGTTTGTTAACTAGTGGTAAATGTAATAAATGTAAAATTAAAGAAATATTATATGACGTTCTTGCTGTATGCAACATAAACATACCAGTTGAACTTTTGGCAATACATGTTCATTAAGGTTTCTTTCAAGTTCTGAATGGTTCGTGGTATTGACCATTGTTAGGCTTGAAAAATAATTGGGTAACGAGAAAATTCATGACAGAAACAAATAAATAATATTAATAAATGACAGTAACAAAAGGAGGAATAAAGAAAAAAAGGACAAAATGGTTTCATCAAGAAAAATATTCATAAACAAATTCAGAAAGTAAAAAATTTCAAAGATACTAAAGAGAATAATATATATATATATATATATATATATATATATATTATATAAAGATAAATCTAATGAGTCAGACGAACCTACTAAAGGTTTCGCTTAATGCTCTTCAGGGCTAAGATCTGACTCTTTATTCGCTCTGCTTAGGTATTGAGCACTTTTTACTTATTAGCGTTAGTCTCCTGGTGGTTTTGTATGAATTATATATATATATATATATATATATATATATATATATATATATATATATATATATATATGCATATAAATTGTTTTTTTTTATTTTAGCCAAAATACTGTACCAATAGATTTTTTGTTGGTACGATTATCTTGGTCCTTTCTTTTTCCCAAAAAGTTTTTTTCTTCCCGGTTGATGTTTGGTAGTATATTTTTTCAATCAAACTATTCGCTGTTTTTTTTTTTCTCACCGCGAGGTTTTACCAATAAGTTTGGTATATTATATATATATATATATATATATATATATATATATATATATATATATATATATTATGATGATATGAATGCGAATATCGTTAATTGATTGAAGTAGCGATTCGATGGTTTATCATGTTACCGATTTGCCTTTTGTGATGGTGGCTATTGTTGTAGCGTCCTCCCCACCAACAACTTCTGCGCCTGACCAATAGGGAAAGGTCAAAAGGTCAAACGAGTGCATTCTCGTTTTAGCCATGATTAAATGTCAGAAGCGAGATTGAGTGAGTTTTTAGATATTTAGTTGGTTAGGCGCGTGTTATTATGTTTACCGTCGCAGGAAATGGACATGGTGAGACGAGTCCGAATCCTAGATGTGGCCGTTCACATTTCCTATAACGCTAATACCCATGGGGAAATTATGAATCCAACTATTCTACCTCCAGTAAAAAAAAAGGGAGAAAGAAAGAAAGGAAGGAAGAAAAAAAGAAAGAAAGAAAGAAAGAAAGATAGAATGGGAGAATGGGAGAAACGAAGAAAATAAATAACGGATTAAAAAAAATACGAAAAGAAACAGAAAGGAGGGAAATAATTACAGAATAAAAGAAAAAGAAAGAAAGAACTAAGAAAGAAACAATTGAAATGATTAACTGGTAAAATAGAGAAGAAGAAGAAGAAGAAGAAGAAGAAGAAGAAGAAGAAGAAGAAGAAGAAGAATGTGTGAAGATTTTTTAAAAGTCTAAAAGGAAGTAGAACTGAATAACGACATGAAGAAACGAAAGAAAGAAAAAACGATGAAAGAAGTGGAGAATTTAGCAAGAAAAACAAAAAGAAAATAAAAAGAAAGAGAAATAAAAAGAAAGAAAGAAAGTAGAAGGGCAATGTGACAGAAGTTTGTAAGTATTTGAAAATTAAAGAATGAAAAAAATGAATTAAATGATATCAATGATTCAAATTGACCAAATTCGTATTAAATACCGTATGTACTCGGGTACAATGCGAATATTTTATGCGTAAGTATCAAAGTTGGAATCATGCGGGAGATATAAGGGACGTCTAATTTTGGCCAAGGCCCACACTTTGATTATCCCTTAGAACTATATTTTGTGGTGAAGGCTTGTGTTGGACCATTCCGCACTTTTTGGCCCAGTCGATAGGAAATAATTGGTGCATTTGGAATGCTACAAACCCAATCAACGACTGACCTCAGGATTTTCAAATTCAGAGTTTCCTTCTCTTAGACTGGTTACCTATTCAAAGTTAAAGAACCCAGTATGCCCTACTATTTCACCCATAGCTGGAGGGAGAATATATGTATTCATACCTTTCTCAAGTGTATTAGCGCTATGTGAAATGTAAACAGCCTTGTCTAGGATTTGAACTCAAATCGACGAGTCCATTCCCAACAACACTAACCATTATGCCACGCACATCAATTTACAGGTATTAACCCACCGCGTCAGATTACACACGCGCGCACACGCACACGCACACACATGCACAAATATAAACAAACACACATGCAAACCGAACCTTCTTTAAGTTGTGTTGTTGGACTCATGGAGCATCAGTTGTCTTTAGCTGCATTAGTCCAACACACAAAATTTGTATCATACGTATGATGCGATGTATGGATACTAGACTCTGGATAGATAAAATTTAAAATAGATCACGTGATTCTGGGGGCCGTCAATTCAAGCAGCCTTTGTATCCTTCTCTTAAAGAATATTTCCGGGTTTATTGCCTGGTGCCTGAGGCGCCCTAAAAGGGAATGCGTAAGGGATCCCACACTTTTGTCACTGGCCACTGCATGAGTTTTAGTTTGTGCGTGTCTACTCTCGTTAAAAAGACCCTGTGACAATCGAGCCTGGTGAAACGTCAGGAAAATAATTACAAGGCTCATAAAGTCGTATGATACTCAAGTATATACGATAAACCAGTTTCTCTACTTGAACTAGATATATCAAGCGTACCATGCGAATTTTTGATACAAAAAAATATAGCCAAATATTACGGTGTCGCATCATACGCTAGATACAAACTAGACCTAACCTTGCCAAAAACACAATCTTTGACTCTCACTATGTATAAACTCAACACTTACATCTGTTTTCCGGTTTATCGGAACCCTGTGTCAAGTGGTGTCAGTCATTGAACCGGTAATATATCATTATCATCGTGATCATAGGGGGCTATGTTTGAGATTTCTTTTGTATATAAGGCGTGTGCTAGATCATCGCCCATACTTGTAGACTAGGTGTGAACATGTGATCTATACCTTGGCCAATCACTGGCAATACTCTGAGGCTGATACAATACTTAACCGACCTTACTGGTCATAATTACTGTAAAATTCATGGACGACGGACATAGGATTAAATCACTGGACCTTTACCAAGACGAAGGATAGGACTTCTACCATTACCAAAGGATCACCAAAGGATTCCATAACATAGGACTTTCTTTAAGCCCTTTTCAACTGGCCAAGGATGGCACTTAAAAACTTTACAGCTATCCTCCAGTCAACACGTACCCACTTGATTTAAAGGGACACAGCTAAGGTCATTGCCCAATGCCTGAAATACTTCAAAAGTGGAATACTGAAATGATACACGCTATTTTTAGCATTGACCACGCATAATCATTTGTTCGAACGTATGAATTATAAGATTCCTAATATATTTATGTACAGTAGTGTAGAAACCAAAATGGCTGTTATAAGTTCAGCCGGCGGCCTTGAAAGATTGAATGACAAGGCTTGACCTCAGTCCTGATCCTCCTTCCGGTGGATACCGTGAGAATCGGTGGAGAAGACCCCCTTCCGGTTAAGATTAGACATATATTTTAGTCAGATCAGCAAAAGCCACGACGGTGGTAATTCGTGTTATGCACGGTGCCGACTCAGTCTGCGCAGGTAGTCTGGTGGGGATTTCAGAATAAAATATGATCTAAGTTAAATTGAAGTCTTGTGTTATTATCTAAAAACTACCAATGACACAGGGCTTCTGATAAAGAGAACTCCCCAACGGAAGACCAGACACGAAGTCCCCAAGACGAAGTTCAGACGCTAGAAGAGACGCTAGAAGAGACGCTGGAAGAAGAATAGAAGTCAGAAAGTAAGGAAAAAGGTATGCAACAGTTCCCCAATAAAATGATCCTCGTGTTCAACCGTAATTATTAGATGTCGGTAAAGAAATTATATCCGTTTCTCCCTGTGCCCAACACACAAATTGTGTATCTTGCTTACAATGCAATATCATAATTATGTTACATCATTCGTGGGTAGCCTATAATGTATGTAAGTGTTGCTAGATTTTGAATTAAAATTCGTCGAAATTCAAAATCGGAAGGGGGGTTAAATGATTGATACGTAATGACCTTTATTTAACTTCCTGGCTTCCGCCAATGGGGAGACGTGATTACAGAAGTTAATTTAGTTATTTACATTTTGGCCGTTTGTAGAAAGGAGCAGATGTGCGGGTTTTTGCTACCAATATGCCAGCTTCTCACCGCTTAGTTGAAGAATCTTGTGCGTGTCGGGTTTTTAATAAATAATAAATATATCTCATAAAATAATAATGTTTGTCTTAATTATTACAACCAAGAAATAAGCACAGACAAACCAGCCCAGAACAAGGAAGAAGTCAGTCCAGAAAAATGAGATGGCCGCCGACGAATATAGAACCAAGTAAGAACCCATTACCTCTCCTTTCTTGGCTCTTCTCTCCCCATTATACACCCTGCAGATTAAGGCCTATATAACAATTATAAGTAGAGAAAGTCGTATGATTCACGAGTATTTACTATAAAACAACCACCCTGTCGACTGGGGCGTTAGAATGCACCGACTGCACCTCTGCAGAGGGGTAAGAATCCCCAAATGGGGCCGCCTGTTGGGCGTGGGTGGTGACCCGTAATGCTTAGATAGAAACCAGGGGGCTGAGCAGTCCATGACTTGCAATATTCCGCTTTAGGGTTTTCTTGGGATAGACGGGCGGTCGGAGATGCCCCCTCCGATCAATCAGCTGGTCAGGTCAAGCCCTAGTACTTATATGATTGCCCAAACCATATTGCCCTTATGACAACCTCCAATCCTTTTTGGGTGCTAGAAGGCGGTGGCTGAGGGTCTACATGTCCTGGGAATGACGTTAAACTCTATCTGATGGTGTGGTTCCAGTTCTGGAGGTTTGGGGAATGTGGAGCACCCCTTCTCACCATTGCTCCCTGGTTCACTCTGACTCGGAGTGGTAGTATCTGTTAGGGTCCCATCTATGGGTTAAATAGCAAAACATGAGTTTATAAAAAAAATTGTATTATGCATTAAGAATGAATTTTTTTCACAACTTTGTCGATATTAAATGACCCATCGAGGTTGATATGCCGTAAAACAAAACAAAACAAAACAAACCAAACCAAACCAAACTATAAAACAATTTCTCTACGTGAACAAAATCTAAAAAATATTTCAAAACATTCGTATACTAAAGAGTACAGAATAAAAAATATGACAATAATACATGAAAATATTCATTGATAATCTTAGTTAAGTATATTTATCATAAACGACTAATACTGAAACTATATAAAATCTAAAACAGAACAATGCAAAGCAGAAATAGCGACAGGAATACACAAAGAAATCAAACTATAAAAAATAGACAGTTTTGTATTGGCACGACGCAGAGGGTGTCGGCAAAAAGGAATAATATTCTTTCTAACGGGAGTTTATATAATTCTTTGTGTATCCAACAATATTCATCATAATGTCAGATTCAAACTGTTTTGGAAAATATACAATTGAAAGACGAATAAGAAAGGCTATAAAGTGAGGAAAAGTTTTGAATATTAACAAGTTTGGGTGGCAGTCCATTTTGCTATTGATATATATGTTCAAGTAACGCTCAAGATAATTGATCTTGTGCCAAACGTTAGCACGGAAAACAGATAAAAGCAAAGCGAGACCTCTCTATGTTATATTTTACGAAATCCAAGACATGTTGGATACTGCTGAAGAAGTGGGGACGAACTCATAAGCACGTCAGTATGGGCCGTCCAGCAAGGAACTACACTGGCACACACACACACACAGACACACATACACACACAGACACACAGACACACACACACACACACACACACACACACACACAATATATATTATATATAGAGAGAGAGAGAGAGAGAGAGGGGGGGAGGGGATAAATATTGGAAGAAGGGTTAATTTCAAGCACTATTTAATAATTCTAAACGTTTCGGTTTATACTTTTAAAAACTTAGAATAGACTATTTGTGGTAAATGGTACTCTTTAATAATCATCGTCTTCATATTCAGGTCACGCTAACACGGGTATCTCTCTCTCTCTCTCTCTCTCTCTCTCTCTCTCTCTCTCTCTCTCTCTCTCTCTCTCTCTCTCTGTAACTCCCCAAGAATTGATATCGGAAATCACTTCTGGAAGGTCCTCAGCGCAGCAACCAGAATATGCACTGAGGTGATTGAGGTATGATTTCACTACTCGGCCTAAACTGGTATGTCTATGTAATGGTGTCCACAGAATTTCATCACTTATAAAGTTGTCCTTGCTTCTCCAGCAATGGCCAGTTCGTATCCCTCTCATGGTTTGTGTGATAGTGGACAAGTGACTTTCAAGATTTGCTCAAGACAAATGCAGAAATAATTGAAAAATGATGAGCTTTTAAAATTCTTACACAACAATTCAGTGTTCAGCCCACTCAATATACTGAGGGAGATCCTGTATATTTGGATCTTCTTTTTTTTGTGGGGATGTCCATCAAACATAAGGTGTTAACCTATAAAATTAAGAAGAAATCAAAATAGGAAACACGCCCATAAGGACCACAACAGACATATCATGGTTTTACGAAACGCCTGCACGTACTTCAGAACTCATGCCAGGCACGACCGGGTTACGTCCTGTTCGCTACACAAATTACCATTCTCCCATTCTCATGTTATCCAGACATTCTGCAAAATTCAAGTTCCGATAAATGTTGCAAAAAACCGAAACGTTTATAACGTCAACCTCACGATAAAGAATAGATTCATATTTTTGAAATATTTGTTTTGCTATTCTCTAAACTAATCATTAACTGACTTCTTAAACTTTCTGACACACATATATATTATATATATATATATATATATATATATATATATATATATATATATATAATATATATATATATATATATATATATATGGTATCATTTGAAGATATATATATATATATATATATATTTATATATATACAAATGCTACAATACATACATATATATATATATATATATATATATATATATATATGTATATATGGTAACATTTAAGATATATATATATATATATATATATATATATATATATATATACAAATTTACAATATATATATATATATTATATATACAAATGCTACAATATGTATATACATATATATATATATATATATATATATATATATATATCTTCAAATGTTACCATATATATATATATATATATATATATATATGTGTGTGTGTGTGTGTGTGTGTGTGTGTGTGTGCAAAGCCGAAGAAAAAATAGAAGCGGTTCAGTGATACAATGCTATAATCAACAAAAGCAGCTGGATGTTCTGGCCGTGAATTTACTTTTTGTCATATGATCTACAGCTTGAGAGAATAACGATTATTTCGCAGATATGAGTAAAAAGAAGAAAAAATAACTAAATAATGGATACGGCTCTCCTTGTAGAATGTACTGTTAAAACGAAGAAAAATAAAAAGCCAGATAACTACGATGACCTTGCCTGAGGGTTTGATAAATTATGTAAGCCTAACTGCTAATATTCTCAGAAGAACAGAAAAAAAGGTTTGAAATAATGGTTAGAAATTTACTTGAATATCTATGAAAGAAGAGAGAACTATTATCTGCGTTATTCGGATTATTGTCCTCATCTTCTTTGTTATCTGTTCAATTGGACACATGGCCTAGTGGATAAAGGATTTAGGTTAAGACAGTTCTATGTGACAATTATCTCTGGATTGCATGTTTAATCCTGATCAAGGGCAGCAGTAACATAGAATAATAATGAACACGGTTAAACGCCTCTACCCCATCTATGGTTAGCGGAATGAGACCAGGATACCTCCGTGGACTGAATAAAGGGTTGGGTTTAAAGTTCCGCGATGGCTCCCGATTAGGACAAGAGGGTTCCCGTGTCCGAAAAGAAGGTAACCGAGTTCGAGAAGGTTCCCAAGTCCGACAAGAAATACTTGAAGAAGGCCGGAGGATAGATTGGCCGAAAAGTTGTACAGATAACAATGAAGATGAGGACAATAGTCCGAATGACGCAGATAATAGTAATCATCAAGCCTCCTCTCAAACATTCAGAGAGAAAGAAGAGAGATATGATTTTTGGGGGTTGCTTTATGTTTTACGGCATATCAACACTTTTCGGGTCATTTAATGCCGAATCAAGTCATTTTTATGTGTGGTTTCTTACAGTCATTTAGGCCACCCATGTAAATATTGAACAGGCTGGTCGTTGCTTTACTTTGTTGATCTCAGGGGCAACGTTACTTCCAACGGAGAGGAACATAAAAATTGTTTTCATGATTTGAAGAATAGTCTTAAAGTTTTCTGGTTATTTTAACGTGTTTTTTTTTTGTTGTTTTTTTAGGTTAGCCGGCCCGAAACATCTGTTTTCATTTTTTTATATGTACATTCAAAGTATTATGTAAAAAGAAAAGTAACCCATAACTCCTGAAAATTTTGAAACATAAATATTATTTCTAATATGATTTTTGTATTGAAAAAAAGAAATAATTCAGTTTTTCTTCTTTTTTCTTGAGTTAAAGAGATAGAAAATATGTTCTTTTAATTCATTTATTTTCTTCTTTTTTTTTTACAAAAATGTGTCTTTATTTGTTGGTGTACATTTTCGTCTATTGTATATATTGTAGGTAGAATAAAAACAAGGTATGAAATAAAAATTGGCCCTTACAATGAAAATAAGCTAAGAATTAAAACCGTAACATTTTTCTCGTTATATTTTTATTTTGATTAAGTATTCTTGTTGTTGTATACCCTTTTCTTACTTTTTACTTCTAGTCGTCTTTTCTTCTGGTCGGCTTTGCTTCTATCTTCTAACATCTTGGTCTGGTCTCTTCTAAGGTCTGGACTTTCTTGGGGACTTTGGGTCTGGTTTCTGTTAGGGATTTCTCCTTATCAGAAGCCCTGTGTCATTGTTACTTATTAGGTAATAAACACAAGACTTCGATTTACTTCGATGTTACTTTATTTTTAATCTCCAACCAGACAATCTGCGCAGGTGAGACTCACATCCTACGAGCTCGACTCCTACCTCCTAACTCACTGAGTTACTTACTATCCTTAAACCGGAAGCCAGGGTCTTCTATGCCTGCCGGTTCTCACGATTTACCCCGGAAGGCAAGGTGAGAGTGAGGTCAAGCGCCGTCACTCCCTCTCAAGGCCATCCGCTGCACTAATCGCCATTATGTTTTCTACACTATTGCCATAAATATTCGGTATCTAATAATTATGTAACATCGTTATGAAGAAATATAACTAATCTTATTGGCGATTAGTTGCCCAAATTTAATATCACGTCTCTGAAGTAAAAGCATCGATCTGTATGAAAATATTAATATGTATAAAGAAAGATTGTGCTACACAAGTTGGTATTGACGCATTATGTTCTCCATGTCTAGGATGTGACACAATTTCACAAGTACGGGACACCCAGTGAGCATCAAACTCCCTATTAACTAGTAATTGATTTATGAGACTAGCTTTCTAATCATTACACAAGGAGATGACGCCTTACATACCCAGCCCGCTCACCACGGCAGGATGTGATACTGGGTTGCAATTCTGGAGCATCAAGCGAGCATCAAACACGCTATTCAGTGTGATGGATCTGCGGGACAAGCTTGCTAAACAATTACACCACGATAGGACACCCCTCATACCCAGTCCGATTACCACGGGTAGGATATGAAAAAAAAGACCACAAACTCACTATTAAATGGCAGCGGATCTGCGAGACTAGCTTGCTAATGATTACAACACGACAGGAAGCCACTCATACCTAGGTCACTAACGACTGGTAGGATGTGATACAAGGTGAAAGTATGGGAAATACAGTGAGCATAAACTTGCTATAAATTAGTAGTAATGGATCTGCGAGACTGGCTTCCTAATCATTACACCACGATAGGACGCTTTCATAACCACTCCGATAACCACGGACAGGATATTGTACAAGGTCACAAGTCTGGGGCATTCAGTGAGCATCAAACTCCCTATTAGCTTTCAAATGATCTGTGAGACTAGTTTGCTAACAATTACACCCTGATAGGAAACCCTTTTTACTAAACCCACCCACCACGGGTAGGATGTGACACAGTAACGCTCAGTCTTAGCTTATGAGTAGTTTCTGATGGAGCTCCCGAGTTACGTTACCGGCAAGGCTGAAGTTTGCGAAGTCATTCGGTTTTGAAAGTAAAAGTAATTAAACCGACTGCAATCAACAACAAACAGAAGTGTATGGTGAGTCGTGCATTAATGTAAAAAAACGTCCGCATGTTGTGTAAGGAGTTTGCAACAACTATGAGATTCAACGCTTCCTCAACGACATGAAAACGAGCTGCTATGACATCTGCATACAAAATGCCACAGACATAGCAAAATACATCAACTAAATGCGATTATGTAGGAAAAAAGCTACATGTCCAATACTTAAAATGCTGAATTCACCATTGACAATAATTAATATACGTTTCTGTGATTTCTAAATATTTGGATATCTTACCTTTTGAATAAGCCTCGTAGATTTATTAAGGTTTAAGTACGAGGTGAATTTTATAAAAAGATACATGTCCAAACCTTAAAATGATGCATTCACCATTGACAATAAATAATATACGTTTCTGCGATTTCTAAATATTTGGAGATCTTACCTTTCGAATAAGCCTCGTAGATTTATTAAGGTTTTAGTACGAGGTCAGTTTTATAAAAATATACATGTCTAAACCTTAAAATGATGCATTCACCATTGACAATAAATAATATACGTTTCTGTGATTTCTAAATATTTGGAGATTTTACCTTTTGAATAAGCCTCTTAGATTTATTAAGGTTTATGTACGAGGTCAGTTTTATAAAAATGTATATGTCCAAAACTTAAAATGATGCATTCACTATTGACAATAAATAATATACGTTTCTGTGATTTCAAAATATTTGGAGATTTTTACATTTTGAATAAGCCTCGTAGATTTATTAAGGTTTAAGTACGAGGTCAGTTTAATAGTTTTCTTATTTCTGCAAATATCATAAAATGTACGAATGATTGTCCTTGCCAGAGGAAGTACTTAATTATATTAGGCTTAATTGGCGTGTCAACAAGTGCAAAGTAAATTAATACGATTGGCAATGGTATTGTATATCTTTCTCATTCCCACCTAATTTCACATAATAGATATTTTGAAAAAGACTATAGATATATCACCTCATTATTCGTTTATTCAGACTACAGTATATTAATGAATTGATGTTCGTCTAATCGATATTACAATTTTGTTATCCATCATGATAGTCACTGTCATTATTTTCGTTTCTGTGAAATGATATTTGATTTAAGACGTTAATTGTTACTCTTCAACTATTTTCACTCGCGCCTAATTGATTCAACGTTATATTTATTAGTTAAGAATACAGAGTGTTTGCGAAAATTGATATCCTTTCGTAATATAATAACTTGACGAATTCTCGTTAAAATGATCTCAGATTTTAAAGGCATATGTAGAAACAACGGTAATTATGAACTTTAGTTGGCCAAATTCCAAGCCTTAAAATTGTGCGTGCTCATGATCTCCCATAACAAACTAGCTTGTATAGTTTTTCTTTTGAGATTTCCTTAAACAATTGAATGAAAAAAATACATTTCATTCTTATCGACACATGAACTTTAGTTGGCCAAATTCCTTCCATAAAATTGTGCGTGCGCATTATCTGAAATGAACTTAATTAACTTGTTATTAAGAACACATTTTATGATATTTTTGTTGTGCACTGTCTTATCAACACATTTTTGTTTGTTTGAGAAATAAAAAAATTATTTATCAAACAAACAAACAAAATGTGCCGATAAGAATGAACTGCATTTTTATTCATTCAATTGTTTAAAAAATCTTATAAGAAAAACTATACAAGCGAATTTGTTAAGGAAGATAATGCGCACGCACAATTTTATGCTAGGAATTTGGCCAACTAAAGTTCATAATTACCGAAACAGCTACAAATTCTGTGTTTAATTTTTTAAGATTGTTTTCTATTTCAGTATATAGCATTTAAAACACAGGACATTTTATCATATTTCAGAATCTTAGGGGTATAGAAACACTTGACTGGCTCTAGGATAGATATGAATACAATATGGGAATAAATAATTGAAAAGGCTAGAATAATCTATACATATATAAAGAGCAGTGTGTGTGTATGTATGCCCGGTGGAAACTATGAAAATAAAACAATTAATGACAAAATAAAATATATATATATATATTACATTCACTACCACCAGATATTGCTTTTTAAGTAAAGAAAAATGAAGATTTGATTTATATTTGTGAAAATAATTTTTTTTAAATAAATTTAAATAATAACAGCTTAGAAATCTTTTTGCATTTTATATTTTAAATGGGAGATATTAATTTTCTTTTCGGAGTGTCTGGATTATATCACTTACCTTTAAATCCACCAAGCAAACAAATAAATTTACTTCTGGATTAAAAAAAACGATTTAAAAGAGCTCAAATAAAATTACCAATTGCAGTTTCTCAGTTGCAGTGAATCTTCAGGGTAGGACGCAAAATAACCTGAAGATTCGTGATACGGCGAGAAACTGCAGTCGGTAATTTTAAGCCATTCGTTTTTTAAACGTATTCTCTCTCTCTCTCTCTCTCTCTCTCTCTCTCTCTCTCTCTCTCTCTCTCTCTCTCTCTCTCTCTGGTCTTTTTTTACATATGCATTGTAATGTGACACAATACGAGGATCAAACTCGCGATTATTTATAATAATGGATCAGAAAGACTAACTTTTTAAAATCTCCCCTACTACCCTGGCAACGACGGGTAGCCGCTTCTATTATTTTAAAAACTACAGTACTTATCAAATCAAAATATCAAAAGAATAACTGATGCCATTGGATTTTACGTTTCGAATTAGGATAGCAATAACAATAAGTGATATAGTTTTATTCAAAGACCGTGACGCTTATCGTGACGCTTCTTAGATTGATGGGCGGAAAAAACACTGACCTCATTATTAAAATTAGATCTCTATAAATCTTTCAGGGCGTGGTTTGCTTAACAGTCACATTATTCAAAATAATTTTCCAAGTTTAATCAATAATATTGCGGATAAACACGGAACGCGTAAAAAAACAAACAAGGGATACAACAGAAAATCTGTGTCAGCATTGAACAAAAATTTTAGTTGTTTCTAACCTTTTTTTCAGTAACACTGATTTTGGTTTGGTTTGTTTTGTTTTACGGCATATCAACCTCAGTGGGTTATTTAATGCCGATAAAGCTTTGAAATAAATCAATTCAAGCCCTAGCACCTATATGATTGTCCCAACACTATTGCCCTTATGGCAAGCCCCAAAACTTTTTTCATCATATGGGTGCTAGAAAGCAGTGGCTAAGGGTCTACATGTCCTGGGAATGACGTTAAACTCTATCTGAAGGTGAGGTTCCAGTTTTGGAGGTTTGGGAAATATGGAGCACCCTTTCATCACCTTTGCTCCCTGGTCCACTCTGACCCGGAGTGGTAGTACCTGCACCTCTGCAGGTTCAGGAGTTATCTAGTATTATGTAGACCGGGTTAGCTCAGTCGGTAGAGCGTTCGGCTAGAAACCACAAGGTTCCTAGTTCGATACCGGTCCCGCCAACTCAGCGTATGAGTAGCACAGGGATCTGTGCGGTTAAAGTAAGGAGCTGATGGTAGGTGTGGCGCTACGCCTCAGATGCTAACAAAAAACAATCTCCTTGGTCTAGCGCTATTGAAAAGGGGATAGACTCCCTTGATGACTGGCTGATACCGACTTTAGGCCGCCCCGTCGACTTTACTTTTTTATGTATACACATACTAGAGCTATTAAATGGAATTTGTTTTTACACACACACACACACACATATATATAATATATATATATATATATATATATATATATATATATAGCCATTCATGTATTTTTATAATCAAAAGTTGGCCTTAATATTTCTCTGTTGTTTCCTCAAGAGAAATTGAGTTTTGAGAAATATACAAACAGCTGTTCATATAAGAATATAAACAAGTTAATTGACATGGAGCTATCTGGGCTAAAAATTTAAAACTACCGCGTTAACTTTTGCACCCATATTCACATTTTATCTGACTTTAGAATACAGCAACTGCCCTTACAGAGGGCTAAAATATGCCCAGTAATACCACCTGTTGGCCCTGCGTAGCGACCCGTACGGCTAGACCGACGTCACGCCCTCAAGTAAACCCCTAGCTATGACGATGAAGATGTTTTAAAATAGGATCAATACTGTATAAAGAAAAATATCCCTACTGGCATATATATATACGCGCACACACATACACAAACACACACACACACACACATACGCACACGCGCGCGCACACACACACACACACACACACACACACACACACATATATATATATTATCTGTTTTCGAACCTGATTTTGTTCTCGTTGGCTATAATTTTTGCAATGGATGTGTCAAGGTTGAAGAACTCCTGTCTTTGTTTTATCATTTTGCAATTTGCTATGAGTGCCTATTCTCATAGGCAGCGCAGGTTCTTATTATGTATAGGTTTGAGTAGCGATGCGTGGTTGAAGTTCAATGTATTCTTGAAGTCTGCTGTGTGTGTGTGAATAGGGCATTTTGACTGTCATTTGTCTTTATCGATCTGTTATGCTCGTAGATCCGTTTGTCAAGACTGCGTTGAGTTTCTCCGATGTATCATTTGTTGCAGTCGTTGCATGGAATGGTGTAAATGCCGGCGTTGGATGTTTTAAAATCATGTGGAATGGTTGGTGAGGTCCCTGATTATTTAGAAGCTTCTCCACACGCACAAAAGATTTGGGAGCGTATATTCTTTCACACACACACACACACACACACACACACACACACACATATATATATATATATATATATATATATAATGACGACAACGAATCAGAAAAATATATGCACGACAATGTAATACCTGATTTAAAAATCTAAAATATAAGATTACGAATACTATATTAGCGTTATTCGATTTCCATGTGTATAACATACTCCTCAGATGGAAGATATATATATATATATATATATATATATATATATATATATATATATCAGATAATAGCAAAGAAACATTTATCAGTATTTGTATATAAATATAATTTATTACATTGTATTATTAAACATTATTCGAATATCATGTGTATTTCACAATCATCAGTCGAGAGAATATATATTTTGTGTTTAATATCTATTCGAGTCGTGGTCAGGCTGAGAATTAATCGAATGTAGCTCATCTCGATTCGAATGCATCACATTCGAAATGGTCTCCTGTGGCGTCATACCCCGTTATTATCCACCCGATATATATGTGTACGTATCTTCCTCTCCCTTTGTCTTTCCGTTTTTCTCACTCACTCCATGTCTCTCAATATATATATAATATATATATATATATATATATATATATATATATATATATATATATATATATATATATATATAATAGTTTGTCTGCTTCTTCGGAAATTGTCTATATTAGTGTATGTATCTACCCATCTCTCTCTCTCTCTCTCTCTCTCTCTCTCTCTCTCTCTCTCTCTCTCTATATATATATATATATATATATATATATATATATATATATATATATATATATATTTATGATTGTTTATGCGCTTCTTCGGAGAGGGCGAGTCTTGAACTGTGACATCCGAGATTCGACACTAGCCGGAAGTTAATGTCAGAAATGTAATCGTATGCAGATCTGAAGCGAACTGTAAAATGCGTTTTGTCATGATGCTGCTCCGACCTTGTCGCTTGATTCAGAATCCGATATGTTTCAATCTTGCCAAACCATCCGCTGGCATGAATGGGAAACGAACCGGATCATCTGGACAGATAAACCGCAGCTAGCATCTCCGGACTCCACCTCGTCTCCGAAAGAGTTCGGCCAACTCGTCTTTGGGAGGATCGGGTTTTTCTTGATGTTCTTGTAATATTCTGCAATGTCAACTATCATTGGAGTTCATTCTTCACTCTTAGCTTACTTTCTTCGGCCATTTCTCTTCTTACACATTCGAATACTTCCAAATAACTTTCCCCTCCATCAGATCTACTCAGACGTTTGTCTACAGAAATACACTCAATTATAAAGCATTGCTTTTATACAATAACTTACTAGTATTACACTAACGTATCTACTACGGAGTCTGTAATAGAGACAGAGTCTATCAAAGTACACTGAGGGCAAAGAAAATACGCACCATTCTGAATATATAGTCCAATTTACTCAATATAAAACCTCGGTATTGGACAGAAAGATCTAGGCTAGCAATCCGTGGTTAGTGAATACGATTCCAATTGGGCAACTGCTATTTCGGATATTACTACAAATTAAACTATACAACTACATTTAGAATTAATGAATAGTATATCTGGGATACATGTACAATACACTGATCTACTTATAAATTTGTCTACATAAATACGGTGATTGTTAAAAGTACGACTTTTATATAACTTACTAATATTACTCTAACGCAGTGGTTCTTAAACTTTATACAGTCAGGGCGCACTTACAGTACTACAGGTACTTGATAGCGCACTGTATACAAAATAGGACTAATTTGTTATTAAGTTACCTGATTAATATATTTTAAAGATATAACACATTTAACAAAAGCAAACTTAACATACCTCTATGAAGTTTATTCGTTTCTGTGTTAAAGAGACACATGAGCTTGATGAGACCTTGCGATTTCTTCAATGTTTGGTTTTATGTTTGAGAGACAAACACTCATTTCCTCATCAATGTACTTTACACGCAATTTTTGCAAAGGATGAAAATCCCAGTTCGCATAAATATGAAATGGAAAACTGCAATAAAATGGCCAGCGCTTTTTAGATATCGACACATGTCTTTTTTGTTTGTTTTTTTATAGAAATCCATAAAGCTTCAAGAGACAATTATTTGTATTTAATCATTAACCCACGATCTGTGGACAAAGCTGCCACTTATTCTTTTTTTTTTATTAGCGTTAAACTAGAATCTATTGCAGTTTATACAAAAGGGTTTCTAATCCAGTTATATTGCGTGTTAATTGATGGAAAATAATAACTCTTATTTCTTAATTTTTTCTAAAGTTGATAAATGTTCAACTATCATTGACTGAATTTCAGTTTTGCAATTATTACTTAAAGGAAACATTTCGAGATTGCCTTTCATCGCTGTTCTTTTCCAAATCTGTAACTTTCTCTGAAACGCTTTTATTTTGTCAGTGGATGTGAGGATATTTCTCTCTTTCCCTTACATGCTGGAACTTGAAATATTAAGATGCTGAAAAAATAGATGCTAAATATTGTAACTTTGTAATCCAAAATACTATGGAGCACACCTGAAAAAGTTCTGTGGTACATTAGTGCGCCCAGGCGCACTGTTTAAGAACCAATGCTCTAACGTATCTACCAGAGAGCCTGTAACAGAGACAGAGTCTATCAAGATACACTGGGGGTAGAGAAGTACAATGCATCTACACAGACCAGTTTCTACATAAATTAATATGATAACTCACTAGTAACTCACTAGTATTAATCTAACATCTCGATGATCATTTGTTATAGAGTCATAGTCTATCAAATTACTCTGTCAGTAAAGATATATGCAACACGCTCAAGATATAGTTCGATTTACTCCATATAAAACATGTTATCGGGCAGAGGGAAATAGTAAAAAAACTAGGCTAGCAGGTAGTGGTTAGTGAATAGTTCCAACCGGACGCCTGGTATTTTGCGCCCAGTCGGCAGAGGCTTTAGAATACACTTCACATCTACAGAGGAAGGACCTCAATGGGGCCACATCTTGGTCGTGGATGGTGACCCGTAGATGCTAAAGGATATCCCTGGCTGGTAATACCGGTGAGGATTTGAGTGGACCATAGATTAATGGCCACGAAGAGGTACAACACATATCCCAGTATTCGGAAACATGTGTTTTCCCACCGGCTAAAGTTCAGTGTCCGGGATTAATGGGTTATGATGATGATGATGATCATGATGATGATGATGATGATGATCATGAATTAATTGAAAAAAATTAAGAAAAGAAAGAAAGGAAATCAACCATTTTATGCATAAATAAAAGAATAACCAAATTAATGTATGCAATGAATTCAGAAAATTCTCCAAGAAATTATTCCAACTTTATCCGCATGGAAATATTATAACAAAAAATAAGAATATATAGAAGAGTGAGAAAATCTAAAAGTTTTATTTGGAAGTTATTGTAAAATGAAAAGAGAAATACGAATAATTAAGGCCGGCAACTTGAAATGAACAAATTGTTTATTGAAATGATTGTTTTTGATTATAAAGGAATGAACTTATTTCGAATGTTTTATATTATCCGGAATTTTTTTTTTGTTCATATAATTAACTGTGCTTACATTTACGACATAATTCTATGGTTATTCATTCTATTAATTTTAACTAATTCCATATATTATCGATATAATTCAATCTATCTATATATATGTGTGTGTGTGTGTGTGTGTGTGTGTGTGTGTGTATGTGTGTGTGTATGTGTGTGTCATTGGGTGCGAGCAACCGTGCGTTTGTACGTTTTCTCTACGTTTTTTGCTTGTAAATAATTATCTCTCTTCTGTATGTTTTACTCTCTTACACCTCTCATAAATTATGATTTTTTTCAAAATGTGTATCTTCTCCTTCTTCTTCTTCTTCTTCTTCTTATTATTATTATTATTATTATTATTATTATTATTATTATTATTATTATTATCATTTACTCCTTTTGAGTTTTCACATCAGTGTTAGCTGATGGTCTTTCACTGGAGTCTGAGTGACAGCAAGTCTCCTCAGGTCTCCAGGACTCTTCTGAGTATTCTGGCAGATTGCAGCAGTGCAGTGTTCTGAATGGTTTCAATCCTTCCTCCGATGTCCAAACTTTCCAAGCCCTTTTCTAATCCTTTTGGGACTGTTCCAAGTGCACCAACTACAATTGGTATCACTTTGACTTTCATATTCCACAACTTTTTCAGTTCTCTGGCAAGGTCCAGATATTTGTCTATTTTTTCATTTTCCTTTAACTTCACCCTGTGATCTGCTGGCACTGCAAAATCCACCAGTTAACAAGTTCTTTCTTTTTTGTTTATCAACACTAGGTCTGGCCTTCTTGCTGAGATAAGGTGATCCGTTTTTATCTCAAAGTCCCAGAGAATTTTGTGCGTTTCGTTCTCAAGAACAGATTCTGGTTTATGCATATACCATTTTGTTGTGTGGTCAAAATTTATTTTTTTGCATAATTCCCAGTGGATCACCTTCCCAACCCAGTCGTATCTAGTTTTGTATTCTCGTTGTGCTAGTTTGCTACATTCGCAGAGTATATGGTTAACAGTCTCATCTCTATTACCGCAAAGTCTACATTTACTATTTTGTTGGGTCTTATCAATTTTCGCTTTGATGTAGTTTGTCCTTATGGCATTATTTTGTGCAGCAATTATAAGTGATTCTGTTTCTCTCTTGAGGTTTCCCTTTCTTAACCATGTCCAAGTCTTTCGATGTGCAACCTCTTCTATTTGTCGTTTGAAGCGTCCGTATAACTGTTTTTCTTCCCATTTTTGTTTTCTAATCTTTGTCGTTTTTCTGTTTGTCCATCTGCCGTTTCTACTATTGTTGGCCGCCATAAGTAATTTGTCTTTGCTCTTCCTTGTGTAATCTTCAAGTTGTTGGATTGTGGTTTCTACGCATTCCTCTATGTTGGCAAGACCTCTTCCCCCTTCCTTTCTTGACACATACAATCTATCTCTATCATCTCTAGGTTGGAGAGCCTTGTGCATGGTCATTAATTTTCTCGTCCTTTGGTCTATCTGTCTGAGTTCTTCTTTTGTCCATTTTAAGAATGGTCCTGAGTATCTTATAATGGGGACAGCCCATGTATTAATTCCTTCGATCAGATTTCTGCTGTTACGTTTCGTTTCTAGAAGTTTTCTAGTTCTCCTGAGATATTCTTTTTTAACTTTTCCTTTCATTTCTGTTTGCTTAATATTGTCCGCTTCTAAAATTCCTAAGTATTTGTAACTTTCATTTTCATCAAGTGATTTTATGGTGTCCTGATTTGGTAGTTGTATTCCATTCATTAATTTTCTTTCGCCCTTTTTCATTACTAGCATAGCACATTTTTCTATTCCAAATTCCATTCCTATATCTTGGCTATATATTCTAATAGTTTGTACCAGGGTTTCTAATTCTTTTTCATTTTTTGCAAAAATGTTTATGTCATCCATGTACATGAGGTGGTTTATCTTCTCTTGTGTGCTAGTGAATTTGTATCCCCCTGTATATTTTTTAAGTATATGACTGAGAGGCATCATTGCTATAATGAACAGTAGTGGTGATAATGAGATTCCTTGGAAGATATTATTATTAATATTATTATCATCATTATTATTATTTATTATTATTATTATTATTATTATTATTATTATTATTTTAATATATTATACATTTGATTATAAAACATAATGGTATATAATTGTCTAGTTTTATTATAAAACATTCCTATCAATCCAACCTAGTTTTTTTCCTAGTTTTAACAAAATATAGAATATCTATTCTCAGTTTCAACGTCTACTGCCATATAGCCAACATTAAACGCTGGTATTTTAGAAAACATGATCAAATAAAAGCATCATTTTTAATAAATTTTTATATAATCCCGGTACACAGACAATTATTTCTACCAGTGCTACGGCAAATGTGATGAGTATACATAAGTTTTCTTTTGGTCACAGAAAAGCCGCCCTATCAAAGGATACTTACAGTAGCTTTTGTAGTTTCCGTGGTAATAAATAGGAAGCTTTATTTTCGGAGCATTCATCGTAGTTTGTTGAACGCAGATTGACGACAAAGCAACTCTTTTGACTATATTATTATCTTCTCAACAGAAATATCCTAAGGCTAATGCTATACACAATGTCTCGGCAAGATCTCGCTATTTTCAACGTCTTTCTTCGTTATTCTTCAGAATAATGTGTTTTGCATATTACAATGAGAAATACCCGTCTGGGACCGACTGACAAGTCGCTGCAAATACCTCGCAGTCTATTTTGTATTCTTTTTGACGTATATGATTATCATTTTTATTGCCCTTGTTGGTTATCGCCATTGTTGTTATATATACATATATATATATATATATATATATATATATTATATATATATATATATACGTGTATATATATATATATATATAATATATATATATACGTGTGTGTGTATATATGTATATGCATATATGTGTGTATATATATGTGTGTATGTATGTATATATATATATATATATATATATATATATATATATATGTACACACACACACTGTATATATATATATATATATATATATATATATATATATATATAATGTTAGTGTTTTTGATTTTTGTCCCCTGTGGCTGGCAGGTCTTGTGAAGAATGTTATACCAGTCATTCCCATAAGTAAACTCCGCTGTCTTCACTTCAGAGACTGATTCGTGTAAAGGGTCATAAAGAGTGTAACAGCTTTTATTGTTATGGCTCTGTTAACGCTGCTGTACGAGAAAAAGTATCTAAGTAATATATATCTATTTTCTGTTTGTTTTTTTTTAGTTTTAGATTAGCTTTGATTATTTTTCGGACTGCTTTTTTTTCTTTATTGTTGTGTACATAACTTTTCGAATGATGTGCCCTCCGGCCTTCTTCAGGTGTTTCTTGTCGAACTCGGGAACCTTATCAAACTTGGGAACCTTCTCTTTGAACTCAGGAACTTTCTGGTTGACCTCGGGAGACTTCCTCCCCTAATCCGGAGCCTTTAGGCAACTTCGAACCGAACCCTTTATTTAATCCTTCGAGATAACTGTTCCCCTTTTCGATAACCTTGACCGGGAATACATTTTAAGCTATGCTAAGTATTCTATGTTATTATGTTCGACGGTACTCTTTGCGGAGTTCCGTTCCGGCCTCAAAACCCGCTTTCCGGTGGCTGCTGAAAAAAAATACCAGCGACGATTAAAGTCCGTCGCCGAAGCGGTTTCACTTGAAAAAAAACAAAAAAAAAAAACCAACGTAGGGCGTTTTTGCCGAAAACCCAACCCCAACCCCAACCCCAATCCTAACCATAACCCTAAACCCTAACTCTAAACCACCCTAGTTTTATTACAAAATGTGCGGGTTCTGTATTTTCTGAAAATACAGAGTACAAATTATTTATTTATTTTCTCATTAAACTAAACCTAAAACCCAACCCCAACCCCAACTCCAACCCAACCCTAAACCCTAACACTAGCCGTAGTTTTCTTTTTCAAATGACACCGCTTTGCCTACGAACTTCAATTGTAGCTGGTGTTTTTTTGTCAGCAGCCACCGGCTAGCGGATTTTGAGGCATGGGGTCGGGACGGAACTCCACAAAGAGTACGTGTTCGACATATGAATGCAACGGATATTGGAGTTGAGTTAATGTAAGTTCTAAATGACAATTGCGATAAATACATAGAATAGATGCCATAGATTGATATTTGGAACCATATGACCTTTAGGCACCTCTTTTGCGATCTCGATTCTTGGAGACATTTTTTCGATTTACACCATCAAAATCCAGTTAATTGTTAACAAACGATTTTTAGAGTTTTTTTTAAACTAAAACTCCACCCTAACCCCTAACCCTAACCCCTAACAAACAACCGGATTTTAACGGTGTAAATTAGAAAAGTGTTCTTGTGAGTCGAGATTGCGGAAGGGGTGACAAAAATCATATGGTCCAATATTTGTACCCAGTCAGGGTTAGCTCTGATGATTTATTTCTCCGAAATTTTTTTAGATGTGGCTTAATAATTTGTATTATTTGATATTTTCATAGCAGGGTTCAATTCATACTATAACCGTAAAACGGGTGGCGCCTCCAAACATTGCTTAAACAATAGTACAAATAATCCTAATAATAGACTCTGACAATTTATATAGCCATTATAACAGATACAATTGAACCAATAACAGCTAATTCAGATTTGCATGTAGATCTTGTTAATACATCAGAATTATTATATTCTATATATTAATGATTTTGACTATAAATTAAATACTAATTGATAAATTTACACAATTTCTGAGGGTATTAAGCAGTAAAGTAGTTTCATTACATACAGATAGATATCGAATATCTATTATAATAAAATGTGATGTACATTCTTGACCCGAGTAATTCAACGAATTTCATAAATAATTGCACGGATTTTGCTTCATTTCAAAGTTGGTTACAGACAGAGAGACACCGAGTCTCCATTATAATAAGATGGGAAGTACATTCTTCACCCAAGTAATTCCACGAATTTCATAAATATTTGCAAGGATTTTGCTTCATTTCAAAGTTATGATAAATATTGTGTACTTTGGTTTCTTCGTTTAACAAGTTTGCTCAAATGGCAGGCTCTCCTCACTGACGTGGCCACATTTCTTTTATTGCATCAGTTTTAAAAGTATTGCTGGTATACGCAGTGTGGCAATAATGCACCATGTCTCTGTGGTATGATATAAAACCAACTCGTGTACGTCAATATTAAATTGACTGTTACGTATTGGTACACATTTGGCGCATGTATCTATCCGTGGTATATTTATGATCTGTACGCATATCATGCATCACCCTATATGATAACATAGCAATATGTCATATAAAAGATATCTGTAACAGGTTATAATATATATATATATATATATATATATATATATATATACGCTCTTCTATATAAGGAATGGAGCACTCTGTGACGGCCTTTACACACAAAGCGATGTGTGTATTAAAACAGTTAAAATCCCCTTCCCATTCTGTAAGTAAAGACAGCCTAATGATTAATGTGCCGGACTGACACCTAACCGATCGGATTTCAATTCCGGCTGTAGGTAGCTTACAAAATGTCTAGCCACACTGAGGAGACTTGATAAGTCGAAACACGTGTCTGTGGATGACCATAATATATATATATATGTTTTAAAAACGAATTGCTTAAAATTTCCGACTGCAGTTTCTCGCCGTAGCGCGAATCTCTTCAGGGAATTATTTGTCCTACCATCGGGCGCCTAGTCCATTTCCCATGACTTTAACCATTACACCACGTGCTTCCCACATCGCATTTTACATATAAATAGTATTAGATGTTGGAAACTTCCAAAGTAGCCTTACTCTAACCCTAACCCTTACGCTAACGTCTAAAAGATTTCGGGTATTTTCCATGAAATGTAATAATTTTGATACGTTATCTACTGATATTATATTGATGCATGATATTGTGCATTAGTATCAAAATTAACAGGCATAACAGAACATGAGGAAATTTGTTTAATTCAATGAATTATGTGTAAAATATGAAATAATCTAAGCAGTAGAAATTTAACAATTGTCTATTGAATATATCCAATGCTCAATTACAAAGGAAAATCAAATTTTCCATAATTTCATATTTATGTATGTGTTATAATTTCAGATACATCTTACTTAAATATATCTTTCTTATATATATATATATATATATATATATATATATATATATATATATATATATATATATATACTAAATTTTACTTATATTTTATTTATACATCTTACACATGATTCGGTTTCTCTTTACGCTTCGCATTATGGAACTCATTGTTTTTGTTGTTTTTTTTCATTGTTTTGGTTGTTTATTGGGAATACTTTTGAGCGCGAGAAAAATAAGGAAGCATTCGTCTTGCAGTCGATGATTTCAAGTTGGTTTTCTTTCTTTCTTGCTGTTGCATAGCGCGTCGTCACTGTACTAAATTGCAATAGTTTTATCTTCGTTGTAAGGGATGACAATAACACCAAAGTTATCCTCCAGAAGTTTATTGAAATAAATTCAAGCTTCTTAACTTCGAGAGAGAGGGTCAGTTTAATTAATATATTCAGTCTTTACACTTTCGGTCCTTCAATCAAATTTCTGGGCGACAAGCTTTTTCAGTTGGTAAATATTAAGTCTAGTTTTTCTGACACCAACTACACGAGGTCCCGCTCGGCCGACTACTGACTCCGATCACCTCACTCTCTCTACGCGTGACTGCCTCCGGGGCTAACTGACGACTGACCTGTCTCGGGCCCTCGGTTCTTTTATATTCATAACTACACCCACGTATTTTTATCTCTTGATCTGGGCAGTTGTAAAAACGTCTTTGTTTAATAAAACCAGAAATTCATATTTCCGTTTGTACAATATATAACATTGCTTTCCTTTCAATGTTTGTTTTACAACTTCCATTTCCTTTTCTTCTTTTTCACACTTCACTTCTTTCACTGTCTCTCTTTCTTTTTCTCTTTTTCTCTTTCTTTTTTTCTCTTTCTTTTTTCACTCTTCGTTTTCACTCTGCCTTTTTTGTCTATGTCACTCATTAAAATGTGTGTGTGTGTGTGTGTGTGAGAGAGAGAGAGAGAGAGAGAGAGAGAGAGAGAGAGAGAGAGAGAGAGAGAGAGAGAGAGAGAGAGAGAGAACACATTCCTGCGCGCTCTCAGGTGGTAGCCTAGATATGACACGACGTTCCCGGCGAAAAAGAGAGATAGTGCGAATTATCTTTACTTCCGTTTGTGGTGGGGGAAGGATGACACCAGCTTCCGCCCTCCACAGAAAACCTGGGAATTCGTTTTTATTTTAAAATCTAGTTCAGGGATTATTGACCAGTCACTGACTGACACACGTTGAATTCCAAACTTTATCTTCTTTCAATTCTTATTTCTTTTTTCTTCTCTTTCTCCAGAAATCTGATTACCGTTTTCTTTTCAATCCCCAATTCTCCGTAAACCATAATAACTACGCTACAATATATATAGATTACAAGGTATTTACAGTGTTAAATACGCATAATGTACTTACATATTTACACACATGCGTAATGATAGAATATTATGACAGTTAATATCAGTAAAATAGTAAAGTTGGTATCAGTCAGACAGCAAGAGAGTCTATCATTTTCACTAGCACTAGACCAGGGAGATTATTTTGGAGTGCTACACCTACCGTCAGCTCTCCTCTTTACTGCACATATACGATTACACAAGTAGGAAGCGCGTGTTGTAATGGTTAAAGTCTTGGGAAATGGACTCGTCGCCCCGAGTTGAAATCCTGGACGTGATAATTGCATTTCACTTAGCGTTAATACCCTTGGGAAAGGTATTAATCCTACTCTCCCTCCAGCTATGGGTAAATAGTAGGGCAGACTGGGCTCTTTGACCTTGGTTAGGCAACTAGTCTGAAAACTCTGAATTCAAACCTGTTGAACTATTGTGTCGCTTCCTGCTCGTGTAAATATATATAACATATCGCGAGTATTGGGCATAAAAAAGACAGGCAAAACCAATCCCTTTTTATCTCTACAACTGATTTGAATTCATAGATTTAATTCTTCTAGACAGGTTGATATAACATCTTCATAAAGCCCAGTCTGTCCTATTATTTACCCATATCTTGGAGGGGGGATAATTGGATTCATATCTTTAGCAGAAGTATTAGCTCTATGCGGAATAAAGTGTCGTTCAGGATTCGAACTCTGATAGCCAAGTCCACTTCATACTATAACCGTCAAACGTAAATAATTAAGAAATATGATTGTGTAGCCTTGTATCATAGTACTCTTTTTAGATATTGTCGTATGCACTCGTAGTGTTATGGTTATCTTCGTAGTAAATCGACCCGGAAATCTCGTAGGCTAGAGCACTCGTAAGTCAGAGCACTCGTAAGTCAAGGTGCCACTATATTTATACAATAGATGGACTATACAGTCAATCAATTCTGTTCCTGATTCATGACGGGCGAAAATATTTAAGTTTTAATGTAAGTAAAGTAAAGTCGTCTCAGCCAATCAGCGAGGGAGGCTAGACAAGGAGATTATTTTTAGCGTCTGAGTTGGAGCGCCACACCTACCATCAGGCACAGATCCCTGTGCTACTCATACGCTGAGTTGGCGAGGGCCGGTATTGAACTAGGAACCTCATGTTTCTTTAACCTTGGTTAGGCAACCGGTATAGGAGAAGGAAAACTCCTAATTCAAACCTGTTTAACCCCGCTTAAGAAATTTACACTGTGTCACATCCTGCTCGTGCGGAGGTGTTGGTAAATAAATATATATATACGATTACACAATCTGTGATACTTATGTGCAGATTTGGCGGGGATTAGTATCGAACTAGGAACCTTGCGATTCCCAGGTGGGTGCACTACCGCCTTAGCTAATCTCCTGATGATCGTCCTTTTTTTTCCTTTTATTTTCCTTCTGTATTTCTTGCCATTGAAATGTTTCTCAATTTTCGTTGTATCCAATATTTCTTCCGTTTGCTTTAATATTCACAATAGCTGAACACTACGAATGAAAATGCACGGATTGAATTAAACATGAATATTATTTGAATTAATGTTTTCTTCGTCAGAGAACCTGGTTTATAATTGTAACATGCAAAGAAATAGCTGTTATAAATATATTAAAGAAAATGCGAAGGTGTGTTGACAAGCCAATAGAAATGATGTAGTAATACGAGCAAAAACAAGCAACAATAGCAAAAGCAACGACGACAGAAACAAAGACAACTACGACAATAATAATAATAATCTATATTTCATATAAAGGACAGTTGTGTGTATGTATGTATGTATGTCCGGCTGAAACATAAAAAATAAAACAATTAATGACTGAGTAAATATATATAAACATTCACTATCCCCAGATCTTGATTTTTGAGCAGAAACAATGAAGATTTTATTTATATTCGTGAAGATAATGTTACATAATCTATGCGGTTGCATAAGATTATTGTCGGTTCCCTGTAATTCTGAGGGGATGACCCTTTTCATACCATGGTCGGGTCCTTCAATGGAAAATTACAGAAGCCTGCCAAAATATGTGATGTCACGTGCGACCTGTTCGGTCCCCAGTTTGCAGTTGGACGTCAGGCAGTGAAGATGTACTGCCGAACTGTGACTCACTCTGCATACGCGCGCTATGCTAGTTAGCAGATGTCTGGTGGGGATTTAACAATAAAATAAGATCAAAAGTAAATCGAAGTCTTGTGTTTATTACCTAAAAACTAACAATGACACTCCAAGAAGTCTCCAAGAAAGTCCAGACCTTAGAAGATTCCAGACCAAGTCAAGATAGATGATAGAAATACCAAAGACGATCAGAAGCATACCAAGACGGCCAGCAGAAAAATAGATGTCCAAGTAAGTGAGGAAGAGCTACGCAACAATAATAAAAATATAAAGTTTAAATAGTATCAGCATGGATTTTTTTGGCATTTGATATTTTAAATATTCTAAATAGGAGACACTGATTTTTCTTTTTATTCTGGTGCCCCAGCAGGCCGGGCTAACCCAATATCTTTTTTTTTACATAGGATTTTAATGGGGCATCCTGCGAGGATCCTACTCATGATTCAGTAATAATTTGTCTGCGAGACTAACATTTTCCCCCTCTACCCAGGTGATGCTGGGTAGCCACTTCTAGTCATATAATAAGTGAATGCAGCAAATGAGCACAAAGAAGGTACAATACTAGGCACGACAGGGTGGAAAATGTGATCCACTAGGAATTGTGCAAGAAATTAAATTTTCACCATACAAGCCTGAATTTGTCCTGGAGATTGAGACTCATAAAATTATCTGGGGTTTCAGACATGTCACCTAATGCTGCCAGGAGACCTAGTATTGATTAAAAAGAAAAAGAGAATATGTCATCTTGTGGATTTTGTCGTCCAGGCCGACAACCGATGACAGAAAGCACAAAGATAAATACTTGGACCTTGCCAGAGAACTGAGAAAACCGAGGAAGATGAAGGAGAAGGTACCAAATGTAATTGGGGCCCTTGGAACTGTTCCCAAATGTGTGGAAAAGAATTTGGGTTAATTGGAAATCTGAGGAAGAATCGAGACCATGAAAACTATAGCATGGTTAAAATCAGCTAGAATACTGAGAAAATTCCTTGAGACCTGAGGATACTTGTTGTCTCTCAGTCTCCAGTGATGCACCGACTACGATCGAGCGTGTAAAACTCAATAATAATAATAATAATAATAATAATAATAATAATAATAATAATAATAATAATAATAATAAGTGAAAGAAAGCAAAAAGATACACAAATACGTTGATCATTCCAGAGAACGGATAGAAATGAAGTTCGAATGTGACGGTGATACCAATTGTAGTTGGTGCGTTTAGACCAGTCAATACTGGTTTGGAAAATATTGGAGAAAATTGGAGACCAGGGGCAGAATTGAGATCATCCAGAACACATCAAGTTAAAGACCAGCACGAATACTTAGAAGAGTACAAGAAATCTGAGAAGACTTGCTATCGAGAGTATAAAAATAAAAACCTATTTAAAACGTGTAAAAATTACACTAAAGTTAGAAATAATAATAATAATAATAATAATAATAATAATAATAATAATAAGGGTGGAGCTGAAAAAATTAGAAAAGATTGATAAATACCCGGAACTTGCCAGAGAATTGAAAAAGCTGTGGAATATGAGAGTGAAAATGATACCAATTGTAGTTGATACACATGAAATGGTTCCAATAAACTTGGAAAAAAGACTGGAGGATCTAGAATCGGAGGAAGAATTGAGACCATCCCACTATTGCACTGCTGCAATCGGCTAGAATACTCAGAAGGGTAATGGAGACCTAAGGAGACTTGTTGTCATTCAGCCTCCAGTTAAATATCATCAGCTAACGCTGATCTGAAAAACTCAAAGGAGTGAAAATAATAGTAACTTGTATGCCAAAAAAATGCGATTCTGGGGCAGGTGCACGACCGATGGAGGAGCTTATTGATATAATAAAAACTAATAAATGCCAGAAAGGTACCGAACTGAAGACAGAGACAAAGGGTTAAACGATATAAGCCCCGGACCAAACCCCATCAACTGAAAACTCACAGGCCAAAATTATTAAAAAACGGATCAAACACAATAAGTAAACTCTGAAAAAAAATCCCACCGAATAAATTGACCATTAAGTGTACGGTTTCCCAGTGCTACCACCGATAGAATATAAAAGAATTCACTAGCTAAGGTGAGAGGGAAAAACTTTTATGGCGAGAATAATAATAATAATAATAATAATAATAATAATAATAATAATAATAATAATAATAATAACAATTCTCTTGGACTTTGAAATAAAAACGGATCACCTTATCCCAGCAAGAAGACCAGACCTAGTGCTGATTAACAAAAAAGAAAGAAATTGTCAACTGGTGGATTTTGCAGTCCCAGTAGATCACAGGGTGAAGGAAAATGAAAAAATGGACAAATACCTGGACCTTGCCAGAGAACTGAAAAAGTTATGGAATATGAAAGTCAAAGTGATACCAATTGTAGTTGGTGAACTTGGAACGGTCCCAAAATGATTGGAAAAAGTTTGGAAAATCTGGATATCAGAGGAAAGATTGAGACCATCCAGAAAACTGCACTGCTGCAATCTGCCAGAATACTCAGAAGAATCCTGGAGACCTGAGGAGACTTGCTGTCACTCAGACTCCAGTGAAAGCACATCAGCTAACGTTGATGTGAAAACTCAAAAGGAGTAAAATAATAATAATAATAATAATAATAATAATAATATAATAATAATATTCTTTTCGCACTTGTGTGATACTTAAGGTTTTCTCTTGTAATAATACCATGTAATCTCTGCGACATCAAAACATGTAATAAATAACACCTGAGTTTGGTATAAGTACTTATGGTTTTACCGTTTAATATTTATACAAATAAACATGGAACTCAGATAGCAGTTTTTTTTTATCATAATCATCAGATGCTCCCTTCACAGCGAGCAGGTGGGATTCGGTCATTGTCCTATGAATGTTGGCCGTTTTAATTGCAGGTAAAGTGAAAATGACCTCAGGTGCAAAACATCAAATTGTCAATATGGTTATATTTCAATAATTGATATAAATGTATAGAGATGATGACAAACATGTCATCCACGGTTATTAAAACGAGAGAGAGAGAGAGAAACAGGCAGACAGAGACAGAGAGACAAACAAAAAGAGAGAGAGAGAGAGAGAGAGAAGGAGAGAGAGAGAGTGTGATAGAGATACAAAAGAAATTACCACTTTATATGTATTCTCCAAGTGCGTGGTCTATTGGTTAGAGTCATAGGAAACACAATAATTAAACCCAGTAAAAAAAAAAAACACACCGAATAAATTGACCATTTAAGTGCTACCACTGATAGAATATAAAAGAATTCACCAGCTAAGGTGAGAGGGGAAAACTTTCGATCTGGGGTCAATTCCCGGACGAAGCTGTTTGCATTTCACATAGCGCTGTTACTCTTGGGAAAGGTATGAATGCTACTCTCCCTCCAGCTATGGGTAAATAGCAGGGCAGACTGGGCTCTCTAACCATAGCTTGGTAACCAGTCTAGGAGAAGAAAACTCTGAATTCAAACCTGTTAAACTCCGCTTAAGAAATTGACCTTGTGCCGCATACTGCTCGTGCGGAGGGGTTGGTAAATATATATATGTATTCTCCCAATCACCCCGTACAAACAGAGTGTAGCCCTGTCAGGTGGGGTTTTAGAATACACCGACTGGACCTCTGCAGAACGCTAAAGCCCTACCCTGGAATGGGGCCACCGGGTAGCCTGGGTGGCGACACGTAATGCTTAATATTTCATTGGTGGATGAGTAGTCCATGACATGCAACACTCCAGTCAGGTACTTAATTAGGTTAGACGGGTGGTCAGAGAGCCCACCCTTCAATCATTTGGCTCCTCACATCAGGTCCTATCTCTTATATGATTATCCCAACTCTAATGCACTTATAACAAACCCCAGCCCTTTTTAACATATGGTAGTGACCGGGGATCTTCATGCCTTGGATGTCGTTAAACTCTATCACTAGTTCTGGAGGTCTGAGGAATGTGGAGCACCCTTCATTACCATTGCTCACTGGTCCACTCTCACTCAGAGAGGTAGTAGCTGTTGGGTTCCCATCTCTGAGTTAAATGGAAAAATGTGTTTATAAAAAAAATGAGTATCGATAAAGAATGAATATATTTCAAAACATTAAATGACCCACCGGGGTTGAAATGCCGTAAAACAAAACAAACAAACAAAAAGTAACAATAAAACAAACAAACATGCAGGATGTGACACAAGGTCAATTTTAACTGGAGTATTACTCGTGTAAGTCCAGAGTTTTTTTTTTATTCTTTTTTTTTACTGTATGTGCACTGTTTATCTTGTTTGTTTTTTAAACCCCTATTTCTGTCGGGATTGTCCACTTTTATCTAGAGAGTCTTGTTTATCAAATCTAATGCTTTCTTTGCTGGTTGTTATACTAAGATTAAAGTGCCCAGGTTGCCCTAATATGTATCCATAAGTGGAGGTAGATTAGTTGGATAGATACCCTTCCCAAGTTTATGAGCGCTATGACATTTACAAACAGCCTCATTCAGGATCTGATAGAAAAGCGAGATAGTAGACATTAACATTTCTTTTCAGAGTAGCTGGATCAATGCACGATCTATTTATTTTTTTACATAGGTATTTAAATGGGGCATTCCACAAAGATTCAACTTACGATTCAGTAATAATGGATCTGCGGGACTAACTAAAAAAAACTCTACCCAGGTGGCGCTGGGTAGCCGCTGCTAGTATATATATATATATATATATATATATATATATATATATATATATATATATATGTATATATATATTTGTGTGTGTGTGTGTGTGTATACTACTTTTGTTCTTTAAATTTCATAGCTTAAATGTAACAGCCATTGGGGGACAGATGTCGTCGTAGTAGTAGTAGTTTTAACTACACAACTGTAACAGCTAAAGATGATATAGAATTCTCAAGAGATTAGAATTTTCACTCTCTAAAATGAGAGTTTGGTGATGAGTAGCTTTGTATTGATTCTATAATTAATTATATTAGTACAAAATAAAAAAACACCCTCAGGGCGATGCAAAAATAGATTTTTGAAACATGTTGCCTGAGGGGTGGGAGTAAAAAATTCAATGTCAGCCAGTTTGTACCCTAAGTAAGTAAAATCATCAAATTCATTAAAGGATTAAAAAATAAAACAATTTGAAATGTAAACTTTAAATATGTATTAAAATAAAACAAACTATATATAGATATATAATACCAGTCGTGTATTTATTAAAACTTGTTTAAAAAAACAAAAACAATGAGGAATGTCTAATGTTGCATGTTCAAATTTCGAGTGTTTTTGTTCTATGTTATGACGATTTTGGGTAATGTGACGTAAGCAGTGGTAAAGATCCCGGCAATCCTATGTGCGTCCGTCGTCAGAGAGAGCAGTTTTAATTATTAACCAATGTGGGGGGTTTAAGTATATTATCAGGCCAGTAGTAGTGCCAGTGATTGGTTAGAAGAGTCAATCACGTAACCTTGGCCAATCTATAAGTATAAGCGGGAATCTAGCACACACCTTATATCAGAATATCTCAACAACGTCACCGCTGATGTTACAATTTCCTAAATTATTTCAGTTACATCCTCAACGATTATGAAATAGTCATTATCTACTCTTGATTAGCATATTATTTATTAACGATGTCTCTATTAAAATCTAGCTGAGGTGGATTTCTCGTAAAACTGACCATATCATTTATGCGTTGAAAACACTGAAGTATGTGTTATATACCTCTAAGAAATAAAGATCTACATAATATGTAGTGGGTATATTTTGCATAATGATTTTAACAAAACTGGGTTTAATAAATAATTATTTGCTATTATTGATTTCTAATCCTATCATGTTATTCCCAAACGTATTAAAACCAAATCTATACATAAGATTTTACATAGAAATCAATTAACATAAAAATAATGTAAGTGTAATATTTATATATATATATATTCGTTCTTATTTAGTTTCGTCAGTCTTTTGAATTTGATATATTTTAATTCATTAAAACTTACTTGCACCAAAGTGGGTGCATACTTTTGCTAGTTATACTAACCATCAAGGTGTATCGAAAGCATTAATCCCCTCCTATTTCTTTCTATCTCTATCTCCCTCTCTTTCTCTCTCGCCAACCGTCCCTATTGGCAGTCACTCTGACTCCTCTACACGACATCCAGTGTTTATATATATATATATATATATATATATATATATATATATATATATATATATATATATATATATATATATATATATATATATATCATTCTGTGTGTGCGTGTCAGTCCTTTCATATCTATCAATGTATATCTATCTATTTATCTATATGTCCCATTAGTTTCATGTCTCTATCCATATCTATCTACCTATGTATCTATCTCATCATATATATCTATTTATTTCTGACAATTTCATAAATTCTATCTATCTATATATTTTAATCTCATCACATCTATATATCTATCTATCTCTTTATGCATCTCGATCAATCTTAATCTATCTATATATCTATCTATCTATCTCAGTATGATCATATCTATTTATATATATGTCTATATATTCATCTGTCTCTTTTTGTTTATATCTATCTATAGAATTTTTCTCATATAAAAAACACAACGCAATAATTTTTTGTGAGGGCTCGAACGGATTAATGGCATTTCAGATTATTTTAAAACTGATCCTCATGAGCCAATAAATATAGCCGCTTCTATGGCCTCGGGGTGAACGCTGTTGCCAATCAAACTCTATAAAATTTTATCTTGAAACCATTAAATTTAAATCCTACACTCACTTACAAAAATGATAGGCTCTTGCCTATTTATAATGTAATAACAACTTGGTAGAATTACCGTTTAATTTTATGGCAGAAATTTTTATATGGCCGTTAATCTGTCTACAAAATTGACGAAATATATAGCTAAACTAATTATGTCGGTAAGTTACGCTTCAAGGTGACAATTGGATACGTTTAACCGGGGCGTTTTATGGTAAAATGCAGAATGCTGAACAAGGTACGGATATGGATTTAAAATCCACATGAAAGTGTTGTACCGGCCGTTCCTACAGTGGAGAATATACACCGGTTCTCACTATAAATAGTGAGACACCGAATGAAAAGGTTGTACTGTTACCGTTTAGCGGCAAGCTAGCCGTTCTTGTACCTTATTGTAAATACACTTGTCTCATTTTACCCTACCTCGACTTGACTTATTTTTTTACTGTTGAACTAACATCACAACAGAAAGTATGATTTGTTGACTTAGGAATTAATGTATATTGGCTCTATGATTTCCAGCGACAGCATCGCGGGGTTTCGAACTGTCTAGATCAGGCAAGTCAAATTGGGCTGCACAGATTACATATGTATCTCATGAGGGCCGCATGGACTAATATATCTGTTATGTCTTTAAATCCTTCTTCTACAAAAACAGAACAAAATTATGATTATTATCAGTGATTTCTTTATTATCAACTAAAAGCCAATGAATACACACACACACATATATATATATATATATAATATATAATATATAATATATATATAAACATATAAGAAAGTAAACAACTAAAAGGATATAATATATATATATATATATATATATATATATATATATATATATATTGCACTAATGAATAAAAACGACAGTTTTTGCACGGGAATTTAAAGAAAAAAATATTTTTTAAAGTTGGATACTGTAAAACTTTTTGCTTTTTTGAGTACTGTAAAAGCGACATATGAGGCGCAGTCTTCGTGCGGGCCGCACCTGTGCTTTTTATTTTACATCTATATATATATATATATATATATATATATATATATATATATATATACCAAACCCTCCGCACGAGCAGGATGTGACACAAGGTCAATTCTTAAGCAGAGTTGAACAGGTTTGAATCCAGCGTTTTCTTTTCCGAAGTTGCCTAACCAAGATTAAAGAACCCAGTCTGCCCTACTATTTACCCATAGCTGGAGAGAGAGTTGGATTCACACCTTTCCCAAGGGTATTGGCGCTAAGTGAAATGCAATTACCACATCCAGGATTTGAACTTGCGGTAACGAGTCCATTTCCCATGACTTTAACCATTACACCACGCGCTTCCAAGCATATCAAAAGATAAGTTGAATTTTATTTTACATATAAGGCACCGATTCAACTTATTGTTTGACATGCTTGGCCGAGATAAAAAGAATGGTGAAATCCAGAATACTGTAGAGAATTGTGCAGTAATGACGATTCATTCTCTAACATCACCCAAAAGATAACGACCAGATAATCAATTATATATATATATATATATATTATATATATATATATATGAGTTATTCTTTGAATAGTTTAATGGACTCGGAAGCTTGTATTTAATCGCCAGCAAGAACAGAATTGTGGCGACAATAAATAACTAAAAGAAATGTAATGTGTGATTTAGAGATAAAAATTCTTTCCAATATCGGAGTTTATTTGCATTTGTATTGGTAGTCCCGTACGTCGCCAAATCTTAAACAATGGCCCACCTAATGCAGTATTCATGCCACGGAGTTTCACGAAATATTTAATTACCTTTCTTCAAATTTCTTCATTGTCTTCTTCTTCTCTTTCTCTTTCTTTTCTTTTTCGTTTTCTTTTTTATTGGGATACTTTTTTATATTTTTCCTTTTTATTCTTTCTCGTAAATTCGATCTTATTTCATTCGTGTTGTTGTTTTTCTTTCTTGTGTCTATCTTATTTTCTTCCTAGACATTCAATTAGGATGTATTTCTTTCAATCTGTCTTTTTCCTTTCTTTTTTTCTTTCTTTGTTTCTTTTTGTCAACGCTATTTAACAAATTAAGATATTGGCTTACATTTACTTGTTTATGCTGGCTTCTTTTGTTCATCCAATTTCAGTTTTTATTCATTTCTATCTCTCTGTCTTTATTTACAATGTTTTCTTTCATTCTGTCTTTCTTTCTTTTATTTCAAATAATGTGTTTCTTTCTTTTCAATTTTCTTTTTCATATGTTCTTTCTTTTTCGTTTCCATATTTTCTTTATTTGTTCGTTCTTTCATTCTTTCTTTCTTTCTTTCTTCATTGTATTCTTCTTCTCTTTCTTTTTTTTTTTTTTTTCTTTATTGTTATATTTTTTAAATGTTTCCCTTTTATTC
>CM042158.1:58627339-58632339 GCA_023376005.1 Doryteuthis pealeii | reverse complement strand
CCAATCGAAAATATTAACAACGTATAGGTACGCATCGCCATGGCGTAATGGTTTAGTACAATTAGGTGAATAAAATGCGCTTAGAATACGCCGATTGCATCTTCTGCAGAGGGGGAAAAACTACACCTCAAAAGTCCTATCCTGATTATGAAATTAAATTGGTGAGGTTCGGGTTCTGGAGCTCTGTGTATTGTAGAGCTGAATGCGTTTGTATCCTCTGCAGAGAAGTATGACTACATTCCAAAAAGAGATGCCCTGGTTATTAAAGTATGGTTATTTCCTAGTTGAGTAACATAATATTACAGGGTGACACCGAAAAACCAGAACCCAAATTTATTTTCGCATTAAACTAACCCTAAACCACAACCCTAACCCTAACCCTAACCCTAAACCCTAAACCCTAACTCTAACCCTAACCCTAACCTCCTAGACGAGTAACCTAATATTACAGGGTGACCTAGAAAAAAACAGAACCCACAAATTTTGTAATAAAACTGTTAATTTTGATTTTAATTTTTTTTTAAGTTTAAGTCCAACAAGGGTTATGGTTAGGTTTAGGTTAGGTTAGGGTTGGGCTTTAGGGTCATTTTAATGGGAAAATTAATAATTCGGGTTCTGTTTTTTCTGGGTCACTCATGTTACTCAACTAGGAAATAACCGAAAGTATGTTGTATCTTGTGGTGAGGTTTCAAAGATGCAAAATTTTTAATATTTCCATTAGAAACCAAAACGGATATTATTAGGTATTATCTATAATATGTATAAATGCAAAATTGATTAAAAAAGGAAACAAATGATGAGAGTATTATTGATTGAAGGATAAAATGCTATGCATATAAATTCAAAGCATTCTGAAAATATTAAAGGACATATAAAACCCTAGCTCATCTAAATTGTTTTCTCATTTAATTGCAATTTAAAATACTAGCAAAATAAAAAACGCCCTCTGGGCGACGTAAATAAATATTGTCTGAGGGGATGGGAGTTGAACATTTAATATCAGTGCGTTTTTCTATCATAATTAAAGTAAAATCATCAAATTTATTAAAGGAGTAAAAAATAAAATAAATTTATTTAAAGAGTAAAAAATCTAAAAAAATTGAAATGGAAACTTAGTTCTGATAACTTTAAATATATATATTAAAACAACTATATATAATAGATAATACCAGGTTGTATTCATTAAAACTTGTTAAAAAAAAAACAATGAGGACTGTCTAACATGCTCAAATTCTGAGTGTATTCTATTTATGAAGATTTTAGGCAGTGTGACGTAAGCAGTGACGTAGTTTTTGTTACTGACAAAAACCGGAAGCGAATCTCTATTATAAATAGATTATCAACGTATCGGTTTGCATCACCATGGCTTAATGATTAGCACAATTAATGAATAGAGTTCTATTAGAATACACCGATGGCATTTTCTGCGGAGAAGTAAGGCTCCACCCCCAAAAAGAGGTGCTCTGATTAAGAAGTATATGGCATCTGGTGGAATGGAAGCGCGTAGTGTAATGGTAAAGTCATGGGAAATGGACTCGTCGCCCCGAGTTCAAATCCTGGATGTGGTAATTTCATTTCACTTAGCCAATACCCTTGGGAAATGTATGAATCCTACTCTCCTTCAGCTATGGATAAATACTAGGACAGACTGGGCTCTTTAACCTTGGTTAGGCGACCGGTCTAGGAGAAGGAAATCTCTGAAATCAAACCTGTTGAACTCCGATTAAGAGATTGACCTGTGTCACATCCTACTCGTGTGGAGGGTTGGTAAATATATATATATTGCATCTGCTGGAGCGGTGTCAAAGATGTTAGAATTTTAGTATTAGAAACAAAATGAATACTATTAGGTACTATTTATACAATAACTGAATTCAAAATTAATTAAAAAGATAAAACATTATGAGATTATTATTATTAAACAAAGGGAAAATTGCTGTCGGTATATGTTTAGATATTACTAATTAAAAGAAAAAATGAAAACATGATGTCGTTTAATTGCTCGGTTTTCTGCCCTTGCTGCGATAGATTTGGCTCAAAAGGGTTATCTTCTCTTGCTGCCAGGTTTTCGCCAAAAGATAGTTGGCTATTTAAAGAGAAGCTCGAGAAATCTCATCCTCTTTCTCTTGGTCCAGCGTACACTAAACATATGCTAGACGCTTGGAGTCTATGTCCTTTAAGTTGGGGGCTTTGTTCCCCCAACTATCAGTAAGTGACTACATCAGAACTCTCCTCACTTCTTAAGGTCCTTCATCCTCTATATTTTGTGTATCTGTTTATCATATATAAATATGTATTTCATGTATTTGTTCTTCGCCCATATGTTCAGACAATAAAGTCTGCATTGTTATATTTTACACCTTTGTCCAGATTATTCTATGTACATGTAAGTACATTCTAACGTATTATAAGAATCCCACATCTTCTTCTTATACCTCTTACATACACCTCTTTTTGCAAACCTACACTTAACCGAATTCTGCTACTGACCCCTCCTCCGCCTGCACCGGGAGAAGCATTAACTTTTCTTCTTGGCAATTCAATTAAAAAAGCAAGTAAAAGTTTCAAAAAGAATATTATGACATTTTTTAGCGGTATTCAGAATTCATTATGTTTTTACTAAAATAAATAACATATAGAAATTCATAAAATTATTATGATATAATTAATCAGACTCTTATCTTTATAGTAAAAATTGTAAACTAAACATATTATTAACGTATCGGCTAGCCTCACCGTAGCGTAATTGTTAATACGGCACGCTGAGAATACGGCAATTTGCATTAGTTGCAGAGTGGCAAGAGTACACGCTAAAAGAGGTTTCCTAATTAGGTAATTGTGTTGCATCTGGGGAATTTAGTTAACCATTCTTAACATAAATAATTCGTACAATTATATCGTATAAAGTATTCAGTTTTATATGCGTAAAAATTTCCGAAAGGCAATATTAAGGAGATTCATCCTTAGCCAAAAAATTGTTTTAACCCATGTCTCATCAGGTGATTACCACAGGAGGAAGGCAATATTAAGGTGATTCATCGAAAAGAATTGTTTTAACCCATGTCTTATCAGGTGATTACCACAGGAGGAAGAACTACAATAGAAACGCATTTCTAGATCAGAGGCAGTTCCAGTATGAAGTTGTCTGATCCTGGGTAATCAAAATATTTTACACCCCCTCATTAGGACATTCTTGAATCATCTATCGCAGTTCTTCGTCCTGTGGTAATACTCTGATGAGACTCATGAGAAAACAAACATTGTTTATAAGGATGATCCGCTATGATTGCAATTATAAAGTAGTTCTATATATTAAATTTTAAACATATTGATTGAGCCATACATGGTATGCTAACAGGTAAAACCATAACGGATCAGGATGCTGCTGAGTGTGATTACAACGAAGGGATACTCCTCAATACAATGAGTTCTAGAACTGCAACAGCACCAATTGAATTTCATAATCAGGACACCTTTTTTGAAGTGTTGTCTTAGACTTTAGCAGAGGACGCAATCGGAATTTTCTAAGCACATTCTATTCAATTAATCGTACTAACCAATACGTCATGATGCTGCGTCCCTAAACGCTGATAATTTTTGCAGATGCGGAAAAAAACTCGCAGTTTATTTATATTAAGAATGGTTAAGTAATGATTTCTTACCTCAGCACCATTGCTTTTCCAAAACTGGAAAAGACCAGATTGAGATAGTCTTTTCATTTATTTAAAACATGAAAATTTCTATTAAAATGTGACAATACATTTAATCATTTTTTTTTACTTATACATCGATGTCGCTCTCTCTCTCTCTCTCTCTCTCTCTCTCTCTCTCTCCATATATTATATATATATATATATATATATATATATATATATATATTATATATTTATTATATATTGTAATACCTACTTATCTGCTAAGTCCGTTTTGTGGATAAGATGCTGTGTCAAACCAGGTTTCGAATCGCACAGGGGCGTCTTCCAGCTCTGCTGATGATAATACGAAATCATACTGTGTCGATTTGTTTAGCCTTACATTTAAATGGTAATCCCTTTCAAAATTGTTCGAACAATCAAAATTGTCGCGAAAATAGCCATATAATATTATATATATATATATATATATATATATATATATATATATAATACACACACACTCTCTCTCTCTCACTCTCTCAGACACACGAAGACACAGCCTCCCTCTCTCTCTCTCTCTCAGAAACACACAACACACACACACATGTTTATATAATCAATGTATTCCAGAAAGGTACATTTATTCTAGATAGGGAAGTCGACGTAAAAATGTTTCGGTTTTTCATCAGCACTTTATCAAAATATTAGATGGAACAAATGTTGTTTAAACAGTAATGCATATCGTTAGAAAATAAGACGGGTGACGGGATATAATAAAGTGTATAGAGAAAAATAATTCATTTCCGTTGGCAGCATTCGTTTTTGAAAATGGTGACGTGATTGCTACAAGGGAGGAGACTTGAAATATGTGACGTATTTTTCATTAAGAGATATATAAAAAAAAAAACCCTAGAAGATGAGAAAAAACAGAAGGAAATGAAATAGAAAAACTTATAGATAAATACGTAATTAAGTTAGGTATACACCTTATTAATATTGTGCATATGATTGATATTACAATGTATGATTTTTTATATTTTATATAAAACATACGTATAATATTAAGACGTTGTACACCTAATTTAATTACCTATGAATCAGATAGTTTTTCAGGGTTTTTTTTCTTTCTATTTTTCTCGATTCACTTTTTTTCCTTTTTTAAAATATATCCATCACTTTATTAATACACATGAAGTTACTTCTTCTAATTTATTTTACACATGATGTTTTAAAAAAATCTAATATAAGATTATTCCCTCCGATGTATTAATACTCATGAAGATGATGAAAATTATTTCTATGTTAATTCATACCCACGAAATATACGATCAATCGAGATTTGGCATTAATATTATTTATATATAT
>CM042158.1:58614839-58622339 GCA_023376005.1 Doryteuthis pealeii | reverse complement strand
TCTTTTAAGTTCGTGGTTTGCGATGAAACCTCACCCACCTCTATATATATATATATATATATATATTATATATATATATATATATATATATCAACTCAAAAAATAAATATACTACTCTGATGAAGGTCGGCAAAAGCTGTGTACGGAACATTTTATGCATTTTTCCTATTATTATTATCATCATCATTTCAACTCCATCTGATTATTTTAATAATAATAACAACGTAAATCCGTATACATTTTGATAAACAGACCGAAACACATGTGTAAGTGATATCGATTAAAAGTGATATCGATAAAATTCATTTTTATCCATCTACATTTCTTTTCTTTACTAATTTTTTTCCTCATATATATATATATATATATATATATATATATATATAGTTTGTCTCTATCATATTTTGAGCGTAATGCCTTGTGCATCGTCACCAATTTTCTTGTCTTTAGGTCTAACTGTGGGAGTACTTCTCTTGTCCATTATGAGAATATTCCAGACTATATTATAGCGACGACGGCGCAGGGATTTATTCCCTTGGCGGGATGTAACATTTTTCTTCACATTTGATGGTGTCCGCTTCCATAATTCCCAAGAATTGGTAATTCTCCATGTCTCTAAGCGTTTGTATATTTTCCTTATATGGTAGTTTTATTCCGTGCATTGTTTCTCTCCCCCACTTTTTTCATCACTAGCATGGCACATTATTCAATGCCAAATTCCATTCCTATATTCTGGTAGTATATTCTTATGATTTCTATAAGAGTTTCGTGATTTCCCTTTTTCCGAGTCATTCATAATAGTGTTAGCTAGATATATTTCGCTTGAGTCTGGGTGAAAGCATGTCCCCTCAGGTTTCCAGGACTCTTCTGAGTAGTGTTGCCAAAAGTATTATTATTATTATTATTATTATTATTATTATTATTATTATCGAAAATAAACGTTCTCAGGGCAGTGTAAAACATATTTTTTGAAAGATTTGCCTGACAGGGTGGGAGTTAAGAATTCAATGCTAGAGGTTTTGTATCATAAGCAAAATCATCAAATTTATCAAAGGAGTAAAAATAAAACAATTTAAAATGAAAACTTAGTCCCCCCCCCTAAAAAACGTTACGTGCATCTATTACACATAAATTTTACGCAAAATCGTAGCTATTTATCTATGTTAAACCTTTTAGTTAACTTTTTGTTACTAAAATTTAGGGCGATAGTATGGTGGTGTTGGGATTTGTGACGTAAACACTGACGTATTTCGGTTACATACAGACAGCGAATCTCCATTATTAATGGATCATTATTATTATTATTATTAATAGCAGGTCCTCAGGATATACCACAGTATGTTAATATAATTATTACAGCGTTTGATCTGTTTACTTAAGATCTAATGCAAATAGTTCAATATGTAAGTAAGTAAAGTCGACGGTGTGGCCTAAAGTCGGTATCAGCCAGTCAGCGAGGGAGTCTATCCCCTTTGCAATAGCGCTAGACAAAGGAGATTGTTTTAGCATCTGAGGTGGAGCGCCACACCTACCATCAGCTCCTTACTTTACCTCACAGATCCCTGTGCTACTCATACGCTGAGTTGGCGGGGACCGGTATCGAACTTTGAACCTTGTGGTTTCTAGCCGAACGCTCTACCGACTGAGCTAACACGGCCCCTAATAATCTTGATTAACTCTCTATCTCTCTATCTATCTATCTATGCTTTCTTTACTTCTTTTTATTTTTTATTATGTTCGACTGAAACAAATTAGCGTTACGGCTTCCGAGCTCTCACTCCGTCTCTCTATATTTGTCCTACTCTCATTCATTCTTTGTTATTATATTTTTCTGTGTAGCCTGATTTTTATTCACGTCTTTCTTTATAATAAAAACGGAATGGTCCATTATCTAGCTGAGGTGACGACACTCATAAGAAATATGAATTCGGCGTATAAACGTTTTGCAGTTCATATTGGGCGATTTGGAAGGTCTCATTTTTAACCAGTGGGTGTTGGAAGATAGTAACAGTTTTACAATTAAGGAACATTTATTATATTATATAGATTAGCAACAGAAAACACCCTCCGGGCGTCTTAAGAATTAATTTTTGAAAGATATTGACTGAGAGGGTGGGAGTTAAAAATTCAATGCCAAAGGGTTTGTATCAAAGTAAGCAAAATCCTCATATTTATTAAAGGAGTAAAAAAGAAAAAGAAAACAAATTGAAATGAAAACTGAACCCCGTCCCTCTCAAATAAAATGTTGCATGCATGTAATAATCAAAAAATTATTTTGAATATTTTCCACATCAATTTTGCACAAAATCGTAGGTATTTATTTATTTGTAAACTTTTTAGTTAACTTTAAAAAAAAAAAAAGAAAAAAGACGACAGTAAAAAACAATTTTTAAAATTGCTTACTCAAATTTTGGTGTAATATAGCATAAGAAAATTGTGACGTAAGCTGTGACGTATAGCTATGAAGTAGTTTTTGTTACAGACAGAAATACAATCTCCATTATTAATAGAATTGTTGTAGTAGTATTAGTATTAGCATTATGATTATTACTAGAAGTATAAGTAGTAAATAAGTCTTTACCCTTTCTTATTTCTTCTTGTGATACTTCGTTTTACTTTTTAAATTGCTTTTCTAACGAATATTTCGCTTTCATATTTGTAAGGTTATTTTTCTCTTACATATTTTTTATTCCTTTCTTTCATAAGTTTTATATTTTTCTCTCCAACTTCAAGGTATCTTGTTAAAATTGTAATACCAGTAAACACTATATGAAACATATCACTCAACTCGACGGGCTGTGGTTTGGTGACAAACTGTTTAATATATAATTTAAATGGGAAATAGAAATGACAAAACGTAAAACGTTTTCAGAACGATATGAGGTAAAAAATAAATAAAATAAAAAAATGAAAAATAAAAAATGAAAAAATGAAAAAATAAAAAAATAAAATATATGAAAAAATAAAAAAAATGACACATTTTTTTTTCTTTCAGAAAATTCATAATTGTTAACCGTTTTGCTTCGAAGCGTGACAAGATAGTTATCAGAAACATTGACATGTATGCTCCATCAAGATTGTCAGAAGAAAGGTAAAATAAGCCAAAGCCATTTAAAAAAACAATAATTTAGGCATAAATATACTAAACATAGAAAAATATACTATTCTAAAATTTAATAATTTAGGCTAAAAAATATACTAAACTTAGAAGAGTATACTATTCTAAAAAATTACCACGTTGACAGAGGAGATTAGAAAACGCTGACTTGTATACTCTGAAGAGGTTTAATGCCCTCTAAGAATGTACTGGATCTGATAATACTCTGGTACCGAGATATATATATATATATATATATATATATATATATATATATATATATATATATATATATATATATGGAGGATATGTGCTAAATTGAAGTCGTACTTAATTTTTAAAATTAATTAGTTAATAATAAATGAATTTTAGGCGGGCATATATGTTCAAATGTAAGGCTAAACGATCGAGAATATGTCAATCCCTGAATGTACATTTCGACCTTTTCATTTCAGGGATTGACATTTTCTCGTTTCGTTTAGCCTTACATTTGAACATATATGTCCACCTAAAATTCATTTATTATTAACCAATTAATTTTAAAAATTAGGTACGACTTCAATTAACCACATATCCTCCAAAAATTGTCGGCTTAAAGCCATATAAAGATAAACACATTTGTTTGTTTACTTAACTTCATATATATATATATATATATATATATATATATATATATATATATATATATATGTGTGTGTGTGTGTGTGTGTGTGTGTGTGTGTGTGTGTGTGTGTGATGCGGAACATCAGCTCCTCATTTTACCGTACATATCCAAACGGTACTTGGGGTTGAGTTGACAAGGGTTGGTATAGAACCGGAATTCTTTTAGTTCCTTGGTGGATGCTTTAAGCTAAACCGATAGTATGTTTTTATCCTCAAATCTACTAAAAATAATTCTATGGTGCCTCCTCGTCAAACAAGAAATTAAAAGGAGTGAAAAAGAGAGGAAAACGCCACCGCGGAAAAGAGAGCCAAAAGGAAGGAGAGACAACAGCAACTCCGGTAAGCATCACTGTTTGTTTGCAGTCACTGCACCAAAGATTTCCATTCAAAAATTGGTCTGTGCAGCCACTCGTGCAGTTGCAGATTTAAAAAAAAGTGGACACTACGCATCGTCTTTAGTGAACGGAAGGATGCCAACAATTCTATGTATAATATTTCATAGAAATCAATTAAAATAAAAGATAATCTTTTTATATCAATTCTTGTTTATTTTCTTTAGTCTTTCTAATTTGGTTTGGTTTGGTTTGTTTGTTTTACGGCATATCAACCTCAGTGGGTCATTTAACGCCGATAAAGTTTTGAAATAAATCATTCTTAATGGATAATTCAATTTTTTTATAAATACATTTTTCTATTTAACCCATAGATGGGACCCTAACAGGTACTACCACTCCGGGTCAGAGTGGACCAGGGAGCAATGGTGATGAAGGGGTGCTCCACATTCCCCATACCTCCAAAACTGGAACATCACCATCAGATAGAGTTTAACGTCATTACCGGGACATGTAGACCCACAGCCACTGCCTTCTAGCACCCATATGATAAAAAGGGGTTGGGGCTTGCCTTAAGGGCTTTCCAATTTGAAATACTACTTTATTATATTAGGACTGAATACTTGCGCCCAGAAAGTGCTTATTTTTGCTAGTATATATAAAGTAGGAACAAGACATAAGCGCAGACTTTGAAAAAAGCGTTTGAGAAAAATATTGGATATTATTTTATATATTTTTGTTGAAGTCTACTTTCATGTTGTGAGAAAAATTCTTATAGCAGCGCAACATGATCATGACAAGGGTCACTGGTCAATTCAGCAATTCTCGGGCTTTAATCCCTCTCCCAAGCAGCTCGTTTGTACCGTAAAGGTTAATGTTTAAGCAGGGAGTCAGAGTTTAGGTACTTGACCCCTTAAAAATGTGATATTGTAAAAAGTCTCTGGTTCCTGTAAAGGAGGCGGCTTCCTTCCGAAATTGAAGAAACTAAGTGAGTACATAGTAGTATTAGTATTTTTGTAATTCAACCATTGTATTTCTTCTTGACAATAACAAAGTAAATAAGATTATTCTAATTAATTATTATTCTGATAACTCAATTGCAATCTATTAGATATACACAAACGTAGGTACGCATTTTCCGTACACTCCCGTGTTTTTAACCGGCGTAGATATTTAAATTTGAATTCTCTTTAGTGGAATAAGATAATATTATTATTATCATTAGTTTTTTCACACCAGCAATAGCTAATGGTATTTCCCTGGAGTCTGAGTGACAACAAGTTTCCTCAAGTCTCCATGACTCTTCTGAGTATTCTAGTAGATTGCAGCAGTGCAGTATTCTTGATGGTCTCAATTCTCCCTCGAATTTCCAGATTTTCCAAACTTTTTTCCAATCATTTTGGGGCCGTTCCAAGTTCACCAACTACAATTGGTATCAATTTGAATTTCATATTCCATAGTCTTTTTCAGTTCTCTGGCAAGGTCAAAGTATTTGTCCATCTTTTCGTTTTCCTTCATCTTCACCCTGTGATCAGCTGGAACTACAAAATACACCATTACTTTTCTCTGTGAGTGTAAAGAAAGAGATTGGAGAGCGTGAGCGGTAGATTGAACTTTCCAGTTAATTCGTATATTATTTTTCAGCAGCTAACGACTGGCTTTAATCTAAGACGGGTCAGATTTTGACTATATTGGAAATTTTTTGTTTTTATTCTACGTTTAAGAAATTGACATTGTGTCACATTCTGATCGTGCATATATATATATATATATATATATATATATATATATATATATATATATTATATATATATATATATGGGTTAATAGTATGTGTCTGTGAGTATGTGTATTTGCACACACGTCTGCGCACATCTATTTAACCTTTGGCAAAAATGCAATTTTTTAACCTTCATGAAATTTGAATTAGACTAATTTCAAACAATCTGTATCGATATGTCTGATTAACCCCCTCTGGATATAGTTCTTTCTCTCTTTCTTTCTGTCTATTGGTATCTCTTCACTCACTGTCCCTCTGACTCTGTCTCGCTGTCTCTCTCTCTTTTGTCCAATTCTTGTCTCAGTCTCATTATACTAAATCGGTTCGTGTGATTGCCCGAAATGTGTATTTGAGTGTGTGTATATGTATGTGTGTGTATATGAGCATGTGTGTATATATATATATGTGTATATACGCGCGTGAGTATGTTTCTGTTCAAGTGTATATGTTTGAGTGTGCGTATATCTGTGTATGCATGTTTGGGTGCACATATATATATATATATATATATATATATATATGGGTGTGTGTGTGTGTGTGTGTGTACGGATAGGTGTATTTGTTTTTATTCAAGTGTATATATTTTTGCATATATATATGTGTGTGTGTGTGTGTGTGTGTATGTGTGCATATACGTATGTGTGTACGCATGTGTGTACTCATGTGTGTGTGTGTTTCTGTTAAAGTTTATATATGTGAGTGTGTGTATATATGTGTGTGTGAGTGCACGTGTTTGTGTGTATATGTTCTATTCAAGAGTATATATTTGTGCGAGTGAATATATGTGTGTGTGCGTGTGTATGTATATATGTGTTTATGTGCGTGCCCGTGTATGTGTATGTGTTTGTGAGTGTGTGTGTGTGCGCGTGTGTGTGTGTGTGTTTCTGTTCAAGTGTATATATGTGTGTCTACGTCTTTCCGTATATTAAAGTTAAAGTTTATATATGTGAGTGTGTGTATATATATGCGTGTGCGTGCACGTGTTTGTGTGTGTGTATGTAGCTATTCAAGAGTATATATTTGTGCGAGTGAATATATGTGTGCGTGCGTGTGTATACATATATGTATTTATGTGCGTGTCAGTGTATGTGTATGTGTGCGTGCATGTGTGTGTGTACATGTGTGTGTGTGTGTGTGTGCGCATGTGTGTGTGTTTCTGTGCAAGTGTATATACGTGTGTCTACGTCTTTCTCTATATTTATTTATCTTCAAGGTCAATTCATCTGTTTCCTTTCTTATCTCATTTTTATTCAATTTTTGTTTTGTTTCATTGTATTATGACGTGTGCCGATCTCATTATCCAATAGATTTCTTTCTCTTTCCTTGGGAATTTGTGACAGCTAATATTGGTCACGTCTCGAAGTTCGAGGTTTGATTTATTCATCCAAATATAATGAGTCGACTTATTTTCTATCAATAATGGCACTTAACCATATCAAAATATTTCCAAAAATAACTTTTTGAAACAAAGAAAAAATACAAAAGGGATTTCTAAACAAGTTTTGTGTTATTTAATTCTCATAAAAATGTTGCCGTATATACACAATTGTGCTTCATGCTTATCTGGACACTTTTAAACTTCACTAATACACACTTATAAGTGGTTGTGCACTGTCCTTGTATTGTGA
>CM042158.1:58597339-58604839 GCA_023376005.1 Doryteuthis pealeii | reverse complement strand
TGTTTTTTTTGTTGTTGCTGTTTTTTGTTTTTTTTTTTGTTTTGTTTTTTTGTTTTGTTTTTTCAATTTTAGAATAAATCACAATAGATACAAAATTAAATTTCTGAATTTTATTCAACTTTTTTAGTAAAGCCTTTTAAGACATTTTTTAAATATCTTAAATTTATTAATTTTATTAAACTTTTTCCAGAATAACAATGCCAACTATCACATTGTAAGTGATAATAAATGTAATTATGAACCTTTGATTAGTAAATTAGGATGTCCCTAAAAAATCAGAACCCACGCATTTTGTAATAAAAGGGTTAATTTTAACTAGGGGTTTAGGGTTAGGGTTAGGGTTTAGTATTAGGGTTGGGGTTAGGGTTAGGGTTATGGTTGGGCTTAGAGTTAGGGTTAGGTTCAGGGTTAGGTTTAGGGTCCTGTACAGGCTGACCCAGAAAAAACAGAACCCAAATTATTTATTTATTTTCCCATTAAACTAACCCTAAACTCTAAACAGCAACAGGTAGTTAGAAAAACTGTCATCTACAAAACATCCATCAATTTCTTCACTCCATAATCTATCCTGATGAAGGTTTAAATAAACCGAAACCTTTAAGCGTCGATAAATAAATTAATTTTATTTTTGGAACACTTCGTTTTTTCAAATTTTAATATAATATATATATATATATATATATATATAATATATATAAGTCATCCACACACACACACACACACGCACACGCGCGCAACACACACACACACACACACACACACACACATATATAATATATATATATATATATATATATCAATAACATGGATAAAGCTCTCCTGAGTGGCTTTGTACAGCATTTTGCAAAGCGAAATGCAGGCTCCACATGACAACGGAACTGAAAGAGTGCATCCGTAGAGAGATAACAGCAATTCCAATTTATATGCTAAACCACACTTTACGTAATATGAGAAATCGACCTCTCAAATGTTTTCGTCATAATGGTGACCATCTCAAGGAGATAATATTCAAATCTTAGATCACATGTAAAACTCCTGCCAATAAATATGGGAATGTTTTATATAAATCAGAATAGTTCTTATTCAGAATTAGTTTCCAGAAACATAAGTTTGAATTGTCTGCAAGTGATTTGTAGAAAACATATTCTAATCCTGCAAAAATATTTCCCTAAGGCTATTCAAGATGGCTGCAAATCAATCAGTTCCAGGGTTGAAAAAGGTACACACATGCACACACACACGCACACACACACACACACACACACATATATATATATATATATATATATATATATATATATACATATAAAGAATACATACATACACACATGCAAACATATATACATATATACATATAAAGAATACATACATACATATATACATAATACATATATACACATATAAACATATATACATATATACACATATAAAGAAACATACATACACACATACAAACATATATACATATGTACACATATAAAGAATATATACATACACACGTGCAAACATATATACATATGTACACATATAAAGAATACATATATATACACATGCAAACATATATACACATATACACATATAAAGAATACATACATACACACATGCAAACATATATACATATATACACATATAACGAATACATACATACACACATGCAAACATATATACATATGTACACATATAAAGAATACATACGTACACACATGGAAACATATATACATATGTACACATATAAAGAATACATACATACACACATGCAAACATATATACGTATATACACATATAAAGAATACATACATACACACATGCCAACATATATAAATTAGAGCGTTCGGCTAGAAACCACAAGGTTCCTAGTTCGATACCGGTCCTCGCCAACTCAGCGTATGAGTAGCACAGGGATCTGTGCGGTAAAGTAAGGAGCTGATGGTAGGTGTGGCACTCCACCTCAGACGCCAAAACAATCTCCTTGGTCTAGCACTAGTGAAAAGGAGATAGACTCCCTCGCTGATTGGCTGATATCGACTTTAGGCCACCTCGACGACTTTACTTTTACATATTAAGAAAAGATGGATTAAATATATTCTAATAGTCGTAAGTGTCAAGGAACATCTCTTCTTTGAGAGCTAAGAAACTATTTTCAATGTACAGACGAATGTGGGATGTGTAGGTTGAAGCATTTTCTTTTTAGTCAAAACAATGGTTACACATTGGCTTAGTCCAAACTATTAAACAGCTTACATATAATTTAAATTGAAAAATAAACGGAAATCTAATTTCTGGAGGAAGATAAATAGCAACACAAGAAAAAGAAAATAATATTTGTTAGAAGATAGAGGGTGAACGGTTGAAAATTGTCTCCTGAGTGAGTCAGGTCACAGCGCTCGGTCTAGGTCAGTCAGTCACGGATGAATAACCACCAACATAAGAACCCGTAATCTTCGAGTGTATTAACACCAGAACCAGATACCGATATATTCCTCCCTCCGTTATCAGAGGTGGAGGTAAAAAAATTAAAAAGTGGCGCGGTTTTCTCTATGCAGACAGTGTTCAATATTATTTGTCATTTGTTATTTGTTCTGAGGGTAACATAGGCGAGAAACTGTCAGTCACTAAGTGCTTTCTCCATATCGACGCTACCTTAACTCAAATACATTAATTATATATATAGTTACATTATGCATGCTCTTGGCTTGTTTTTTGCTTGGCCTTTCTGTGTATTTCTCGTTTGTTTACGCATATCTCCATGTTTTGCTTGTCAAACAACCTTTTATTTTGTTGATGTATAATACCTGTTTGCGTTATTTTTGTTCGTTTATTTATTATTAAAAAAAACAAACAACAACCACAAAATATATAACACAGTCGACGAATCTAATTCTGATGATATTCAAATAAATTTCTAGATACGAATTCTATTTCGGTATTTTCCCTCCGTTTTTTGCCGTCTAAATTTGAATACAATTCCTGCTTCTGTTGCAGTTTCTTTGTGTCTGTCTTTTTTCTTTATTTTTCAAAATCATTTTGTTGAATCGAAAACACATATGCATATTTCTGTGAAAAATTGTTGAATGAAACCTTTCCCCTATTTACAACTGCACGCATACATACACATGCAAACATATATGCATATGTATACATATAAAGAAAAGATGGATTTGAATATATTCTAATAATCGTAAGTGTCAAGGAACACTGAAAAACAAGACGTTACACAATGCATTTTTAATAGAAAATACATAAACACCATGTCTGTATATTATTAAGGCTATGTTGTTATAAAATTAAAAATACAGCAAATTTTAATAGAAATCAGCATGGAATAATTAAATATTAACCAGAGAGAAAAAATAGCGTATTAATGCACAATAGCGCGCAAGAGATAATATAATTAGATCTAGTATAGCTCAGTCGGTAGAGCGTCCGATTAGGAACCATAAGGTTCCTGGTTCGATTCCGGTCCCTGTCAACTCAAGTCATGAGTAGCTCATATTTATTAATATGGTCTGTGCGATAAAGTGGGGAGCTGAAGGTAGATGTGACACTCCACTTCAGCAAACCAAATATCGCTGGTTTAGCATTAGCATAAAGAGGATAGACACCCTCGCAGTCCGGTTAATACTGACGATAGGCCACTTCACCACCATTACTCAACTTTTACTTTACGTATAAAAAGCATTATATTTCATTAAAACCTTTAGAGGCTAGGGTTAGGCTTAGTGTAAGGGTTTGTGTTAGTGTTAGGTTTAGGCATAGGCTGCTTCGAGTATTTCCGACATCTAATGCTATTTATACGTAAAATGCGGTTCGAAAGATCTTATCTCTTGCGTGTTTATTTTTTGCCTAGTATCAAAGACAGTTATAAAAAGAAAATTTAAAACAAAGATACCAACGTAAAGATTATAAGATGGAAGCAGTTTTTTTTTGTCATTTAATTAAAGTGAGCCTATTGTACTGTTGAAAATATACTAGATGGTAATAAATATTATAATACTGGACGATTCTGTGAATATATGTCGGTAACCTATTGAAATCAGTTAGTCTACTGTTGGTTTTAATAACAGCAGCTAACTAAGTACAACTCAAGCAGTGTCCAAGACAGCTGGTACAAATAGGAATCAAGAATGATCCATCCATGAATCTGGATGATTTGGGTGATTCCATTCCTTGAGTTCTGATTGGCTGCTTGACTGCTTGATTTGCATGACATTGTGGAGTCTTATATATACTTTGTCATTTTGCAGTTGACTTTGTAGCATTCGGGTTTGTATTTGAGTTACAACCGTTTGTTGCCTTGTCTTCCCAGTTCGACGGTAATTGGAACTTTAATTATTCTGTACTATGTCACCATCGACTTCACAATCCGTTTATCATTTAATTCAGTCACATTATCCATGCTTTTATTTTTAGTTAAATCTCAGTTATTAAGAATCCTTTTTTTTAGATTACTAATACTTTTGGCCTCGTCAGAATGCTAATACATGCAAGTATACTTATATATATATATATATATATATATATATATATATATACAGCAGCGACGCGTTTTAATGTGTGAACTGGCAATCTAATGTGCATATTAATGTTCAATATTTGATCTTAATAAATATTTGCTTGTGTATATTGACTTCTAAATCTCTGGTCTTATTTTGATACAGATGAGCAAAAATCCCGTCGACAACTGTTATAAGAAATCCATAAAAAAATGAAATAAATGTACTTTTATTATTTACTGTCAAATTTGCTTAGATAGGTGAATTAGGGAAATTCAGAAATGAAAGCCGAGAGTGATAGGAAGATCTAGCGTTCATCATGAATTTGATGATTTTACTTACTTATATCTATATATAGTTTTATTTTAATACATATTTAAAGTTTACATTTCAAATTGTTTTATTTTTTAATCCTTTAATGAATTTGATGATTTTACTTACTTAATCTTATTCTTCGATTATACTCCATATGTTTCAAATAAATTTGACGTTCTAACTTAATTTTAAATAATAAATGCTATTTTATATTTTATTACTTTTTGAGTTATGTTGCCTATTATGAATATCTTTTTAATATTTGCACACACAAGACAATTCTCATATTATTATCTATTAATAATGGAGATTAGCTTCCGGTTTTTGTCTGTAACAAAAACTACGTCACTGCTTACGTCACATTACCCAAAATCGTCATAACATACAATACACTCAAAATTTGAACATGCAACATTAGACAGTACTCTTTGGGTTTTTTTTAAAACAAGTTTTTAAAAAATACATGACTGGCATTAAATATCTATATATAGTTTGTTTTATTTTAATACATATTTAAAGTTTACATTTCAAATTGTTTTATTTTTTAATCCTTTAATGAATTTGTGATTTTACTTACTTAATCCAATTCTTTTTTATCATATATCTGCTAGAAGGCAGTGCGTGAGGTGTTATTATCCTGGGTATGATGTTAAACTGTAAACTAGTCGGGAAGTTCCGATTCTGGAACACTGAGAATATGGAGTACCCATTTATCTCCATTATTCTTAGGTTCATGTTTAGGTCCAATGTATGGGCTAAATAGATTAAAAATTGTTGAGAATTTTCCTATATAAGGTGTGTGCTAGATCCTCGCTCTTACTTATAGACTAGACGAGATAATGTGATCTATTTCTTGGCCAATCACTGGCAGTACTCTGAGGCTGATACAATACTTAACCGACCCTACTGGTCATAATTAACGATGGACATAGGATTAAATCACTGGACCTTTAACAATACGCAGGATAGGCCATAATTCAACTGGCCAAGGATGAACTTCAAACTTAACAAAAATGTTTAAAAATTTAATGTAAATTGAATACCCAACAAGAATGAATAAAACAAAATGTATTCGGCATATAATAACCCAACAAGAGTTGGTATGCATTAAAAGCCAACCAACTAACTATTTGATATTACAGAATATTAAAAAATGCTCAATTTAAAGAGATGTTTATCATACGTACACTCCTTTTTACACAGTCTACAATGAGTTAAGATAGATGTGATACAAAACAAGGATTGTTGATACAGTTTGGCTTCTCGAAGCACAACTCAAACAAAGTAAAAGCAATTATATTGAATAATTGGATTCATTTCAAATAAAATAGACTGAGAATCATCGCCAGTGAACTCGGCGCAGTGGCTTGTTGTCGGAATCAGTCGAATATCGCAACAGCAGACATCCAGGCGAAGCTGATGTTGACATTGCTGCACAGCAGGATGCTGTATCAACAATGGATTTGGAAGTATCGGACGTGCTGTGTTTAGGTCTACTGTTGAAAATCTCAGAGAGATAATAATTAGTGTATTAACTCTCGACAAAATCATGGATTATGTTTGAATTTCTCAATATCCTCTTTTGAGACCAGGCTGTGACCAATTTTCGTCATACAACGTGTGATAGCACGTGCGATACCCTGTCCTCGTCAGCTGTCGACTAGGAGTGATAACACAGTTTCGGTAGCTAAACTGTGACCAATATATATACAGAGAGTAACAGAGAGTAAGAGAAATAGAGAGTTATAAATGTTAGTCTGGACGAAGCTGTTGAAGGGAACAGATGCAAGATACGTGTCTGTTTTCCAAGGCATTTTAACTTGAGAATAAACTAAAAGAGCACATATAAAAAAACAAGAAGTATTGTGCTGTAAGTAAAACCGATGAACAGCAGAAATAAAATATTCTCCAGAGATGACCCAAGCAATTTCCAAACTCGGAGAACAACGGAGTATGATATCCAGCCCAACAGTCGATCAAGAGGTACCAGCAACTCGAGAAGTAGAACAGGATAATGAAAAGATAAGCATAGCAATATTACCACAACATAGTCATCATTCCTTTCAAATAGATCTCGTAATACTACAAAAGCTGCGACCCATACAATTCATGCCACCACTGAAACCATCATTCCTATCATAGATCTGCTATTGAAAAGCTAAGAGAGGGATAATACTTAGTGTATTAACTCTTAAAAATCATGGATTATGTTTGAATATCTCAATATATATATATATATATATATATATATATATATATATATATATATTAAGACATCCACAGACACGTGTTTCGGCGTTTCACGCCTCTTCAGCGTGGCTAGACACAACAACTATCCTTGGCTAGGGTCAAACTCAACTGACTGATTGCGAGTCTGATATCTTATCCCCTCGGCCACTGACAGCTGCTGTTGCGGGACTGGTGTTTTTAAACTATTAAATACATAGGTTTGTTTATATATTTTTACGATCACAGAGAGAACAAGTTTGCGGGCAAACGATAGATAGATATATAGATAGATAGTAGGAGAAAGTAAGAGAAAGAGAGAGTGATAAAAGTTAGTCTGGGCCAGTCCTGTTGCTGCATATAAAATCCATGATACGTTTCCTTGGAGGACCAATATGTGTATAGGCGTCATGTAATATGCTAGGAAAAATCTTTATGCATCTGTGCCCAGCTGTAGACGAGGAAG
>CM042158.1:58577339-58592339 GCA_023376005.1 Doryteuthis pealeii | reverse complement strand
TATATATATATATACTGAGACAGTGATAGATATGGATAGATAGATATAGCTAGATATATATAGATAGACTGAGGCAGGGATAGATATGTCTAGATATATAGATAGATAGACAAAGTCGTTAGCCTCTACGCAACAGGCCCCCATAAGGTGGTGTTTGAACTTATTTTACCCATTTTATTCTCAGTGAAGATAACGGTTAAGTCATAAGACCGTTGTAAAAAAAAAAAGAGTAAATTGGATGATTTTTTTATGTATTTTTAATGGCATATCAACGCATTATGGGTTATTTAATACCAAAATGTAATTAGTTTCTAAATGTTTGATTATAATTATAGATCATTTTCACCTTTCCGTTGCGAAAATTTATTTTATATTTTCCAATCATATTTATCTATTGTCTATATTCGTTTAGTTGCCAGCGGTTATATGGTATCAATTATTTGTATAGTTAAATATATATATAGATATAATGAGACAGAGATTTACCAATTTCATTCTCTGTGATGATAACGGTTAAGTCATAAGACCATTGTAAAAAAAAAGAGTAAATTGAATGATTATTATGTTGATGTATGTTTAATGGCATATCAACGCATTATGGGTTATTTAATATCAAAATGTAATTAGTTTCTAAATGTTTGATTATAATTATAGATTATTTTCACTTTTCCATTGCGAATATTTTTTTTTATTTTCCAATCATATTTTCCTATTGTCTATATTCGTTTAGTTGCCAGCTGTTATATGGTATCAATTATTGAATTATTACTCAATATAAATAATTTGCACAAAGTTGAACGGTTTCATGTATTTCTATCCAATATAATTAATTTTCTAACGAATATATTTAACCCATACATAACGGATTGATTGATTACTTTTAATGGCATGCCAGCCTGTCTAAGGTTATTTCATGCCCAGGTTAGGGGAATCACCTTCATTGTACACTCATATTTCCCTATTTGGTGTGTTTTTATGTTCACACACACACACACACACACACACACACGCGCACACACGCACACACACATATACATATAGTATATATACCAACCCCTATGCACAAACGGAATTCAGAGTTTTCCCTCTGCCAGACGGGTTGCCTAACCAAGATAAAGCGTCCAGTATGCCCAACTAGTTACCCATAGCTGAAGTGAGAATAATTGGATTCATACCTTTCCCAAGAGTATTAGAGCTATCTGAATTGCAAATAGCTTCGTCCAGTATTTGAACTCGTCTCGCCGTGTCCATTTCCTTCGACCGTAACCACTACACCACTTACGCCCGTAAAACTTAATTATATAGTTTTTGTACCTTATCGAATACGAATAATATTTAAATACATCTACTTGATCCACTCTGTGTCATAGTAATAACAACGAAGGGGTTGTCTACACTCCCACAATCTGTATAACTGAAGCCTCATCGTCAGATACAGTTTAGTACCATACAAAAAAAAAACTATATATATTAATCAACCCTGAGTTTAACAGGTTTGAATTCAGAGTTTTCCTTCCCCTAGACTGGTTACCTAGCCATGGTTAAAGAGCCCAGTCTGACCTGTTATTTACCCATATCTGGAGGGAGAATTGGATTCATACCTTTCCCAAGGGTATTATAGCTCTGTGAAATTCAAACAGCTTCTTCCAGGAATTGAACTTGGGTCGACGAGTCCATTTCCTACAACTCTAGCCATTCGACCACGAGCCACAAAAAACTATAGATGGAACCCTAAGTGGTATTACCTTTCAGAGTTCGAGTGGACCTGGGAGTAATGGCTATTAAATGAGGCTTAACACTTCTTAGATCTTCGGAACTGAGGTCTCCAAAACCAGATGCAGTTTGATCTCATAACAAGAACACCTATAGATTCGACTCCGACGGGTACTTCCACAACTGGTCAAAGTGGACCATGGCGCAATAGCAAGGAAGAAATAGTCCACATTACACAGATCTTAAGAACGTCATGTATCAATTACATTTTGAAAGTAAACAGTTTTCAGCAAACCAGTGGTACAATTTGGAACTTATGTTATATACCCCGCACTCATATTGTGGGTATATAAACAGTTCTTTAACAGAGAGAGGAGAGATATAGACCGGTAGACAGAGAGATGCATGACTTGCATTACTTACTTCTTTGGCCATTGGTGATCTCTAGTCGTTTCTATTCTTTCTCTATGTTGACTTCTATTTCTAGGTTAGTGTTAGTTGTTCGTCTTTGATACATTTCTTCTTCTTGGTCAGTCCTTTTGCTCAGACATGCATCAACCATCAACACCAGATTATTTCTTTAAGACTTTTATACTTAACTAAACTTCTTTCTCTTACTAAACACAGCACGCGTGTGCAAGTGACTCCCAGTTAAGGCAAGACATGCCTCCCGTCTGATGTTCTAGCTGGTACTGATGATTTTACTAGCTTTCACGTGATTCTCGGCTTTCCCGCGTCTCGGTTCAAAGGTCTCCAACGGCCAGTATCTTTCCATGGAAATCCGCTGTCCGTGACACGAAAAGACCATCCCTGCAGAAATACAAGGGTTGACATTAATCTATGCAACCACATAGAGTATGCAATATTTATTGCCAAACTGCATGTTAAACAGCACTTTCGTTCATTTTCCCTAAATTATTTTCTAAATTATTACGAAATTTATTTCTGAGTTATGAAAAATTGCAACAACAATCACAGTAATTAAAACTTGGGGATCGAAAATTTCATGAGTGCGACTATGGATTCTACCTGGAATATTTTTAGTTTTCTCATGGAATCTACCTGGTTCCAAAAATGTTATGATATACTGACACGAGAAAGAGTGTCCTCCTTGTCAAATTAACTGTACCGTGGGAAGAAAACCAGGAGGAAGCACACTAGCGAAAAAAGAACCGGTACAAGTCACTGCGTGCCGACTGCGTGGAAAAGGGTTGGTCATGCCATGTTATTACTATTGAGGTTGGGTGTCGTGGATTTCTAGGACTCTCAGTCATTTCGTTTCTTTCAAAAATAGGACTAACTGGCCGCTGTTTGAAAATTGCTTTACATCGTCTTCAAACGATGGTGCAAAATGCATCTAGCTGGATCTGGTCGAGATTTAAAAGTCTTCAGCACCAATGATACGCGCGCGGAATCATCATTCCCGTGTTGTTACGTAATATCTGCAATCGTGTAACGAAGTCAACGGCCGAAAACAAACGCGTTTTTAAATAACAAACTGCACTGATAACAAAACTTCTCCGATGAACGGATCTTATAAGTTCTTCTCTGTATTATTTCATCTTATTTTTTAATACCCTGTCCGGTGGCCATAGCTGCTTAGTAGCGCTAGGAAGTGGCAGTCCTGCCTTAGCTACTGAAACTGTGTTATCACTCCTAGTTGGCAGCTGATGAGGGCAGGGTATCGCACGTGCTATCACATGTTGTATGACGAAATAAATACTGACCTACAGCCTCCAGGAGTAAAGTTGGAAAATGGAACACGCTGACATATTAACATAGTGACATTCTAATTTATTATTAAAAAAAAATTGTTTTGTATCAACATATATATACTAATACTCCTTACGTAACTGTACGGCCGTTATCATCTTGTAACAACAGCTAGTTAAAACTGAGGCCGTTCAAACCGTCCAAGATCAAATGCAAAAAGGTAAATCTTGATTATATTGTTTTACTTAACCGGGGAATTCTTATTACTTATGAGTGACTTCTCCTCATCTAAGTAATGGACCATTCCGTTTTTATCATAAATAAAAGAAATAAAAAAGGACAGGCTAAACAGAAAAATGTAATAGGAAAGAAAGAAAGGGAGTAGGGGAAAGATAGAGAAAGAGGGCGAGAACGCGGAAGCTCATCTATTTAAATCGAACACAATTAAAAGATGAAAAGAAGAGGAAAAAATAGAGTGATAGAGAAAGTTACAAATTAATTGTATTTTTTACATTTTGAACTATTAGCTATTACTTTTAAGTAAATGTACCAAACGTCGTAAATAAATTATCATACTGTGGTATATGCACAGGTTCTGCAAGTGATATTTAACACTAGAAATATTGTAATGAAAAAAATTGTACCAAACAGATAAATCTATTGGTGAAGAAAAAAGAGTGTGTGAGAGAGAGAGAGAGAGAGAAGAGAGAGAGAGAGAGAGAGAGAGAGGGGGGTGGAGAGAGAGAGAGGGGGAGAGAGTTAAATCAAGATGGTAATACTTTTGATATATTGAATTATTTCGCAATAGCTCTTAAGTGAACATATCAAACGTTGTAACAATTACATTTTCATAAACTGATATATATCTTAAGGTCCTGCCAGTCTCATATATTGTTGTTGATTATATAACCGCACAATTTGGAAGAATCTCAAAATTCTTTGTAAAGGTATTAGTAAAGTTACGAAATACAAGGAAGATTATAATTTATACGTACGGTAACATTACTTAAATCAAGAATATTAACAAGAAGAGTATTGTAGTGTTCAGGAAGTTAACTGTCATCTGACCTCAGTTGAGAGTTCAACCGGAAATAATTGTCGGTGAACACAACGTTTATACAATATAATAAGGAAATACTGATGAGAACAGCGAAGTACCAAAGAAAGATGAAGAAAGGTCATTACTTAATACTGAATAGGTAAAAATAAATGGAAATTACGGAACTAAATAATATTAACCGAAACACAGATGTATCTGACTTGACTTTTTGAACTGTTAGTTAATCACCAGCAATTGTTTTCACATTGTTATATGATATTCTATATCGAAGCGCGTGGTGTAATGGTTAAAGTCATGGGAAACGGACTCGTCGTCCCGAGTTCAAATCCTGGACGTGGTAATTGCATTTTACTTATCGCTAATACTCTTGAAAAAGGTATGAATTCTACTCTCCTTCCAGCTGTGGGTAAATAGTAGGACAGACTGGGTTCTTTAACCTTGATTAGGCAACTGCTCTAATGGCTAGTGTCGTAGGAAATGGACTCGTCGACCCGAGTTCAATTCCTGGACGAAGCTGTTTGAATTTCCCATAGAGCTAATACCCTTGGGAAAGGTATGAATCCAATTCTCCCTCCAGCTATGGGTAAATAACAGGGCAGACTGGGCTCTTTAACCATGGCTAGGTAACTAGTCCAGGAGAAGGAAAAATCTGAATTCAAACCTGTTAAACTCCGCTTAAGGAACTGACCTTGTGTCACATCCTGCTTGTGCGGAGGGGTTGGTAAATATATATATGATATTCAATAAAACAATAATAGGATTCATTTTTCCGACATGATTAAAATGACGTACAAGAAAATCAATGTTGGTTTGTTTATTTCTGTTGGAATATTTTGTGTATATAAGGTGTGCTCTAATTCCCCACCTGGATTTATAGACTGGTTTGTTTTGTTTTACGGCATATCAAACTCAGTAGGTCATTTAATGCCGATAAAGTTTTGAAATAAATCAATTCTTAATGGATAATACAATTTTTTATAAATACATTTTTTCTATTTAACCCATCGATGGGACCCTAACAGGTACTACCACTCCGGGTAAGAGTGGACCAGGGAGCAATGGTGATGAAAGGGTGCTCCACATTCTCCAACCCTCCAAAACTGGAACCTCACCATCAGATCGAGTTTAACGTCATTCCCAGGACATGTAGACCCACAGCCACCGCCTTCTAGCACCCATATGATAAAAAGGGGCTGGGGCTTGCCATAAGGGCAATAGGGTTGGGAAAATCATATAGGTGCTAGGGCTTGACGTGACTAGCCGATTGATCGGAGGGGGCCTCTCCGACCGCCCGTCTAGCCCAAGATAGATCCAAAGTAGAGTATTGCATGTCATGAACTGCTCATCCACCTGGGCTCTATCCTTAAGCATCACGGTTCGCCACCCACGGCCAACAGGTGGCCCCATTCTGGGAGTCTTACCCCTCTGCAGAGGTGCAGTCGGTGCATTCTAACGCCCCAACCGGCAGGGCGGTTATAGACTGGTCTAAGTCACGTGGCCTATTACTTCGTCAATCACCAACCATAGTGCGTGGCTGATACACTACTTAAACCCCCGCATTGGCCATAATTCTAATTGCACTCATTGAGAAGGGGCTTACAATACCGGGCGGTTACCAATCTTCAGGACTTTTTACCACGGATCCAATTCCACTGCATACGTGCTCTTGTTTGAAGGCCAAAGGATGGCCCATAAAAACTTAACAATTTCTTTAATTCATACTTTTTTATCTATCTATCTTTCTATCTATTTACGGATTTGATGAGTCATTTGAGGGCACATGCAAGTACGGGTTCAGGTGTGGAGTTATAGGATTGTGAGGGACGGAAATGATCTGTAAAGATTATGCTATTGTTATCTCTCTCTCTATATATATTTCTATTTATTCTCGGACAGTCGGTACACACACACACACACACACACACACACACACACACACCCATATATATATATGTATATTCTCTGACACTCTGTCTTTATTTATTTATGTAGATATTTATATCCATCTTTTATCCAACTATCTGTTTATTCATACCCATTCTAGTTCTATAACTCTATCTATGAACTAATAGACACTCTATTTCTATCAATCTATCTAGGTAGATGTGTCAATGTATGTATGTATGTCTGTCAGTCCATCTACTTTTTCTATTTATCTATTTTTATCTAACAATGCCCGGGAATTTGCCACATTGGTAATATTGTAAGCGAATTATCTGTAAGATAAATTTGATTTGGCACCCGGAACAAGATCTCGCAGAATCCCTAGTAATCACAATCTAAACGGTAGCGGGAGTTGAATGAGCAATGTTGTCCACGGTATATAGAGGTTGGGATTGAGTGTTATGTGAAACCCAATACAACGCAATGAATTTCTCGATACGCTGTCTCTTTTTGTGACTGGGGTAAGAGGATACAAGCATTCGCATGAACAGAAAACGAAGAAGGTTTCAAGTATACCTGAATAGCCATATCCAACCTTAACAAAAAGCGCCTTGTAGAATACAGCGACAGTGCCTCTGCAGAAGGATAACATCTCTCCAATGGGACTACCTGTTGACCGTGGGTGGCAAACCGTGATGATTAAGCATGGAATAGTTCAGATTGGGTAGTCCATAACATGCAAAACTCCACTTTGGCACTTAGACTAGAATGGCAGTCGGACAAGCCGATTGATCGTAGGGGGGATCCCTACGATCAATCGGCTTGTCACGCCAAACCATAGCACCTATATCATTGTCCCGACTATAATACCCAAATAACAAATCCACAACCATTTTTATCATATATGTGCTATAAGGAGGTGGACGAAAGCCTTAGTGCCCTGGGTATGACGTTAAATTGGTGAAATTCCTATTTTAGAGTTCTGGGAGTAGAGCAAAATTCATCGCCACTCCTCGCAGGTCCACTCAGACCCGAATTGGTAATACCTGTTAGAGTTCCATCTATGGGTTAAATAGAATAGAATGAGTCATAAAAATTGTTTAAGAGGTTGAATAAAACTATTGAATACCCAATAAGAATGAATAATACAAAACGTCTTCAGTATAAAATCACCCATCTAAAACTGACATGCCGTAAAATCCAACCAATCTAACTTAAATATTATTCTCGGACAGTCGGTACACACACACACACACACACACACACACATATATAATATATATATATATATATATATATATATATATATATATATATTCTGACATTCTGTCTTTATTTATGTATATATTTATATCTATTTTTATCCAACAATGAGTAATGTCCACGGTATATAGAGGTTGGGATTGAGTGTTATGTGAAACCCAATACAACGCAATGAATTTCTCGATACGCTGTCTCTTTTTGTGACTGGGGTAAGAGGATACAAGCGTTCGCATAAACAGAAAACGAGGAAGGGTTCAAGTATAACTGAATAGCCATATCCAACCTTAACAAAAAGCTCATTGTCCGGTGAGGTTGTAGAATACAGCGACTGTGCCTCTGCAGAAGGCTAAGATCACTCCAATGGGACTACCTGTTGACCATGGGTGGCAAACCGTGATGATTAAGGATGGAATAGTGCAGGCTGGGCAGTCTATAACATGCAAAACTCCAGTTTGGCACTAGAATGCAGTCGGACAAGCCGATTGATCGTAGGGAGGATACCTACGATCAATCGGCTTGTCACGCCAAACCATAGCACATATTTGAATAAGAATGAATAATACAAAACGTCCTCAGTATAAAATCACCCATCTAAAATTGACATGCCGTACAATCCAACCAATCTAACTTAAATAAGAAACATTGCTCAGCACTTTGGCGCAGGTATCCACTGACATCTACGTCTTTGGTTTTAGTTACTTGAACGGAGAATATAAAACAACATATTTCGAAGCATCTCCTCCCTGGCCTGAAATAAAGACTTCCATTGACTCATAACAATATCAATATTATTTACCAATATAAATCTCTTTTATCTCTAATAGGGGTGACTAGACCCTTCCCTAAAATTGCTTGCCTTTCTGTACTGAACTGTATATTACTCAGACTGTAAATCGTCATTATCATCAAGGCATGCTGACAACATGTATTTACTTGACTCTTTCACCATCCGTCCCTATCAGCCTTGGCACTTAATAAATCCTCCTGATAGCACCCAGTGCCTGCTCAGAGCTGATATAATGTTCATTTTTGTTGGTTGGCCAATACTGGGGCCTCCATGTGTCAATAGAAAGCAAGTTGTATTTCTGTTTTTCCTTATAGTTCCAATGATTAATCCATAGCAACATAGCAGTATTCTGTGCTCAAGATTTAATCCTAATCTGGACATATACTAAAACAGATATATTTGAAATCATCATCATCATCAGGTTATGCTGGTAGCATGGATATCCATGACAATCTCTGGTCAACCATTCCTATCGGTCATCGACAACGGGAGATCCTCTGTGCTGCATCAAGAATCCACACAATGCTGATCGATGCAGGTCCTTGCTTGACGGCACACATTGGCGTGCCCATGAACTGGTTTTCACAGGAGAACCTCACTTATGTGTTCGCCCTTGCTTCCTCAGTTCAGGACACTGCTGTGGAAGCAAGCACACTTGAAATAATCCATTGTAACTCAGCCGAACTTAAATTCGTATAGGCAAAAATTACCATAATCCTTTTTTTATATATATGTAATAAAATTGTATGGTGTGCATTGATCATGTCAGTTCACGTAGCCAGATTCATTTCTAGATTAACTTACCGATCACCGAACGAAAACAGTAAGCAGGGATCCGTCCCTTAAACAGCATTTCCTTACTGTGCTAAAAAAAGTTAGGGTTAGGAATACATATTGACTCTTATATTTCTCTAGAAATCACATGAAAATAACTTAGGTTTAAATTTGCATTTCTTTAACGATGCAAAACAATTATTCTCAATCGTACTTAGGAAAGATCTTGATGTCTGTGGACTTTTTGCTGACATTCACCAAGAAAACATATAGGGTCGGGTTAGCTCAGTCGGTAGAGCGTTCGGCTAGAAACCACAAAGTTCCTAGTTCGATACCGGCCGTTTCCAACTCAGCGTATGAGTAGCACACGGATCTGTGCGGTAAAGTAAGAAGCTGATGGTAGGTGTGGTGCTCAACCTCAGACGCAAAAACAATCTCCTTGGTCTAGCACTGGTGAAATGGGAATATACTCACTCGTTGATTGGCTGATACCGTCTTTACGCCACGCCGACGATTTTAAGTTTAAGGGTATGTTTCTTCAACAATAATCTTTGGTTTCCACATCAAGAACTATATGTAAAAGAAAATAAACCATATTTTATTCGTGTCCAAGGTCAACATGTATCTCCTGTTTTTCGGTCAGAGTTGCCAACCTGATATAAAAAGCAATCTCATTATTTACTAGATCATTTCTATCAAAATATACATAATAAAAATAATACCGAGATTTTTGTAAAAGACTTGGGTTCGCTGATGTGAAATAATAGAATCAGCACAGATCAGATATTGTCCAATAAAAAAGGACTTGTCATACTGTGTGTATAGCTGGTCCAACGAACTACTGAGTGAAGACGAAAGTGAAAAATTGGAAAACTGCCCGGAACTCGCCTGAGAACTTAGGATATTGCGCAAAATGAAGGTTAAGCCGTGCCCACGAGAGATGGTAGAAATGGACTCATGCCAAAAATACAAGAATCGAACATAAATAAATTTGAAATTCTAGGAACAACTGAGTCTATTCAAAACTGAGAAGTTACTGAAAGAGCAAACTGAAGATTTCAAATAAATGTTGGACCTTCATGCGTAGATATGGGGAAGGGCTTGGTTTTACAAAATCGAAACTATCTATCAGTTCTCTACCTTAACCTTATGGTCACCAAATCCAAAGAAAGAGAGATGGGTCGCACGTTACAACGGCCTTAATCTATAGCAGGGGCTCCCGGCCAAGGTTGATCAAACCCCTCATTCCAGGGGGTGCGAGAAGCGTCCTTTCAAATTTAGATTAGTTTTTTTCTTTTATAATTAATATTATCTATATTTTCGTTTATTTATTTCAGATTATTATTATTATTATTATTATTATTATTATTATTATTATTATCATTTACTCCTTTTGAGTTTTCACATCAGCATTAGCTGATAGTCTTTCACTGGATTCTGAGTGACAGCAAGTCTCCTCAGAGTATTCTGGCAGATTGCAACAGTGCAATGTTCTGAATGGTTTCAATCCTTCCTTTGATATCCAAAATTTCCAAACCCTTTTCTAATCCTTTTGGGACTGTTCCAAGTGCACCAACTATAATTGGTATCACTTTCACTTTCATGTTCCATAACTTTTTCAGTTATCTGGCAAGGTCCAGATATTTGTCCATTTTTTTCTTTTTCCTTTATTATTATTATTATTATTATTATTATTATATATTATTTAGAGAGTGAAATATATAGTATCTTTTGATAAAACTGTAGTATGGATTCACATTCTATATTTGTGAACAAAAAGAACACTTGTTGGGGTGCGAGGTCAGAACAAAGTTCTTTTACAGGGTGCGAGGTCAGAGCAAAACTCTTTTAAGGAGTACAAGGTCAGAGCAAAACTCTTGTAAGGGTACAGGAATTGAATAAAGTTGGGAACCAATGATCTATACATTACTCACTGGTATTTATCTATGTCGGCTTGGGCTGTTGAATATGCTTAATGTACATCTAAATGTGGCAAACTACTTGTCGTGGGCGGTGACGTATGATACTTAAGGATTAAATCCAGGTTGCTGAGCAGTCCAAGACATGCACCATTCCACTATCGCCTTTACTTAGTATAGACGGGTAGTTGCAGAGGCTCCTTATGTTCAATCGGCTCACGTCAAGCCCGGGCACCTATCTCTTTGTTCCATCTGTATTACTCTTATGGAATATCCCCCAACACTTTTTAAAAAATCATATGTGTTAAAAGATGGACACTGAAGGTCTTAGATTCCTAAGTATGACGTTAAACTGTGTCTAGTGCTCAGGTTTCAATTCTTGAGCCATTACTCCCAGGTGAACAGTGACCCGGAGTGGTAGTACCTAGCATGATCCAATCCTTGTGATAAATAGATCAAACATATTTTTGAAGTTGTTTAAAATATTGAATGTCAAAACAGAATGAATAAAACAAAAAATGTCATCGGCAAAATATAATCCAAGGGTTGACATACCGTAAAACATTTATCAAGGATTGGTATTTATCCAATTCGTTCGCCCCGTTAAATGTGATTTTAAATAATGAGTTAAAGAAAATGTTGCACACTAAACAATAATTGATAAAGCAAAAACGTATTCGGCAAATAAGTAATCCAAGTGTTGACATGCCATAAAATCCAACGTGCTAACCAACGTACATGAACATCACTGACCACCTTACTCTTCACTCAATAGAGGTTGGTGGTTATTTTGTTTAATGGCATATCAGCTTTTGTGAGCTACTTAATACCAAATCTTATGTTTTTGTATATATTTATTTACCAACCCCTCCGCGCAAGAAGGATATGACACAAGGTCAATTTTTTTTTAACGGAGTTCAAGAGTTTTGAATTCAGAGTTTTCCAAGTTTAAATAGTCCAGTCTGCTCTACTATTTACCCATAGCTAGAGGGAAAGTAGGATTCATACCTTTCTTAGGGGTATTAGGGCTAAGGGAAATGCAATTACCACATCCAGGATTTGAACTCGGACCGAGAAGTGCATTTGTTGTATACTCTCTTTCTTTACTTCTATTATTCTTCTGCTCATCTTTGGTATCTTACGTTCTTCTTCCAGCGTCTGGACTTCGTCTTGGGGACTTCGTGTCTGGTCTTCCATTGGGGATTTCTCTTTATCAGAAGCCCTGTGTCATTGGTAGTTTTTAGATAATAACACAAGGCTTCTATTTGTTTTAGATCATATTTTATTCAGAAATCCCCACCAGACTACCTACGCAAATTGAGTCGGCCGTTCGCTTAACACGAGTTACCACCTTCGTGGTTTTGGCCGATCTGAATAAAAACTCTTTCTAATCTAAACCGAAAGAGGATCTTCTCCACCAATTCTCACAATATCCACCAGGATGAGGTCAAGCCTTGTCACTCAATCCTTCAAGGTCGCCGGCTGCAACTTATAACAGCCATTTTGCTTTGTACACTACTGTAAATAAGTGTTAGGATACTAATAATTATGTAACACATTTCCCATGACTATAACCATTACACCACGCGATTCCACATGTTTTTGTATATATAATCTTTAAGGAAATAATGTGTGGATACATTTTTGGCATGGTTTTATAGAATGGTAGAAATGAACTTCCTTAACTTCATGCGTATTAATAAATTGGTAGGATTAACAAACTGGTGGGTGACTCTCAGCCACCGTCTTCTAACACGTATATGATAAAAATGGATTGGATGTTTCGCATAAAAGCAATTTGAAGAATATGGTTAGGATAATCATATAGGTGCTAGGACTTGACATGAGCAGCTGATTGATCAGATAGGGTCCCTAAGCCGGCCCATCTAGCTCAGGTAATGACTTATGTCTAGTGTTGCATGTCACCTAACCACTTAGTACCCGGATCACAGACTGCTCAGCCACCACAATCATGATCAGGTATTGTACGGTTTCTCTCTTCAGATGTGCTCATCGCAACCTGTTATATAGCGAGAACGAGAGACAGTTTTTTTTGTTTTTTTGTTTTTTTAGTAAGAGTTTTGAATTTATTTCTTCTTCCTCGGTTGGTGGGTGGCGAGCGTGATAATAGGAATGCCCAAGGGTTGACGATTACTACTACTACTGTGATGACTGGCGATGTTGAGGTAAAGGGATGGCTGGTGGCGTCTCACCGCTCTTGGCCGCGACGGACCGTGATCGTCGGTCACTCACCGTTCGCCGTCCGCTGTCTGACTCTTTGCTGACTTGCTTTTATATATCTCAAACGCCTACGCGTTTTCTTTGTTCGCTTTTACCAGGAAAAAGTCCTTTGTCATTTTTGTTGTCCCCTCTCTGTTTAATTTAACCGAACATTCCATTTGTACAATATCCAACAAACCGTTCTCCTGTCTTTTTATTTGCAAAGGCTTTCGTTAGCTCTTAAGTTATCCTGGACTTCAGGGACTCGATGAATATACCAAAAAGTGCACAGGAGCTGGATTTTCAGTAGTCATTGTCCATGGGTTAGCTGGTTATCATCAGGATAAAACACAGATTCAAGGCGTTATGATGATAAGCGGCTAATACGCTGCTTTGAAAGCAATGGTAACAAAAACTTTTTAATTGTATAGTATCTCATAATAAGCATTTCTCATAATAAGCATTTCAATTCACACAAAAAAGTTAAACACAGATCTAGGAACCTTAATCGAATATGAATAATTCAACCAATCTCCATCAACAAGATAACAGTCCACCACAAACAAACACAGCCCAAAATATATTTCCCACCCCTACCATTTCCAAAATAGCGACCAATCCAGAAACAGCGGCAACAAAAAAAACATCAAATGACCCCAATGTTGACACCACGTGCCCCCAGATAAATGAACAGAGAGAAATGAAAGAACAGTTAGTTTAAAAATGTAGCCTTTGAGAAATAGAGAGTTACCTCAAAATATAAGGAATATAAATAAGATTAAGAACAAAATATTCATCATTTTGATTCTGATCTGTACTCTTTTCCATGCTTCTAAGACAAAGAAATATGCATACGCACACTTCATAACCGTACATATATATATATATATATATATATATATATATATATATACTTTCTCAACAATGCTTCTAAAATAAACAAATATCCAAAAATCTTATTTCCTTCGCCGAAGAGCATAAAGCCCGGGTTTGTTATTATTCACTCAACGTCCCTTACCTCATATGGTAGAAACGTATCAGTATCGTTGACAGGTTAATTTCGCAAGGATTTTCCCGTGCTGTATCGTGGCCGATGCAGTATGGTTTCTGACTATTCTGCTGAAGTCCCGGTTTCGATTTCTGTCGGAGGGAAATCGTTAGTATACATCGCTGATGAGACTTAATAAAGTTGAAACAGTCTGTACGATGTTCTACACACTATAATTATTTACCAAAAATTTACTTGTCATTATTATCATCTATAATTATCGAATTTTATGCGATATACGCATTGTAATTGCCTTCAAGCAAAAATATAAATAATATATATATATATATATATATATATATATATATATGGGGGTGTTGTGTGGGTGTGTGTGTGTGTGTGTGGATAAAATGTAGAACAAAAAGGAGATGTTATAATGGATGGATATTTAATAGTGGTAGTGTCGATATTCAAAAAACTTTCGGTTAATAAAGAAACCTTAAATAACGGTAACGAAACTTTTCCACACATTTTCCAAACTCAACGCATTCAAGTCATTCATCATCATTTTAACTACATAAATGCTTTTTTCACCTTGACTAATTTGTCCTGAAGAAGGTTTCTTTATGAACCGAAATGTTCGACCATCGACACTACGGCTAATAAAATTCATTCGATT
>CM042158.1:58569839-58572339 GCA_023376005.1 Doryteuthis pealeii | reverse complement strand
AGAATACACTGTGTACATGGACAAACTCTCGGCCGAAACACGTGTTGACATTTCAGTAAAGCATTAATTTATCTTTTCAACATATATATATATATATATATATATATATGTGTGTGTGTGTGTGTGTGTGTGTGTGTGTTGTGTGTGTGTGTGTGTGTGTGTGTGTGTGTGTGTGTGTTGGCGTGTGTATTTGGCGTGTTTGATTGTACATGTATGCATAAAGGTATCTATTGTGTTGCTTGGCAATTAATGTATAAATTTGCATTGTAAATTGTTATAAAATTGGGCAATATAATCCATGTTTATATATATATATATATATATATATATATATATATATATATATATATATATATATATATATATGATACAAGTCCATGTTCAGAGTATTCCAAAGATAGCGAAATTCTCATAATGTAAAGCATATTATAAAAGTGCACCCATTGTTTTTTTTTATCGTCGCAATCGCTTTTCGTATAGCCATAAAATATATCCTCCTTTGCGCATGCGCGTCTTACTGTACTCGCAGAATGAAAAATACATGACCTGATTCCCGTTCTCTATTTTGTTACTTTTGTGTATATACATTGATTTATTCCACTTTCCTAAGAATTCTCTTTCTCTTTGTATCTTTCTTCGTCTTTTGTTTGTTCTTCTACATTTCATACTTAATGCCTATCTTTTCTTTTCTGTTTCTATTTTTCTAACACTCTTCTGTTTATACTGAATTTTTCCTCTAGTGTAATTTCCACTAGTTATGTCCCCATATAATATTTTCGTATGGATTTTTCCTTGGGATATTTTGGCGCCTTTATTGTTTTGCATTTTGGTTATTAATAATGCATTCGTTTTATTCCTCTGGTGTTTTTATTTCTATATTTTATATATATATTTGTACTTTATTTTTACTGTTTTGTTTTTCATTAGAATCTGTTTTCCATTGTTTCGTATTTTATTTGTATTATTTAAAAAAATAATTCGTTGCTTGTTTGTTTTTAATTTTTACTTCTACTTTTATCGTTTTCGATCACCATCTATATTTTCGTACTTTTATTAAACTTTTATTAAGATTCCATTATTTTGTGATGGGTTCTTCATTCTTTTTCATTCTTTCTTTTATCCTTTTCTATTTCTTCGTATGTTTGATTATTTCATTTCTTTCCGTCTTTTATTCCTTTATTCGACAATTAAAAAAATAGATCTTCAGTGGATCTTTTTCGTTATTTATTTACGATTCGACGGATTTCCTTTTTTTATTTCTTTTATTTTTATCTATAAGAGTATCTTTGGTTCTTTCTTTTTCGTTTATTTTTTAAAATTTTCTAACGTTATTTCATTCCTGAAATTTATTCTATATTCTGTCTTTTTTTTTTTCTTTCTTTCTTTTATTTAATTTATCAGAGCCTCTTTGTTTTTTTTGTTTTTTTGTTTTTTGTTTTTTTTTTTGGGGGGTCCTTTTCTAACATAACAATTTTGATCAACTTTCATTCCTGAAACATAATGCATGCTCATTCATTCTTTCTTTCTTTCTTTCGTTCGTTCCTTCGTTCTTTCGTTCCTTCCTTCCATCTTTCTTTCTTATATTTATTTATCACAGTTTCTTTGTTTCTCCTTCATTTTTCCCCTTTCTGACATAAACATTTCGCTCGAATTTCCTCTCTGAAACTTAATTTATATTATTTTTTCAACTTATTTCTTTCTTTCTTTCTATCTTTCTTTCGTTTAATGTTATTAAACATACTCTCCTTGTTTGCTTTTTTTCCCTTTGTACCTTTTCTAACACAACCATTTTGCTCAAACTTCATTCCTATAACTTTATTCCTATTTTTCTTTCCTTTTTTCTTTGTCTGTTTCTTTCTTTCTTTTACTCATATTTAGCCTCGACTTCTAGTTTCTTTCTTTTTTTCTCATTTGACGCTTTCTAACATAACCATTTTGTTCGAATTTCTTTCCTAAAATTCAATTCCTATTCTTTCTCCCCTTCTTTATTTATTTCTTCCCTCCTTTCTTCCTTTCTTTCTTCCTTCCTTTCTTTATTTGCATTTTTTTTTCTTTTCCTTTTATTTATCACAGTTTTTTGTTTCTTTCTTTTTCATTCATTGTTACCTTTTCTAACGTAATCATTTGCTCAAATTTCATTCCGGAAACTTAATTCTTATTATTTCCTTTTTTTCTTGCTTACTTTCTTCATTATAATAAAAAAAATATACATGATTTTATTATTTATATTTCTTTCTTTCTTTCTTTCTCCCCTTCCTTCCTTTCTTTCTTTAATTCTTTCTTTCTTTCATTATTTTTTCTTTCATTCTTTCTTTCTTTCTTTCTTTTTTTTTTTTACATGGATTGATTTTTCTACATGTTTTCTTTCTTCCTTATTTTTTTTCGTTCTTTTTTTTTTTCGTTTTTTACATTTATCTAGCACAGCACTTCTCATAGCCGGTCCGCCGGACCGGTGCAGGTCTGCGGAGAACTATCTACCAGTCGGTAGGTGCCACACCGG
>CM042158.1:58522339-58564839 GCA_023376005.1 Doryteuthis pealeii | reverse complement strand
AAGGTAGTTATGTTAAGACAGTTTCTAAGTGACAGTTATCTCTAGATTGCAGTTTCAATACTGATCAAGGGCAGCAGTAACATAGAATAATAATTAACACAGCTTAACGCTTCTACCCCAGCTATGGTTAGGGGAATGAGAATAGGATACCCCCGTGGACTGAATAAAGGTTTTGGTTCAAAGTTCCGTGATGGCTCCCGATTACGACAAGAAAGTGCCCGAGTCCGAAAAGTCCGAGAAGGTTCCCGAGTCCGACAAGAAATACATGAAGAAGGTCGGAGGGCATATCGGCCGAAACGTTGTACAGATATCAATGAAGATGAGGACAATAGTCCGAATAACACAGTTAATACTAATAAAGTAAAAGTAATTTGTGGGCTCGGTCTAAAGTCGGTATCAGCCAGTCAGCGAGGGAGTATATCTCCTTTTCAATAGCGCCAGACCAAGGAGATTGTTTTTGGCGTCTGAGGTGGAGCGCCACACCTACCATCAGCTCCTTACTTTACCGCACCGATCCCTGTGCTACTCATACGCTGACTAGGAGAGGACCGGTATCGAACTAGAAACCTTGTTGTTTCTACTAATAAATGTGTATATTACTATAAAATAATTAATAGACTTAGATTACGAAATCTGCAATTATGAAATCTTCCTATTCGAGGAGAAATATTTATAGAAATAGCATTTATTATTTTGGATGTTTTAATTAGATTATCTCACAAATAATACACATCTATATTTTCTATCCATTTTTTGAAGGCCAATTAGCTCATTCGGTAGAATGTTCGGCTAGGAATCATACGGTCCTTGGTTCGGTACCGGTCCTCGCCAACTCGACGTATGAGTAGCACAGGGATCTGTGCGGTAAAGTGAGGAGCCGATGGTAGGTGTGGCGCTCCACCACAGATGCTAAAATAATCTCCTTGGTCTAGTGCTAGTGAAAAGGGGATATACTCTCTCGCTGTCTGGCTGATACCGACTTTAAGCGGCCCCGACGACTTTACTTTGTCTTCCTTAATATAAAAGTTTTAACCATTCATCCAATCATTTTATTTGCTCTTTTTCTATAGGCATTCATTTGTCCTTCTATATAGATATTCATTATATGAAATATGAAGCTAATCATACGCCCTTGAAATTAATCACTTTCCGAACTGTATGATCCAGTTAGTCTGACTAACTAATTAGTGAGATAATAATATATGGGCTGTATCTTTCAAGCAATAAAATTACATATTCTATGAAAACAGAATCGATTTCCGATGCTTCGAACAAAATCAGCGAATCGTCATGATTTATCTTTTTTTTTAGTAGGATAATATTATTAAAAAAGGCTATATTTGATAAGTAAATTCTACGGAGTAGCTTTAAGGGCATCGGTTAGCTCAGTCGGTAGAGCGTTCGGCTAGCAAACCACAACGTTCCTAGTTCGATACCGGCCCTCGCCAACTCAGCGTCTGAGTAACACAGGGATCTGTGCGGTAAAGTAAAGAGCTGATGGTAGATGTGGCTATCCACCTCAGACGCCGAAACAATCTATTTGGTCTAGCGCTAGTGTAAAGGGGATAGACTCCCTCGCTGATTGGCTGATACCGACTTTAGGCCACCCCGGCAACGTTTTTTTTACTTTTACTTACGGAGTGGCTTACTGTCGGTACCAGTCGAAGAGCGAGGGAGTCTATACCATTTTCATTAGCTATATACCGGGAATATTGTTTTGTGAGTTAGAGTATAAGACCTACTGTCAGGAACCATATGATTTATCGCAGAAATCAGATTACCCATGGTGTGCTATTATGGTGCTGGGTTAACGTGAACCGGCATTTAACCAAGAGATTTTCGATTCATTGGTGAATGCTCTACCCACCCAGCTCAAACTTGGGATCAAAATTAGGCAAAATGTGCGAGACTGCATATTAATTGGTACTGGTTTTGTTAAAAAGTTTATTTTTGTTTTACTAATGAGAGGAAATCCCTTTCGGTTTGAATTCAGTTTTTATTCTCCTAGACATGTTACCATTTTTTTTCGTCATACAACGAGTGATAGCACGTGCGAAACCCTGTCCTCATCAGCCGTCAACTAGAAGTGATAACACAGTTTCGGTAGCTAAGGCGGGACTGCAACTTCCAAGCGCTACCAAGCAGCTTTTGCCACCGGACAGGGTATTAAAAAAATAAGATGTCATAATGCAGAGAAGAAATTATAAGATCCGTTCATCTGAGAAGTTTGGTTATCAATGCAGTTTGTTATTTAAAAACGCTTTTGCTTTCAGCCGGTGACGTGATTACGCGCTTGCAGATATTACATAATAACACGGGAATGATGATTCCGCGCGCGTATTAAGGTTAACGATCCCAGTCTGCCTTACTATTTAACCATAGCTGGAGGGAGAATCTATATATCAATACACATAGCCCTAATGCCCTTGGGAAAGGTATGGATACTACTCTCCTTCCAGCTATGGGTAAATAGTATGGAAGACTGGGCTCTTTAACCTTGGTTAGGCAACCGGCATAGGAAAAGAAAAACTCTAAATACATACCTGTTGAACTCCGCTTAAGAAATTGACCTCATGTCACATCCTGCTCGTACGGAGGGGTTGGTATATATATATATATATATATTATATATATATATATATATATATATATATATATATATATTATCATTGTGCAACAATTATCCCCTTGCAACTTAATCTAGTTAAAGATGAGACCGTCCAAATCGTCGAAGATGAAATGCAAAAATGTAAATTCTGAGGTTGCTTAACCGCCGAATTCTTATTTCTTATGAGAAAGAAACTGAAGATAAATATAAATGCCCTATCAATTATATTGAGCACAATTTATTTATAAATATAGCACCCATATTATCGATATGATATATAATATATATATATAGTTCATATAGTATATATATATGTATTTTAAAAAATGGACTCTCCGGTCGATTTTCGACGTATGAGGGTTCATACACACAATGAACTCACACACAGGGATTTGTTTATAGTGGTGAAGCCTTGTGTTGTACCATCCACACTTTTTGGCACAGTCGATAGGAAAGAATTGGTGCATCAAGGGTTGCCACAAACCCAATTAACGACCGACCTCATGAATTTTGAATTCAGAGTTATCCCTCTCCTAAACTGGTTACCTACCCAAGGTTGAAGGGCCCAGCCTGCCCTAATATTTAATCCATAGCTGGAGGGGGAATATATGGATTCATACCTTTCTCAATGGTATTAGCGCTATGTGAAATGCCAACAGCTTCGTCTAGGAATTGAACTCGAATCGACGTCCATTTTCCACCACTCTAACCTCTAGCCCACGCGCCTCCATAATGGCTGCCTAATAACTGTATTGGTCATGAAGTATAAAAGCGGTTTTATTAAAAAAAAATGGAATTTATCTATTTGGTTCTGTTTTGATTAGAGTTATTATGAAGTAGGTATAGTTATGCACATTCCCATATTCTAGTAAAAACATTCACACAAATCAATTCACATCTATTGTTTACATTTTGATCCTCACGAAAAAAACACTTCGGGTGAGAAATTACCATCGCAAACAAGCGTTCCTTAGTAACGAACTCTCTAATACAATGAACAGACACGTGTGATCGACTGCAATTAATCAGTACATCGATTAATTCAGTGGATTTAACCCTGAAGATCCTTATGTTGAAACTCGAGTAGGTTATCTCTTGTACCCATTTTATAATAAAGTTGCTCTACTTCGTATTGATCAGTTTGTATTTGTTATATCGCTGACTTACCCCCTGAATTTTGCACCTCCCAACCATCGTGCCCATATTCACTGGTAAGTCACTTTTTATCTTATATATATATATATATATATATATATATATATATATATATATATATATATATATATATATATATATATATATATAATATACGAAGCGTGTTGGTAAATCCTTGCGGTGAGAAAAAAAACAGCAAATAGTTTGATTGTAAAAATATACTACCAAACATTAACCGGGGAGAAAAAACATTTTTGAGAAAAAGAAAAGACCAAGATAGTGGTACATACAAAAAGTTTGTCCAAAAGAAAAAACAATTTATATGTATATATATGTATATAAGATATATATATATATTCATATAACCGCTAGGAGAAAGCTAATAAGTAAAAAGTGCTCAATACCTGAGTAGAGCATATATATATATATATATATATATATATATATATATATATATATATATATATATAATTATCATTAGTTTATGATATGTCATTCAGCTATTCACACGTGTTCATTTAAATTTAAGTAATGAACAAATTTTAAGACTTCAATTGCTGTACTTTTTGATTACATTTTTGATATGTTTCTGAACTGTTGTTTAATGAGTTCACTCACTTACAGGACTTTTATTTCTCAGTTATTGGGAACACATCAAATACCTCGAAAAGCAAATTGAAATAAATAATTAGATATCAAATTCATTCATTTCGCTTCACCTGTAATTGCAAACAATAAAACAAATTGACTGTTTAAGCGTGTATCGAGGATAATTTCTTCAGTCTATGAGTACTATAAAAAAAACGCCCACCGGGCCATGTAAAAATTATTTTTTAAAGATATTGACTGAGGAAGGTGGGTGATGTTCAAAATTTAATGTAAGAGTGTTTGTATAATAAGTAAGCAAAATTATCAAATTTATTAAAGGAGTTAAACAAAAAAATAAAATTATTGGAAATGGAAACTCGGTTCTGTCTCCCTCTAAGAAAATGTTGCGTGCATCTATAAATTATTAATGGAATAATTACTTTGAATATTTTTACATGATTTTTTACACTAAATTGTAGGTATTTATTTATTTATCGGCATTAAATAACCCATTGAGGTTGATATGCCGTAAAATAAACCAAGCCAGACCAAACCTTTAAGTCACGGCAGGTAATTTCAGCAACCTAGTGTCAAAAAGCTTTCATTCAACTGAAAAGGGTTGATATACCCTAAAGGAAACCATCAAATCAACCATCTCTTGGATATCTTAGGAGGCGTATGGTCTAATGGTTAGAGTCGTAGGAAATAGACTCGTCGACACGAGTTCATTTCATGGACGAAGCTGTTTGTAATTCACAAAGCGCGAATAGGTATGAATCAACTTCGCTCTCCAGATATGGGTAAATAGCAGGGCGGACTGAGCTCTTTAACCAAGGTTAGGTAACCATTGTAGGTATTTATTTTTTAGGAAACTTTTTAGTTAACTTCTAGTTACTAAAAATCTAGCAATTATACAAATTTTCTTATGACGAGAAAAACCACAAACGTAGTAGTTCGAAGCGTGCACGACTGTGTTTGGCATGCAGAATGAGATCAGAGGCGAGTGGGGAGATTGAACTCGTATCCTTCTGATCATGAGTCGTGGCCTGGCGCATGGGAATTGCTAAACTATCCCGAGTGGCCCGGATGTGAAGGATTGACGCGTGCTGATTAGTGTCGCATGTGCTGCTCCGGCAGGTCAGAATAAAGAGCCCGGATGAACACTGTAAATGTGTATTTATTGACCAGCCCTCACAAACCAGACGAAAAGCTGGCAGTAGCATTTTGGCTGTTGCGACGAGTGGACGAGAGACAAGATATTTTGATAGTGTTGGTGAGAAGAGTGCAGCATTGCTGGGAGAGATTGTGTCAGACTGAACACTTGGTCTGTTGGGAGAGTAAAAGCGTCGGTCTTAACTGCCCCCCGCCCACAGAGAACATTCTTATAAGAGTTTCATCCGGACATACACGTACACACAACTGCCCTTTATATATAGATTAGAAGCGGCCATCCGGCATCGCCAGGGTAGAGGAAGTGCAAGAAAGTTATTTTCGCAAATCTATCATTACTGAATCAGGAGTTAGATCCTCACAGGATGCGCCATTAAAATCTCTTGTGTCAGGAAAAAAATATGAGCAGACACTCTGAAAAGGGAGATTAATGTCTTCTATTTAAAATGTTAAATGCAAAAAATCAAATCCATGCTGTTACTAGTTAAATTTTTTTTTTTATTATCTTCGCGAATATAAATCAACTCTTTATTATTTTACTCAAAAACCAAGCCCTGGTGATATTTAATGTGTATATATATATTCATTTTGTCGTTAATTGTTTTATTTCCGTAGTTTCTTCCGGACATACATATTTACACAACTGCCCTTTATTTATTTTTAAACTTGCTTATTAAATGTTGAGTGTATATAACACGGTTGTTCTTATCATATATATTAACGATTTTGACAATAAATCAAATACTTATTAATAGACTACGTAATCATTGAGAATATTGTGACGTAAGCTGTGACGTAGTTTTGTTTACAGTCAGAAATACTCAACATCTCCATTATTAATAGATTACCCTAAATTTATTTCATGCCTGTGTACGAGTGTTTATGTATGTATGCATTTACCCAACCCATCTGCGATGGTAAGTTCGTAAGCACGGTTTAACACGTTGCCGACATTTTTTTCAAATGACAGTTTCTCTTCACTGCCATTGCCCCATTTCCTTTATTGCATCACTTTTGAAAGTATTATTGGTACACGTAGTAGGCCAATAATGTACCCCGTCAATGGGGTATAATATAATACCAACGCATGTACGGAAAGGTAAGTTGACTGTGTAAAGCGTTAGTACATATTTGGCCCATGCGATATATTCATAGTTTTCACTTTCATACAATAACAAATAATAGCAATATGGAATAAAATATGATTTGTAACAGGTTATAAGTTATATACATAAGTAAGGACCAAAATGATGTGCTGCATGTCATGGAGGCTGAACTTGCACAAAGGTGTCAAAATTAGGGTGACCCAGAAAAACCAGAACCCACAAATTATGTAATAAAACTGTTAATTTTAACTATGGGGTCTAGGGTTAGGGTTTATGGTTAGGGTTAGAGTTAGGATTAGGGTTAGGGTTGGAGTTTAGGGTTTAGTTTAATGGGAAAATGAATAAATAATTTGTGTTCTGTTTTTTCTAAGTCACCCTGTATACCGAGGACACAGAAAAAAACAGAAACCGACAAATTTTGTAATAAAACTGTTAAATTTAACTAGGGGTTTAGGGTTAGGGTTAGGGATTAGGGTTTGGCTTAGGTTTTAGGGCTAGGGTTGGGTTGGTGTTTAAGGTTTAGTTTAATGGGAAAATGAATAAATAATGTGGGTTCTGTTTTTTCTGGGTCACCCTAATTTTGACATCTTTTGTGCAAGTTCAGCCGTGATGGATTGCTAATCCTACAGGATTCCGTTCTTAAGCATCACAGGTTACTACCCAGAGCTTAATGATCGTCTCATTGGGGGGTTACCCCTCTGTAGAGCCGCAGTCGCTGTAATCAACCGTCAGAGTTGCCATCAACTATGCAACACTCGCTTACTACGAAGCTGCGGTCCAGTACGTTAGCCACTAGCTTCTATCATCAGGCAAAGTTTTGCCGCTAATGCAACATTACCACTAGTCGAGAGTATTCCCACAGCACTTTACAATATACTCAAACCATGTTGGTTTCCATCTCATAGTGGGTTGGGGTTTAATGTTAGTTTAATGGGAAAATGAATAAATAATTTGGGTTCTGTTTTTTCCGGGTCGCCCTAATTTTGACACCTTTGTGCAAGTTCTGCCGTCATTGATTGCTAATCCTACAGGATCCCGTTCTTAAGCATCACAGGTTACCATCCAGAGCTAACTGATCGTTCATTGGGGTGTTACCCCTCTGTAGAGCTTCAGTCGCTGTATTCAACCGTCATAGTTGCCATCAACTATGCAACACTCGTTTACTACGACGCTGCGGTCCAGTACGTTAGCCACTAGCTTCTGGCATCAGGCAAAGTTTTGCGGCTAATGCAACATTACCACTAGTCGAGAGTATTCCCACAGCACGTTGCAATATACTCAAACCATTGTTGGTTTTCCATCTCATAGTGGGAAGCACAGATCATGTTGTAAGCACTTCGTATAACCCTTCGTTGTATTCACAACTTTCCAGTAACGAAGCCTTAATTGAATGAAATAAGATTTGAATTAACTGACACTATGACACGACATTGCTCCGAATGGAAACGAGGAGAGAATTCCACGTGCGAAATTTCCAACCCTGTAGTGTTAATTCAATAATGTTCATTTCAATTGTATTACATGATAATATCAGTAGAAGGTCGAGATAACATTCTACATTGTTCAGGCTCAAACGACTAATTCTATAAACAGGTAACCCGTATCTATGACCGAAGGCATCCTTTGTACTGTGGGGAACTCCTTATTCTGGGTATATTCTGACGACGAATAACACCGAAAAAGTGTTATTCAGAAACCAATGGTAGGACCGACTTTTAAATTGTATTATTAATTATAAATAAATAAAGCTCTTACATAAGTAATTGAGCCCTCTATAATCAATTCTCCAACAATAATAGTAATTTAACCTCTATATATATATATATATATATATATATATATATATATATATATATTGAAGGATATGTGCTTAATTGAAGTCATACCTAATTTTTGAAAATTAATTAGTTAATAAATAATGAATTTAGGCGAGCATATATGTACAAATGTAAGGCTAAACAAATCGAAAAAATTTGTTTAGCCTTACATTTGAACATATATGCTCGCCTAAATTCAGTAATTTTTAACTAATTAATTTTCAAAAATTAGGTATGGTTTCAATTAAGCACATATCCTCCAAAAAGTGTCGGCTAAAAAAAGCCATATCAAATAAACACAGTGTTTATTTACGTACTTTCATATATATATATATATATATATATATATATATATATATATATATATATATATATTAATTACCAAATGCTAAGCGTTCTATTGGACGTCTTCTCTTACGCTACAAAGACAAACTGAAGGACAATTTGAAACGCCTCGATATTGACCTGAGTACTTGGGAAGATCTAGCATCGGATTGGAAGGAATGGCGTAAGACCTGTTTCGCTAACTAAAGAGCTTTGAAGAAAATAGACTGAAGCATAGAGATCGGCTCCGCATAATTTTAAAACAAAAACATTTAACTCCTGTCTTGGAGCATTTCGTTTGTCAGTGCGGCTTTATGGCTCGCAACATGGCTGGGCTGTTGTCACACTCGAGGAAACACAAAATGTCTTCTTGACAGCACGCACAGCATGGGAGGAATAAATCACTCACTGCTGACCCTCATCTATCGTTCAAGATAGGAGAGTCACCACACACACACACACACACACACACATACATATATATATATATATATATATATATATATATATATATATATATATAAGGATCAATTTACTCATAACTAGAGGAAGAGTATATGCATAACTTTATCAAGGATAATAGTGACATATGAAATCCAATCAGCCTCGTCCAGAATTTTAACTCGGGTCGACGAGTCACTATTTTACGAATCTATCTAATACACCGTGCAACACATAGATATTTAATTTTTATAACTGATATTGAGGACTCTCTTTACATATAAATGTATCAAACTAATACTGCACGTTTTTGTTTTCTTTCTCATAGTGCAAATAGCAATAGCCTACCGTAAACATACTCATCGGGGCTTGGTAACTGTCAGTATCTCATATACATGTTTATCAAGCCAACTATTTATTGTATAGTAACTATCGCAAATAGATGTAAACGAGCAGAAATAATATATATAAACACACAAACATATACACAGACACACACAGACACAGACACAGACACACACACACACACACACACACATATATATATATATATATATAATAATATATATATATATATTATATATATATAACATTGTTATAAATTATATATATATATTTAAAAACAGACACGGTAGAATGTGTGAATTTTTCAAAATGCTTTTCTTTTTTACGTAAAAAGTAAGCTAAATCCATATATATATATACATATATATATATATATATATATATATATATATATATATATATATATATATATATATATATATTATATATATATGTTTTATGTGTGTGTGTGTGTGTGTGTGTGTGTTATATTTGTGTGTGTGTGTGTGTGCGCGTGCGTGCGTGTGTGTGCGTGCGTGTGTGTGTGAATGTGATCAAACGCTTCCATATTTGTCTTCATCCATTTTCAAGAATGTTCAAATTCGCTTTCATCGAATTTAAGCAAGAATAAATTTCGTTGACACAAGCTATTTAAAGAATGATTAGACGCTTATATATATATATAATATATATATATATATATATATATATATATATATATATATATATATAATTTAAAAGAAAACTGGTTTGGTCATTTGAGCATTAGTTTATATCAAGCAATAATCACAATTCAATTTAAAGTTTGTTGTCCCTGAAAATGTCGCTTGACATCATGCAAGAATCACTATTTAAACGGAGGTGTTATTGACCATTTAGTTCATCAAATTGTTGTCACTGAACAATTATAAGAAAGACCAAAATTCTAATTATTCCACCCATTTCGAACTCCTTGTACAAATATTATATTATCGATTATTGATTTTTAGGATTTTATTGTTTAGTCTTTCCCCTGTTTCGTGTCGTTTTTGTTTGATTGTTTTATATGATAAGCAGCGGTTTCTGACAAGAAGGTGACGTATTGGAATTTCATTGACAATGTATTTATTGGTTGGTTTGTTGGTGGGTTGTTTGGTGTGCTGGTATTTACAGTATGTGTAAAATAAATGGGGATCTTAAGTAATTAGTTTACTAGTGTGTAATTTATGATTTAAGTTTTGGATTCGGAAGGAAAGAGAAAAAAGAAGAAGAATGTTACAGAGATATTTTTTTTAGACTGAAAACAATCTGAAACAATGATGGTATACTGTGCTCATAGTCCAGTTGTCGATGCTTTCAGCACCTGAGTCATGTTCCTTGGTCTGACTGAATTGTTAACTATTCAGAGCGTCTTTAATATAGAAAAAAATGTAGCTATTTTGCAACCGTGACAAGGTTAACAAGTGCTATCCACCAGCCCATAAACCAATTCTACCTCTTGATTTCTGATAGCTTGATAAACATATCATCTTAGGTTACTGCACTGACATTTGCTTCTATCTGTAAACACAATAAGTAAAATTAAAAATGTATGTAATATTTTGATTTTCCCATTTTAACAAAACCATTTCTTTAATGTACAAAAATAACTTGTGTTAAGCTGAGGATGATCTTTAGTAAAGAATCCTTTGATTGTTCCTCGGTGTTCCTTAGTATTGGGTATGATCCTTTGGTTCTTCCTTGTCCCTTAGTGTTGATTAGAATCCTTCGTTTGAGCAAAGTCATTGGTTGCAGGTCCGTTCAGCAATGGCGAATACGCGCAAATGAACAGCTTTCCAGATCGGTGATTAAATGGTTAACTAAGCAAGTATTCGAGCTTTTGATTGGCTGGCTTTTAATCCACGCGCCCACGCCGAGTCTATAAGTTTAAGCGGTGGTTTACAGCACAACTTATATACAAAAATATTCCAACACTGATTGTAATAGAATAAAGGTATCACCTATTGGTTTGGAGAGTCTCTTGTAAACAATGCACAGAATATCTAGGGGGAAAACGATGCAACCCTTATACTTTTCCTATTTGGTTAAAATCTAGTTGAGGCGAACAATAAGAACTTACTGTGTTATAATATCTTAGAGAAACATTGATGTCACTAAAAAATTGTTCCCATTTATGTGGATAAGATATTTACTGTCAACACGTACGTCGTCACGCAGCAACCAACCTCCTTCCTGGTTGCCCCAAGTGCCCTTTCTAATGTTGCTTGATACTACACTTAAACTGAAGGTACTTCTAATATGGTAGTTACAATTTTGAAGCTCTGGGGAGTGTAGAGTACCCCATTACCGTCATTATTACGAGATCAACTCTGACCTAGAGTGGTAGTACCTTTAAGAGTCCCGTGTATTAAATAGACCAAAATAAGTTTTAAAAAGTGTTGTTCAAAAGCGTTTACATTATATATATATATACTAAACTTATTGTTAAACCCTTGTGATAAGAAAGAATAAAGAGTCAGATTCTTTCCCTGGTGAAGTAATAAGCCAAACTATTAATGTTTTTATCTGAATCATTAGGTTTAATATATATATATATATATATATATATATATATATATATATATATATATATATATATATATATATATATTCAAAGAAGTTAAGGTAGATGCACTTGTAGGATCGACTAAAAGAGGCTAACACAAAAAACAGGCTTTTCAGTAAAAAATCATTTTTCCTCAAACTAATGAAAGCCCGGATGAAGGTCTATTGGAACAGACCGAATCACTGCAGCATAGGACAAATAAACATTATTAGTTTATAAATGTGTGTTCTTTCAATTTGTAAAATATTACATACTGTCGGATTGATTTCCAATTTTTTTCCATATATATATATATATATAATATATATATATATATATATATATATTATATATATATGCTGTTATGCTACAAAAAGTGAAGAACAATGAACCGGAACGTAGCCTAACTATTCGATAAATGTGGATTATTTTTTAGTATCCAATTATTTTCCGTTGACTGTTTTATGATCTCTGTGTACCGAGATAACCTGACACCGAGGTCCTCACGTGCGAGACATTTTCGGGGGCGTCAATTGGGTTTGTTTCAAATTAGCCGAATCTGATTTCATTGAATATTATAGATTATTCCTTTTTTTTGTTTCATTTAGACGTTTATGTGACAACAGTTTTAAATTGGTGATTTGAGGGTGGTTTACTTTGATGCCAAATCCTTTTGAGGTCAGTGTTTGTAAACGGTTTATCCATTTATCTTCGTGTTTTTCAATTATTGCCGTGATATTGTTCAATGCTTTTGAATTTGTTTTCCTATTCAATGGTGTTCTATGGGGAGCAGACTATTATATATATATATATATATATATATATATATATATATATATATATATATATATATATACTAGCAAATATATGGACCCTCCGGGTGCAAGTATTTAAGTTTTAATATAATAAAATATCATGTTAAATTAGAAAGACTAATGAAACTGAATAAGAATGCAGATAAAAAGATTTGGAACAGAGGGGGTATGATTGAAAAATAGAACAACTTGAAATTAACTCTTCCATCATTTTCCATTACTCCCGTCTTCATTGGTAATTTTTTCTAATTAAACTATTTAGTTAAAATAGGAAGTAAAGAATGAAATTACAGTTATTTTTACTTGTTAATGGATTTCTTTTAAGATTTATCCCTGAGATTTTTGCTCATATTCAATAAGATAAAACCAAACAATTAGAATTCAATAATACTAAACATATATTTATTAAAATCAAATTTTTAAGATCAATATGCAAATTAGCCTTCCCATCCACACTGTAATCAGCTATTTTGTTGTATATATAAATACAATTGCATGTTATTAGTATGTAATTATGGTCAACAGTCTTAATAATGTAAAACAATTTTATCAATAATTGAGGTTTAAATAAAATAGAATCATGGAGAATATGATGTAAATAATAAAGGGAATTGTAACTTGTATAGTAATATAGTTTCGGTTACAGACAGACTAACCCACAATCTCCATTATAATAAGATAATATATATATATATATATATATATATATATATATATATATATATATATATAACTTAATTTTTATTTCTATGACACGAATGGAGAACAAAAACCGGACTGTCCAATTTGCAAATATAAAGAAAGTTTGAATACATGAAGCCGGAAAAATATGTAAAAAAGAAACAGCCTAATCATACGTTTATCAAGCCAAATAATAATTGTATAGCAACTATAGCAAATAAATATAGAACTAAATGTAATCGAGCACTTTATTTTCATTTCTCCAATACAAATAATACATATAAATACACGCATATACACACATATATATATATATATGTAAAAATGGAAATTGGAAATGAATCCGACAATATGAGGAAAATGAATAAAGAAAAGAAAGAAACGAATGGATAATAAAAGATGAATTTAATCAATATCACTTACACATGTTGGGCTAGACGGGCGGTCGGAGAGGCCCCCTCCGATCAATCGGCTAGTCACGTCAAGCCCTAGAACCTAAATGATTTTCCCAACCCTATTCTCTTATGGCAAGCCCCAACTCCTTTTTATCATATGGGTGTTAGAAGGCGGTGGCTGCGGGTCTACATGTCCTGGGAATGACGTTAAACTCTATCAGATGGTGAGGTTCCAGTTTTCATCACCATTGCTCCCTGGTCCACTCTGACCCGGAGTGGTAGTACCTGTTAGGGTCCCATCTATAGGTTAAATAGAAAAATGTATTTATAAAAAAATTGTATTATCCATTAAGAATTGATTTATTTCAAAACTTTATCGGCATTAAATGACCCACTGAGGTTGATATGCCGCAAAACAAAACAAACCAACCTTACATATGTGTTTCGTTCAGTTCATCGGTGTGAAAATATTCCGCACACAGAGAAGATTCGACCTTCATCAGAGTGAAATTTTATTTTGAATGAAAAAATTCGTTGGGGGAAAAACGGAGAATTTTTAGAAATGTTCGAAGATAACTTTTTTTAATCAATTTTGGAACGCTGAAATAGAACCGTTAGAATTTAGATATTTGATTTTTCTAGGAATTATGGTAGATAACAATTTTGTATTGCAAAAATAAAGATTATTATTTATCCCTAATATATTATATATATATATATATATATATATATATATATATATATATATATATATATATATATATAAAATATAGATAGATAGATATATGTTGTTAAAAACACAGATGAGGTAGAATGTGTGAATTTTAAAGACGTTTTTTTCTTTTTTACGTAAAAAGTACCGTAAGTACATATATATAATGAGGAAATAATATATATATTATGCAAGAAAAAAAATCAAACTGAACGAAAATGATTGATGAAAAGAAAAATAACCGAAAGTGTCAGCTAATAAGTAAAAAAATACACTAAGTGGAGCCAAAACATAAAATAGCTGATGAAGGTTTACTAAAACTGAAATATAATCATGTCCACTTCCCTATCAAGAATAAATTCATCTTTTTGTAATACTCTGTGTTTTTTAATTTTCTACATACCGTCAGATTTATTTTCCTATTTACTCCCATATATATATATATATATATATATATATATATATATATATTATATATATAAAATGAAGGAAGAACTCAATACAGTGATCCCATAATAAATTTATTTCGACGAAAATTGGGGCCCATATAAATCTAAGTTGATTTAAACCGGCTCCCCAAATTTTCGTCTCATCAGATGGGTCTCAATTCACTATATATATATATATATATATATATATATATATATATATATATATATATATATATATATAAAGATAAATCTAATGAGTCAGACGAACCTACGATTAGTTTCGCTTAAAGCTCTTCAAGGCTAAAATCAGATTTTAGCCCTGAAGAGCTTTAAGCGAAACTAATCGTAGGTTCGTCTGACTCATTAGATTTATCTTTGTTATTGGCTCTACTTAGGTATCGAGCACTTTTTACTTATTAGCTTTCTCCTAGCGGTTATATGAATATATATATATATATATATATCTTATATACATATATATACATATAAATTGTTTTTTCTTTTGGCCAAATACTGTACCAATAGATTATTTTTTGTTGGTACGACTATCTTGGTCTTTTCTTTTTTTTCAAAAATTGTTTTCTCCCTGGTTGATGTTTGGTAGTATATTTTTACAATCAAACTATATGCTGTTTTTTTTTTCTCACCGCAAGGATTTACCAACACGCTTAGTATATATATATATATATATATATATATATATATATATATATATATATATATATATATATAAAAGTAATTGGTAATTTGCTTGAAGCATTGTTAAGTATGTTATAAAATAATAAAATTCGAAGGCAATACAATGCGTAAAAAATAAAGACAAAAAGATGTTTTATATGTCTAATCGATTTCAAAGCTAAGCTTTATCATCAGAGTTTAATTTCAGAAATGACGTGCTTATGTTTTTTTTATTTGTGTGGTTATAATTTCTCTTCTTATTTCCTTTTCCTCTCCTTTTTTTCCTCTCTTTCTTCTTCTCCTCCTTTATGAATGGGCGAATAACTGTAATTTCTTATTTCTCTCTTTCTTTTTTTCTTTCTTAAAAGTTTGTTGAGAACAAGGCTGACATCCGGTAAGATGTTGCAATGTGTTGCGACCGTGTGGGCATGTCAGAATTTCAAAAACAAAAATGAACAAATAAATAAAAACCGTTAATAGAAAATTTTTTTTACATACTTAGCTTTTGTTTCGCTTTCACCTTTCCATTTAGTATTTGTTTTAACTATCATTATCAAAACGATCGTTTTATTTTGTTTTTGTCACTAAGTTGACGCTACATTACGCTGGGGTTCTTTTTTAATTCATCTAACAAGCTAAGCAAACGTAATTTAGAAATTAAAAAAAATGTATCTATTTTTATCAAGACCAGTAAGTGATAAATCAGGTTGAAAAATACTTTGAATAGGTATTTTCCATTTACTTAAACAATTGGGAAATAACACTTCTGCCCAAGAATAGCACCTTTACGGTTAACATTTTTTAAAAATACTGTAATCAAACATTCACATACATACAAAAATACATACACCCCCACACACAAATAAAAATACTTATACGTGCGCACACACATTTATATACACACACATGCCCGCACACATAAGCACATAGACACACACACATAAGCACATATATATGTATGATTAGGAAGTGCGTGGTGTAATGGTTAAAGCCAGGAGAAATGGACATGTCACCCCGAGTTCAAATCTTAGATGTGGTAATTGCATTTCCCTAATATCCTTGGGGAAGGTGTGAATCCTACTCTCCCTCCAGCTTTGGATAAATTGTAGAGCAGATTGGTTTCTTTAACCTTGGTTGGGCAACCGGTCTAGGAGAAGGAAAACTCTGAATCCAAACCTGTTGAACTCCGCTTAAGAAATTGACCCACAAATTACTATACATTTAATTAACCATTGAAATTAATTATTGAATCTATTACTGAGACAGTTGTTTGTGTTAGTATTGCAATGTATAATTTCAATTAAACTTAGTTTAAAAAATATTTTTCAACATAAAATGTATAGTAATTTGTTTTTTTTTGTTTATTTTTTAAAGCAATACGTAATTAAAAGCAACCTTAATCCCCTAAAACCGTAACCCAATTCGCAAAATGTTAATTCATAGACTGTAGTTAAACTATAATTTGGTACCACCAAAAAACATTCCGTTTTAATTTTCCGAGCGTCTTCAGAAGTCAGCCGATAAACATTACTCCCCGAACGTTTGTGTCTATATATGCGTGTAAATATTTGGACATATATTCTCAAATTACATTTTTGTGTATAAATCCTATATATCAATAAAAATGTATGAATATAGGTATATTTTCTCCTTTTTTTTTTTTACTTTTATAGGTATCTATTAACGAAACGGAAAATAACTCTCAGTAGGGAATTGAGATGAAACGAATATTCAACCGATAGTACTATTAGCATTTCTCACCGCTCAACAAATACAATTCTAGCAGCGACCTCACCGCGTACCTAATCCGAACCTTTCCAGACAATCTGTAAAGTACGTTTAATTAAATTATAGTTGTAAATTTATTCAGTGTTCTAAAGTCCTGGCTCCCGTTTGCCTATTTCTGGTCGTTGACATAAGATGAGCCAATGTATGTGCATAGATACATCGTTAGATTAAACAATATCCGTTAGAGGTGTGTGGCACCGGTGATCAGTCACGTTAGACTTTATTGGTGAACCTTACCAACTAAGGTTGACAAAATACATTGATCTCACTCTTGAAAATTATTTAGAAAAATCTGAATTATGCGTGTGTATGTGGGTGTGTGCGTGCGTGCGTGTATGTTATTTAGAAAAATCTGAATGATATATATATATATATATATATATATATATATATATATATATATATATATATATATATATATTAGATTATATATATTAGATTATATATATTAGATATATATATGTGTGTGTATGTGTGTATGCGTGCGTGTTATTTAGAAAAAAAATATTATATATATATATATATATATATATATATATATATATATATATATATATATATATAAGTAATTGGTAATTTGCTTGTTAAGTATGTTATAATATATTAATGATTTGAAGGCAATTATAATGCATATAAAAATAAAAAAAAGATGTTATTTTTGTCTTATCGATTTCAAAGTAGAACTTTATTTTCAGAGATGGTTATCAGAAATATACGTGCTTCAGTCTTTTTTTGTGCTCATATTTTTTCTCTTCTTCTCTTTTTTCTTTAGAAAACTGAAAGGAGGAGAAAGAAAAAAGAAGATGACAAAAAATATATCTCCGCAATAGGGCCAACCGTTGGCTGTGGGTGGCGACACGTGTTGCTTAAGGAGGGAACCCTGTGGGTGAGCCGTCCGCGACATGCAATATTACACCATGGTCCTCACTTAGGCTAAACTTGCGGTCGGAGAGGCCCCCTTCTATCAATCGGTTGGTCACATCAAGCCCTAGCACCTATATGATTATCCCTATATTATTACCCTTATGGCACGCCTCAAACATTTTTATGATATATGTTCATTGATAATTCAACACTGAACATTTCCTTAAAATCAGATAATTCCCTTATTTTGTAATTAAATGTCCTTTCGAACATGTTACGTAAAATAAACTAATCCTGAAATAAAGGAATATCATAATACCCGAATTCTTAACTTTACTTATCGTTGAATATTTACTGAACAAATAAATTTCATTCGAGTAAATTCTAAATGTTCCTCCTTCAAATAAAGACATGTTCGTTGGTTGGTTGGATTTTACAGTATGTGAACCCTTGGGTTAATTTATGCCGAAGTCATGTTTGTTTTATTCATTATTACTGGGTATTTGAATTATTTCTAATTCACTTGTTAAATATTCTAAAGCTCCTTTTATATCTATTTAACCCATATTAATGCCTACGAAGTACTACCACTCCGGGTCAAAGTGGGCCCGTGAGTAATGGCAATGAAGGGGTACTCCACACTTCACAGAGCTCCACTATATCCAGATTAACGTCATGACACGAACATCATCAACCATCGCCTTTTAGCACATATATGATAAAAAGGGGATCGTAGTTTTACCATAAGAGCAATACTGTAGGGAGAATCATAAAAGTGCTAGGGCTTGACATGACCAGACGATTTACTGGAGGGACCTCAATGACTGCCCGTCTAGCACAAATAACGGTCAAAGTGGAGTGTTTCATGCCATGGACTGCCTCGCCATTAGGATAAGGATTCCGTCCAAAAGCATCACAGGTCGACACCTACGAACAAAAAGGTGGACCAATTGGAAGGAGGTTTTACTCAGCAGAGGTGTTGTTGGCGTATTCTACTGCCTCGGCTGTTATAACAAAATAAATAAGGACACATATTTAATACTTAGCTCTTTTTAATTGCTACATTTTAGGGGCAAAAAATAAAATAAGTTAAATTAACATTTTTTTATTAATTTAATGCAACAAGCAAATAAGAACTGAATTGAAGTTTTTGTCATATGTACAAAACAGATTTTAGAAAAACAGAATTATGTTTCAAAACACTCAAAAGTAAAAGATTACATTTTTTTATTTTATAAATTATTTTCCTCTTATTCTCTCTCTTACCCACTAACTCCCTGGTGTTCTTAAAAAAGTGAAGTCCGATCAGAGACCGGGTACTTTTGCTAGTATATATATATATATATATATATATATATATATATATATCATTGCAAGCGCGGGGTGTCATAGCTACCGTCGTCAGAAACGGACACGGTTAGACGAGTTCAAATCATGCAGGAGGATTTTTGCAGCACACATAGTGCTTATACCATTCAGAAAGGTATGAATCCAACCATTCTCCATCCACCTATGGGTAGATAGTAGAACAGACCGGGATCTTTTACCTTAGTGAACAACCAGTCTAGGAGAAGAAAAAATCTGAATTCAAACCTGTTCAACTACGCTTAAGAAATTGAACATTAGTAACTTCCTATCACACACACACATATACACACACACACACACATATATATATATATATATATATATATATATATATATATATATATATATATATATGAGTATAGATAAAAGGATATGAAAACAACACAATATGCTGTTAAAGTGAAAACATTTATAAGATATTCACAGCTAATATTTAACAATATTTCGATTTAATAAAATATTGAACAATATTTTCGATTTTATAAAAATCATCTTCAGAACTTGTTTATAGTCCGTACTATCAATTGTTTTAACTTTAACTGCATATTCTGTTGTTTTCATATCCGTTTATCTATACTCATACTCATACCGTCGGATTCATTTCCTTTCTTTTAACTTATATATATATATATAGTAAAGTAAGTCGTCGGGATGGCCTAAAGTCGGCATCAGCCTATCAGCGAGGGAGTATATCCCCTTTTCACTAGCGCTAGACCAAGGAGATTGTTTTTGCATCTAAGGTGGAGTGCCACACCTACCATCAGCTCCTTACATTACCGCACATAACCCTGTGCTACTCATACGCTGAGTTGGCGAGGGCCGGTATCGAACTAGGAACCTTGTGGTTTCTAGCCGAACGATCTACCGACTGAGCTACAGTGTCATTAAATTTGATTTACTTATTTAAAATTATTTGATTTTCCGTGAAGAAACAATATAATGAGTGACTTTTTTCTGTTTTCAAAAATGAAAAAAATATATTATAGAAATGTAATTACCATTTAGAAATCAGATTGCGCTGTCAGATTGCAATTATCTACTGAAGAATGTTAATTAAAAATTACCTGTTAATGTCAAGTAAACGATTGTAAATTAAGCTTAATTCATCTCAGCATACCATAACTAGATCTTCTTTATTTTTCTTACATTATTTTCTTACTTACGTTATTATCTCTTGAAGCAAGAATATGACAAATGACACCTGCTTAATTAGGGAATTCTTTGTCAATTTATTTAATTTCTCCAGGATTTTTTTTGTTCTTGTTTTTGTTCTGCTCCTCCTCCTTCCTCCTCCTCCTCCTCTTCTTCTTCTTCTTCTTCTTCTTCTTCTTATTATTATTATTATTATTATTATTATTATTATTATTATTATATATTAGAATGTCAAATTTTAGGTTAAATTCTTCTTCTTCTTCTTCTTCTTCTTCTTCTTCTTCTTATTATTATTATTATTATTATTATTATTATTATTATTATTATTATTATTATTATCAGAATGTCACTTTTAGGTTAAAATTCTTCTTCTTCTTCTTCTTCTCTTCTTCTTCTTCTTCTTCTTCTTGGACCGGATTAGGTGATAAGTCAATATCCCAAAGTTCCCGATAATTTTATGCGTCACGTTCTCCTAGACAGATTCAGGTTTGTGCATATACCATTTACTTGCGTGGTGGAAATCTTAATTCTTGCATTATTATTATTATTATCATTATTATTATTATTATTATTATTATTATTGTTATCTGGATGTCTCTCTTTACATTAAGGCTAGGATTTTTCTTTTGGGACAACAGTTCCTTCTTGCTGAAATAAACCTCTCTGTGCTCTCGTTTATATATATATATATATATATATATATATATATATATATATATATATACCATCCCCTTCGCACGAGCAGGATGTGACACAAGGTCAATTTCTTAAGCGGAGTTCAACAGGTTTGAATTCAGAGTTTTCCTTCTCCTAGACCGGTTGCCTAACCAAGGTTAAAGAGTCCAGTCTGCACTACTATTTGTCCATAGATGGAGGGGGAGTAGGATTCATACCTTTCCCAAGGGTATTAGCGCTAAGTGAAATGCAATTACAACGTCCAGGTGACGAATCTATTTCCTATGACTTTAACCATTACACCACGCGCTTCCCACCACACACACACACACACACACCCACACACACACATATATATATATCCTTGCGGTGAGAAAAAAACCAGCAAATAGTTTGATTGTAAAAATATACTACCAAACATCAACCGGGGAGAAAAACATTTTTGAAAAAAAGAAAAGACCAAGATAGTCGTACCAACAAAAAATAATCTATTGGTACAGTATTTGACCAAAAGAAAAAATAATTTATATGTATATATATGTATATAAGATATATTTATATATATTCATATAACCGCTAGGAGAATAGCTAATAAGTAAAAAGTGCTCAATACCTAAGTAGAGCAAATAATAAAGATAAATCTAATGAGTCAGACGAACCTACTATTAGTTTCGATTAATGCTCTTCAGGGCTAAGATCTGACTCAGAGTCAGATCTTAGCCCTAAAGAGCATTAAGCGAAACTAATAGTAGGTTCGCCTGACTCATTAGATTTATCTTTATATATATATATATATATATATGTGTGTGTGTGTGTGTGTGTGTGTGTGTGTGTGTGTGTGTGTGTGTGTGTGTGTGTCACCAGATATTAGAAGAACACCCCTGGAGCTTGAAAGAAAAAAACATCAATTCAGAAATTGGTAATATAGCGGCTAAATTAAATATTAATAACCCCATAACTAAAATAGCGGGCGGAAAAGAGAACGTATAATACAGGCTAATAAACCCAACCAAGAATCAAAGAGACTGAATCGGCAAAATTATATTAGAAGTACTTTCCTATGAATTAAAGCTAATATTGATGGTAGGGGGTGTTTAATGGGAAAATACACAGAGACCAATTGACAAGTTCCGGAGCGTTAACCATAACTGTAAACGTGTTCTCCAGCAATGCGATATTAAGGAGTTTTAGCCACATATTTCGGACAGCCTACTTGATAATATATTAGATCAAGCAGGGCAGTTCCTCTATGTTTAAGGCCGAAAAGAAAAATGATTAAACACTGCCAAAATCAATATTGTACCGCGACTGTTCTCGATTGACAAAATGGGTAGCAGACATGTTTGATGTGTCAATGGGTAGTTACTGTTGGGTTGACGTATGTGATCTTGTCTGATTATACATTTTTGTTTTATTCAAATGTTATAAGTTTATTTATTGCTCTAAATAAAGTAATAGCATATAAGACGCAAAACTTGCTTCTTTAATAGTTGATCATTTATTAAATATACCTTCATCAAACTCCAGTTTATTATTGGTGATTTCCAGTTTCTCGCATATGTGAAAACCGGACCATCTTTTACACGTGCAATGTGTGTCCAGTTATATATTGTTGAGAGAGGCATGATGAGAAGGGGAATCTAGTTTGTGGTTGAATATGGGAAGATTCCTCTATGTTGTACTGTTTGGTTATAAAGTGACTAGATTGTATTAATTTTGTGATTAATTTATTATTTTCCAGTGTTTACATTGTATTATTATCATTATCCATTGCTTTTGAGTTTTCACATCAGCGTTAGCTGATGGTCTTTCACTAGAGTCTGAGTGACAGCAAGACTCCTCAGGTCTCCAGGACTATTATAAGTATTCTAGCAGATTGCAGTATTCTGGATGGTCTCAATCTTTTTTCTGATGTCCTGATTTTCCAATCCCTTTTCCAATCCCTTTGGGACCGTTCCAAGTGCACCAACTACAATTGACATCACTTTGACTTTCATATTCAATAACTTTTTCAGTTCTCTGGCAAGGTCCAGATATTTTTTAATTTTCCTTCAGCTTCACCCTGAGATCTGCTATTATTATTATTATTATTATTATTATTATTGTTGTTGTTGTTGTTGTTGTTTTTCATAATTCTATTCTTATTCATTTATTTTTGTTTATAGATTCACTTATAGTATTTATTACTTATTCTTTAGAGTTAATTTTCTGGTGGATTAGTTGAAATTTGTTCCATACCTACATTTTGATATAAATTCTGATCGTTTATTGAGGAGTTTGTTTTGTACTGGAATGGGATTATGTCTATTTTTCACAGAAGAAAATAGGGAATAAAATAATGTTTAGAATAAAATATGGAATTCCTTGTAAAAAATGAATTAAAACTTAGTTACCACTTCTCACACTAGTTTGACAGCCCTATTTCTTTCAGGTATAGATTTCTCAAAGTTAAGGCTAATTGGTTTAAATATTCACGAAAAGCAGTTAATATATATTCTTTGGTGGTATCAATAGACGAAGCTACAACATTTTTATAAATAGCCAAAAACAAAACAAAAAACAATACGAGGAAAATAAGTTTGGCAATCAAAATATATAATGTAACTGTAGTAACCCTGTGAGTTGTCCATTGAATGGAAATTGCAATATAAAAAGTATAATATATTAGGGAATAGTAAGGTTTACGAAAACCTAAATAATAAGATTTATGCGATTAGCCTTTGGATTCGAATCGAAAATAGATTCTGTAGCCATAGAAATAGTTTCATGAATATAAATTTGGGCAAATCTCTTATCGTCAAGTGGCGAATAATAAGGGAAAAGCCCGCCTGTAAAGGTCGTGTGAAACATAATAATCTTTATTTAGAAGAAAATTATGCATATTAGAATATCCGGATCCTGATAAATGGTTTACTGAAAATAAAACAAAAAAGACTTCGTATGAAAGTTTAATTCAAATGAAGTCCTATAATTCCTTTTGCCCGAAGCTGTGTTTGCATAATTCATTGCAGAATACAAAAACGACCTAGTATTCAAATGTGGGTATTTAAAAGAAAAGAAATGTAAAAGAAGAGTGACAAGAACTAAAACTAGGGAATAAATAGGGAGGTAAAGGAATGTATTTTAATTTTCCTCTGATAAATGCAACCCATAACCACTCTTCTTAGATTTGAAATGTCACTATTTATCTGAAGATCACAATGGCCAAAAACGCAAAACTCTGAGAAATGGATAATATATAAAATTGCAGAGATTTAAAAAATTGTATATTTGGAATTTTAAAACATATCAACCTCAATCAAAGGCAGAGAGCATATATATATATATATATATATATATATATATATATATATATATATATATATATATATATATGTATATATATATATATGTGTGTGTGTGTGTGTGTGTGTGTGTGTGTGAGTGTGTGTGTGTGTTTTTGAAAATTTCAAAAATTATCCGCGTTCCAACGAATTTTATTTAAAAAAAATAAGGATTTACTCTGTGGAAGGTCGATGTTTCTTTGTGTGCTGAACATTTCTACATCTTTTCTATTATTGTTATTTCATTTCATTTTGTCATTGAAAAATAATAATAGATAGAATAAGGTACACATAGATAAACTCCTGACCGAAACACGTGTAAGTTAAATTAATCAAAATAATCCTATTTCATCCATTCAATACTTTCTTTCCTTTCTTTGTCTTTTCAGCATACCATCGGATTCACTTCCATTTTCACTTTACACACACACACGCGCAGCCCACACACCACTTCACCAGCAGTATCCAGCATGTATTGTTCATCTTACTCAAATTTGTTTAAGACCGATCTGTTGAACACTGCATTCAGCATTCTTGTGCAACTACCATCTTGCTTATTCTCAGTACAGTGTCACTGACACTTTGTTTGGAGGAATTGTTGCTTTAACTATTCAGTGACATTTCTATATGACTGATAATCTGTCTATTTCAAATTATGACTAATTAAAACCAATTAAAATGGACCTTTCAAACATAACTCAATCCTAAAAGCAAGGTATATTTTAGTATGGATTGTGTGTCATTAAACTAAACAGGAAAAAAGCCTTTAGGAACTAAAAAGTGATTCTCAGCTTTAGTATAATATATATATATATATATATATATATATATATATATATATATATATATATATATATATATATATATATATATATATATATATATAAATGCTGTATTAAAAAGTTACAATACTGAGAGACAAACAGACAGATAGACACAGGAACACACACTCACACACACACACAGAGAAACAAAGACAGACAAACAGACAGACAACAGAGAGACTATGTATGTATTTACCAAATCCTTTGTCATTACTTTGCGTGCATTAACATTACATTTATGGATGAGATATTACTGCTTAGGTACTTGAACTGATCCACCGATTTTAGAGGGTTATCGTCGAGTGTGGAGGTATTTCCTTCCCTTTTAAACACATGAACTCAGTTTTATCGGATACAGGCGTATTTTTCTTGCTGCCTTCTCCAGGCTATGCAACAGTAATACGACTTGTGCAGGTGTATTTGCAAGAAGGGCTATCAATACTGTCTGAATTTGCGTGCTGGAGAACAATGATATCTGGTGTTTAATGTTGCCATTTCATATTTGATTTAGGATTTTCAGACAAGCTTGATGAAATCTTTTTCAGGTCACGCTGGCTTTCTCTATCCTCGATTTTAATCAGAATCAAGGATGCAAGGAACCCAACAGAGACAGAAATACAGACGGAGAGACAGACAGACAGGCAGAGAAAGAGAGAATGAGAGAGTACTTCATATGTATACAAAAGAGTTAACCACACTGATATCCTGTACCTTGGAAGATGTCTGGTTCAGCATTGGGCGAGTTCTAAAGCAGTGCATGATCTGGAGATGAAGTTCAACAGCAGTGCTTGATCTGGAGATGATGTTCAAAAACAGTGGTTCATCTGGAGATGAAGTTCATAGACAGCTCTTGATCTGGAGATGAAGTTCAAAATCAGTTCTTGATCTGGAGAGGATGCAGTACTTAATCTGGAGATGATGTTCAAAAACAGTGCTTGATCTGGCGATGAAGAGCAGTGCTGATCTGGAGATGAAGTTCATAGGCAGCTCTTGATCTGGAGGTGAAGCACAAAAGCAGCGCTTGATCTGGTGACGAAGTTTTAAAAGCAATGCTTGACCTGGATATGTTCAAAAACAGTGTTTGATCTAGAGATGACGACCAAAACCAGTGCTTGATCTGGATAAGAAGTTCAAAATCAGTGCTTGACATGGAGATGTTCAAAAATTGTGCTTGATCTGGAGGTGAAGCCCCAAAAAAGTGTTTGGTCTGGAGATGAAGTTCAAAAGTAATGCATGATCTGGAGATGAAGTCAATTACAGCTTGAGTTTCTTATCGCTGAAAGCAACGACTATGTCAGAGTATAGCAGCCTACGAACGAGATTCTGAAAGTGTTCGACTTTGTGTTGAAGCGTGTGAGATTAGACCTTATCTGAGGTTTTGAGTCGAATGAATGTAGATACCGTTGTCATGGTCCGAGAATGATTACAAAAGAGGGCAATCAAAATCTAAAGTAGATGGTAGGGGCAGAAATGTCGATTGTACAAAAGTTTTCAAACATCGACTTTTTTTTTAGCTTTAAACACACACACACTAACAGAGAGAGAGAGAGAGAGAGAGAGAGACAGACAGACAGACAGACAGACAGACAGAGAACGAGAGATTTTGTGAGAGAAAGGGTTGGTTTATTTGCTTAATGGCATATCCAGCTTCTTGGGTTATTTAAATTATCCCATAATCGGGGTTATGAAGAGGTTCATATCTTTCAAAAGGGTATTAGTCTAATAGTGAATGTAATAACATGACTGGTGTTCTACATTGCTTGTAACCATGTGGCTGTCCAGCACGCAAGACACTACATCACGGGATCTCCCCCATATATATATATATATATATATATATATATATGTGTGTGTGTGTGTGTGTGTGTGTGTGGTATACACACGTATATACACAATGTATATATGCATAACATCTATATATATTTATATATGAAAGGTAAAATGGATATGAATCCGACAATATGTGTAGAAAGTGTGTAGAAAAAACAACAAGATGTTAAATTTAAGATGTTAATTAAAGGAAAATTTTTAACATCTTGTTTTTTCTACAAACTTTCTACACATATTCATATATATCTATATACATTCTATATCTATATGCACCATATATATATATATATATATATATATATATATATATATATATATATATATATATATATGTATATATATATATATATATATATATGTATATACATATATATATATATATATATATATATATATATATATATATATATATATGTATATGTATATATATATATATATATATATATATATATATATATAATGTATATATATATATATATATCATATATATATAGACATTCCATATCCATATGCATCATGTATGTATATATATATACATATATATACCATGTGCATATATATATATATATATATATATATATATATAATCTTTATATATCTACATATATTAACCATGATAATGACTCATCCCTTAGGCATAAACTCTATAATTTAGATGTTTACATTTTGAATTAAAAGTAAAATCAGCAAGCACACTTAATTGCATTTTTCCTTCACATAATTTTCTCGTTGCATTTAGAAATGAAGAAAATAGATTGCTGAAAGCGTTAGATCAAATATTTATTGCATACTCAATCACATGACCTATATTCACGTGTTCATAAATTATCAGCTTTGATGTAAATTCCCATAACATACACACAAACACGCCTTCATATATATGTGAGTGTGTGTGTGTGTGTGTGTGTGTGTGTGTGTGTGTGTGTGTAAAAAATGTCCAATATTACACATTCATTCATAAATATGTCTCATTACATTTAACTGTTAATTGACAATTTCTCGCAACTGGCAAGTTTTTACTATTTTAAACAAGATGTAAATGTTTTTAGCTCCAAGCATCAAACATATTCTACTAAGATAAATCTTTTATACGTGCACTCGCTCGATCCTCTAATAGAGATATATTCACTTGAGAAGAATCCAGATAAGCGGAAGTGATCATATCTATCTGTTTTATCAGGGCATACATGCATCTGCTTAAATACCATGTGACAGTTAATTTGCTTTTCTTTATCAAGTGTCAGTTAGATTCATCTTGTACTTTATTTGATTGTTTGCATAAATTCCTATTAATTTATTTCTTTTTAATTACTTATCACTGTTGTGCAGTAAAGATTGGTCCTAGGTGCATACCCATACCGACACCTTTAGTTTGATAATTTATATAGTGTACTGCTTCTAGAGGCTGGTTTTGCTCACTTTGTAGAATATCCACCAAGAAATCGCAACGTTTCTGGTTTAATACCTGTCCCCGCTATCTTGCACATGAGTAGCACAGATTTGGTAATCTGATTGTTGTATCCTCCTAATAGACTTAGTAAAGCTTAGTAAATAACAAGAAAAAAAGAATAAGTTAATCAACAATGAGACTGCTCAGCTCTTAGATGGGTAACTAGTTAAAATCAATAAACAAATATGTTTTTATTTGTCTGAATTTTTGAGATGACACTTGATAATTTGCATTATTTAGATTTTTTTTACTATTGTCCTCATCTTTATTGCCAACTTTGACCAGAAACACCTGAAGAAGGCAAAAGGGCACATCAGCCGAAATGTTACCTATATAACAAGAAAGTTTGAAGAATCTAAATAATACTATTTAATGTATACCGTATACTTTAAGAATATATAAGGTGATATGATAGCCTTTAAAAACAATCAAAACTTATATTTTTGGTTGATTGGTTGGATTTTACAGCATGTCAACCCTTGTAGGGTCATTTTATGCCAAAGACATTTTGCTTTATTCATTCTTGATGGATGCTCAATTTCTTTTTTAAACTCATTTTTTCTAATTTAACCTATAGATGTAATCCTAACAAGTACTACCATTCCAGGACAGATGACCTGGGAGTAATGGTGATGAAGGAGTACTTCACATTCCCCAGAGCTCCAGAACTAAAACTTCACCATCAAATATATCAAGCTGAAAATAAACCTCATGAGAAACATAGAGCCTCTGTATCTGTTTTATCAGAATATTCATGCATATGCTTAAATACTTTGTGACAATTAATTTGCTTCCTTTATCATTACTTCTTACTGTAGTAAAGAGAATATTAGACCTATGTACGTACTAAAATGTCAAAATGTTGAAAATGTCAACATGGAGGATATTTCTCTTTTTTGAGGGAAATAAAATTATACCATAGAATATACACATGAAAAAAATCAATACCATACAACATAATCCTAAATAATGCTATCACATTGTTAAAACCAATTACTAAAAAGTATAAATATAAATACACGATATGTATAACTTCCTAACCGTTAGGCATGACATAACCCCAGACGGGTTGAGATGCAGTTAGAATCAATAAACAACAAACAAACAGTACCCATACTAACACATTTTATTTGATAATTTGTGTGATATACTGCTTCTAGGGGCCGGTTTGGAGCATGCGCCTTGGGATTCCCATGTTACAGATTCAATACCGGTCCCCGCTAACTCAGCGCATGAATAGCACACATTGTTTTATCTGATCGCTGTATCCTCTACTAGAAATACATTAAATTGAAAAGAGACCAAATGAAAGAGGGAGATCATATCTATTTTATCAGGACATCTATGCATATGCTTGTGATAATTAATTTGCTTACTTGACGGTTTGTCTGAATTCGTATTAATTTAATCCTCTCATTACTTATAGAGAAGATTGGTCCTAGGTGCATACCCATACTAACACACTTGGTTTAATAATTTGTGTAGTGTACTGTTTCTAGGGCCGGTTTTGCACAGTTTGTAGAGTAGCCGCCAAGGAATTTCAAGGTTCCTGTTTCGATACGCTTCCCCATCAACTTGGCATATGAGTAGCACAGATTTGGTAATCTAATAACTGTATTCTGTAATAAAAATACATTATCTTGAAACGAAACCAGAAAAAAGAAAGATATCATATCTACTGTTTCATCAGGATATAATGCATCTGCTTAAATACTATGTGAAAGTTAATTTACTTTTCATTATCAGGTGTCCGTTAGATTAATTTACTTCGTGGTTTGCCTAAATTCCTATTAATTCAATCTTTTTTCATTACTTCTCTCTGTAGAATAGCGAAGGTTGGTCCAAGGTGCCTTACCCATGCTAACACCTTCAGTATGATTGTCTAGTATACTACTCCTTAAGTTCATCGTATCGAGTTGCACACTGACTTAGTTGACCTGGATAAAGAATGATGAACACTTTTATTAAAATGTTGCTAATATCTTTACACTCCGAACTGCGACGAACGTGGGGAGATTCGAAAAGGTCAGTATCGCAGAAAAGAGCGTTATAAACATCGTATAGATATTTGCTTTTCTTAACAGCTGCCAATTAGATTCATCGTGTACATTATTTGATGGATTGCCTATGTTCGTATTTATTTCAACTTTTTTCATTCCGCTCTGTGGACTGGGGCTGTAGAATACATAGACAGCACCTCTGCTGAGTGCATGACCCCCCCCCCAACTAAGGCCACCTCAGAGTCGTGGAGCGACCTGAAATGCTTAAGGGTGGAATCTAAGCAGGCCATGACATGCAACTTTAAACTTTGGCCTTATTAAGGCCAGACGGGTGGTCGGCGATGAACCCTCTGATCAATCAGCTGGCCACGCCAAGTTCTAGCATCTATATGATTGTCCCAATCTTATTATACTTATAGCAACCATCAACCCTTTTTATCACTGGTTGCTTTTAGTACCTGCTGTTGCTTAAGTGGTCACCCAGTTATATGCTCATCGCTGCTTAATTCCGGTGATCTAGCGGTTACTGGTGTGACTTGACCGTAATTTAACACATTTTGTTTGGTTGCCAGGTCTGTTGTTGTTTTCTTTTACGTCATATCAACTATTTCCGGGTCATTTAATACCAAACAATGTCCTTTTTATAAGCAAAGGTCTCAGGTTGATTACGGTACCTACAGTTGCTTAAGTGGCCGCCTAGTTTGTTAATGAATAGGCTCTTTTCTGCTTAATTCCAAGGATCTAGCGGTAATCTGTCCTTTCAGTGTAATTTATCTATCTCGACTGAACAAAAATTACGAATGAAATATATCGTTAAATCGAACTTAAAGAACCTAAATTCCAATAACCCCGCCGAAAGAAAAAAAATACAAAAAAATAAGGGAATTCACCGAATTTAATGCCCTTTTTAGTGCTGATTGATTTCATTGAATGAAAGATATAATGCACTACTTATTCTACTTAAGAAATGTTATATTTGTTCAGGTCACTTAACATTGAACCACATATTTTTGAGTTACGTCTCAAAGATACGTGGTTCAAATTAACTGACCTGAAAAATGTAAAAGTTTTTAAATAAAAAACTTGTGCATTATAACTTTATTCATTAATATATCAACACTAAATTTTCATTAAATTCGGTTAATTCTCTTATTTTTGGTATATATTTTTCTTTCAGCGGGGTGACATACGATGGTGGAATTTATGTCCGATAAGTTCGATTTAACCAACTATATTTTTTCATTACTATTGTATTATTTTTCTTATCATCATAAAATCATAAAGTGCATATCTAATATAATACTTGCTTTCTGTGAGGTTTCTAATGAATTATAGATATAAAAGTTTGTTATTTTGTTTTTTTCGTGGAAAGAATTCTATTGAATCGCATAATGGAATATCGCATGGGACAAAATGATGTAGATTCTCTGACAGATCACGTAATAGTGAGGTGAGAACTGTCTGCATCAGTTGCGAAAAACATGCATGCGAAGACTTGCGTTTCTTGCCAATTCCTCAGAGTGCAATTCTACATTAGTCATTGACTCGATGTCATATTAAAGGTTACAATGTCTGGAACAAATGGTTGGTTGGTTGGTTGGTTGGTTTTACGACATGTCAACCCTTTCTCTCTGAATTTTTTAGATGTAGCTTGATAATTAGAATTATTTGTATTATTCGGACCTTTGTGCTCATTTTCATTGTTATCTGTACAATGTTTTGGCCGATGTGCCCTCCGGCCTTCTTCGGTTATTTCTTTCTGAGTTCAAAAAGGAGGTTGCCGAGTTCTAGAAGATTGCCGAGTCCGACCAGAAATACCTGAAGAAGGTCGTAGGGCATATCAGCCGAGACGTTATACAGATAACAATGAAGATGAAGACAATATGCCGAATAATACAAATAATACTAATGTCAACTCTTGTTGGGCTATTTCAAGTCAAAGACAGTTTTGTTCATTTTTCATAGGTACTCCACTTTTATAAACATTTTTTTAACTCAGTTTTGAAACTGACTTTTTTCTGTTTAGGATCCTCACAGGTACTACCACTCCAGGTCAGAGTATACCTCAGAGTAATGGTGATGAAGGGTTTAATCCAGAGTTGGAACTTTCAAAACAGGAAGAAATGGTTGGTTGGTTGGTTGGTTGGTTGGATTTTTTAGGGCATATCAAATCTTGTTGGGATATTTTGCAGAAGACTTTTTTTATTATTTCTTCATGGGTACTCACATTTTTTAAAACTCAATTGTCTTTTAATACACATTTTTGAAACTCATTTATTTGATTTTACCCATATATTGGACCTTAACAGGTATTAACACACCTAGGAGTCATGATAATGAAGGGGTACTTCATACAGAGCTTCAGATTTACTTTCCCCTTCTGCACAGGATTCTTCTTAGGATTTTAGGGTTTAACCCCATTTGGACTTTTAATTGTCTATCGAAAATCATAATAAATATTATATATATAGTATACAAATGCATGTATATATATATATATATATATATAAAAGATAGGAGAGTTGGAGTAAAATCTGACTGTATGAGTTGAGGTAAAAGGAAAAGTGAATGAAAATAATGACTCAAACAATTCCAAGTAGGAGAGAAATATTTCGCCCTTCTGACGCGAAAAACATCTTTTGTTTTGCTTTATTCAAAGCAAAATGCGTACATTTGTGTTTATAGAAGAGAAAGTGAGTTAGTGGTGGAATTGAGGGGTAGGGGGTTAGGGAGGATATGATTGAAATGAGAATAACATCATATAAAGTGGTCAGAGGATGGTGGTTTCTGTGGAAAGATGAGAAAGAAAAGGGGGTTTGGAGAAATGGGTAAAACTATTGGTTAGGGGAGAGTTTGATTTATTGCATGGGGGTGATATGGAGGTAGCTGTTGCAGGGTGTCATCGAATTAGGCCATCAGTTTTATGGTGGGTTAGGTTGGGAATTTTGATTCTTTGCGAATGGAGGGTGAGGAAACCAGATGAAACTGGGTAGGTAATCAATATCTATATAAACACACACACACACACACACATACACACACATATATATATATATATATATATATATATATATATATATAGAGAGAGAGAGATAATAAAGTTAATGAGTCAGATAAACCTACTAAAAGTTTCGCTAAGTGCTCTTCAGTGTTAAGATCCGACATTAATATTTGCACTTTTTACTTATTAGCTTTAGTTTCCTGACGGTTTTGTATGAATATATATATATATATATATATATATATATATATATATATATATATATATATATATATATATATATATATATATATAACTTGTTTTTCTTTGCCCAAATATTGTACAATATATATTGGTTGGTACGATTATCTTGTTCTTTTCTTTTTTCCAAAATTGTTTTTCTCCCCGGGTGATGTTTGGTAGTATATTTTTACAATCAAACTATTTGATGTTTTTTTTCTCACCGCGAGGATTTACCAACAAGTTTGGTATATTAGATAGATAGATAGATAGATAGATAGATGAAGTAGACATTCATAATTTAAATGTTTGACTTGTATTTGTGATAATTTTAGATATGCTTCCTTTCAAAATGCCTTCCACAAAATATGCCTATTTCTCTCGAAAATCTAACAATTCCCAGCTTGAATAAACTGTTTTGTAGCAAAATGAGGTTTCCTATATTATTTTATCCCGGGTATTGTCGGCAGTTCAGCTAATTCTGTATGTATATATTTACCCACCCCTCCGCACGAGCAGGATGCGATACAAGGTCAATTTCTTACGCGGAGTTTAACAGGTTTGAATTCAGAGTTTTCCTTCACCTAGACTGGTTACCTAGCCAGGGTTAAAGAGTCCAGTCTGTCCTGCTATTTATCCATAGCTGGAAGGAGAATTGGATTCATACCTTTCCCAAGGGTATTAACGCCATATGAAATGCTAAGAATTGCACTCGCGTTAATGAGTCCATTTCCTACGACTCTAACCACTAGACCACGCGCCTCCAGCTAGTCATGTATATACCAGGATACGACACATGGTCAAATTTTAAGTCGACCGTAACAGGTTTGAATTCAGAATTTCCTTCTCCTAGACTGGTCGCCGTACCAAGATTAAAGAGACTAGTATGTCCTACAATTTACCAATCAAGGGAGAATAGTTTTGCAATCGATCTCTGAATTGAAACCGGTTGTAAGTAAATGCGTTGGGGTGGCCTAAAGTCGGTATCAGCCAATCAGCGAGGGAGTCTATCCCCTTTTCACTAGGGCTAAGGAGATTGTTTTTGCATCTGAGGTGGAGCGCGCCAGACCTACCATCAGCTCCTTACTTTACCGCACAGATCCCTGTGCTACTCATACGCTGAGTTGGCGAGTACCGGTATCGAACTAGGAACCATGTGGTTTCTAGCCGAACGCTCTACCGACTGAGCTAACCCGGCTCGGTTGTACTCTGTTTTAAAAGGCAGAAAAATGGATTGATAAAGGGGCTTCCTGGGCCAAATCAACATCGAGGTTAAGGTTGTTATGAGCGCATATGAATTTCAGTATATTATTAATTTATAATTCAAACGATAACTATGAACGTTAATTAACCAACTGCTACTCATATGCTGAGTTGGCGAGATATCAAACTAGGAACCTTGTGATTTCTAGCCGAACGCTCTACCGACTGAGCTAAACCGGCTCGGTTCTACTCTGTTTTAAAAGGCAGAAAGGTTGGATAAAACAGGTTTCCTGGGCCAAATCAACATCGAGGTTATGAGCGCATATGAATTTCAGTATACAGAACTTATTAATTTATAATTCAAGGGGTTGTATAACAAACGATAACTATGAACGTTTACTTAACCAACTGTAAAAACACAAGGTTAGAGATTACATAAATGGTTTTTGTTAAGAAAATATTTCTATTGAGTTCGAAACTGAATCTTTTCTGCTATTTTTTCCTGTTATTTTTTTATTATTATCTAACATTGCAGAACACTCTATAGTATAATTTGTCAGTATATTGCTTTTCCTATGTAGAAATTATAATGCATTCACCATATGTTATCAGAGTCAATATTGGCCGGCACTGTGATGATCATTCCCTATAGTATCATCTTTTTTTGTATGCAATATGTCTTTTGGTTGTTCATGCCTGTTTGGTCAACAACAGACAAGCCGACCTATGTTTGTTCGGTTGAGTATATGTTATGAGTAATTCAAACGTTTCTTTTTTTTTTACTTCTGTTTTTTTTTTTTTTATTTTATTGTTTCTGCAGTTTGCATGGAAGAATATTCGTATTGGCACTGTGTGTAGCAATGGATAATGACCGCTTGCGTTTACGCGCTGCTGATTCCGAAAATTATTGAGCCAACGCAAAGAAGGTAATATAACGCTGGAGCAGAAATACTGACAGAAAGAAGAGGGGACATACAAAAAGAACATACATATATAAATACATATCGATAAAGAATGGAGACGATGAATATTTTAAATTAAGCGAACATGATAGAAAGATTGGTGGTGTTAATATGAATAACACTGGGATAATGCAATAATATGCCATATATATATATATATATATATATATATATATATATATAGAGAGAGAGAGAGAGAGAGAGAGAAGATGAAGAGAGAGAGAGAGAGAGAGAGAGAGAGAGAGAGAGGGCAAGAAAAGAGAGCGTGTGAGTGTTACAGAGAGAGAGACAGACAGAGGGACAGACAGAAACAGAGAGAAAGACAGTGAGACAGGCACAGACTGACACAGCCAGATACAGAGAAAAACAGGGAGAGAGAGAGAGAGGGGGAGAGGGAGGAGGGATGGGGAGAGAGTAAAGAGAGAGGGGAGAGAGAGAGAGAGAAAGAAAGAAAGAGAGAGAGAGTGAGAGAAAGATTAAATCTTTCAGACTGCGATTGTCTTTTCAGTAGAGAGTTAGACAGAGAGAGAGACAGACAGACAGACAGACAGACAGACAGACGACAGACAGACAGAGAAAAAAGAAGAGAGACAGAGAGAGAGACAGGGAGAGAGAGAGAGAAAGAGAGAGAGAGAGATAAAAGGAGAGAAAGAAAGAGAGATAGAGAGAGAAGATAAAATCTCTCGGACTACGATTGTCTTTTCAGTAAAGAGTGAGACAGAAAGAGTGACAGATATACAACCAGAGAAAGAGACAGAGAAAAAAAGATTGAGAGAGAGAGAGAGAGAGAGAGAGAGAGAGAGAGAGAGAGAGAGAGAGAGAGAGAGAGAGAGAGGAGAGAGAGATAAGATTAACTCTCTCGGACTGCGATTGTCTTTTCAGTAGAGAGTGAGACAGAGAGAGACAGACAGACAGACAGACAGAGAAAGGAACTGAGAAAAGAGAGAGAGAGAGAGAGAGAGAGAAGAGAGAGAGAGAGAGAGAGAGAGAGATGTTCTGTAATCATTTGTGTTTTACCTTGATGGTAACAGGTGAAAAACCGGACCCAGCTTAGATATTTACCAAAGGCTAGTTCTTGCTATTTTGGGACAAATTGATACAGATATTTTACCACCCGCCCCAGCCTCTGTAGAAAATAAAATTTAGAACTCACACAATTTGTTTAATTGAAATTTTACAATATATTTATTTTACAAAACACTAACAGAAATTTCAAAACAATTTTCATACCGTGTTATGTTTTTAGGTAAACAGAAAAATTAAAAAGTTTTTAGTTTTTAATAAAAAAAAAGTATCTTGTGCTGAATTTATACAAGGAGTTGGTTTGTAAAATATCTAATTAATTTGCCGATGAAAAGCGAAAAATAGATGTCTCTAAATACCAAGCAGGAACTGTTTTATGTCAGTTGTCGTCAAGGAAATCATAGAGTTAATAAGGTCAGGAAACTTGGACAACAAAATGTATATATACCCTACTTCTCTTGAAGAGAAGGAATGGTCAAAAGCAACGAAAATATAAACTGAAGAAGAGTAACACGAATCGACCGTCTCATACGACGTACGACGTCCAGAATGCAAATGGCGGCGCCCACCAGTCATTAATTAGAGACTTACCGGCGGCCTGCAACTAATATTTGCATAACAGCATGAACAGCACTCTAAGTTAACTATCAATAAAGGGAGGTTACTATAACCTACCCACACACAAACCTAAGAGTTGGAATAAATTTGAGATTTGCAATTGATTTCGGTGATAAAAAACAAACGGATACGTTTTTTTTTACGATGGCCTACTCATGTTTAGTCAAGATTTTACAAGTTCTTTTGGAATGGTCTCATAAATAAGGGAAATCTGTGCTGATTTATGTTGAGTTGATGCAGGAAGATTCATTCTAACCACCTACAATGCCGAGAAGGCAGTCTCGCTTAACACTCTTAATTCATGTCTCACTAACTATAGTCAACCACAAGACTAGTATGTTTCTCATGGTTGGGGGTTTGGACTTTGCCCATCATCGATTATTCACTTTTAGCAGATGGCTTAACATCCGGTAGTGTTGTATAGTCACAAACATCTGCGATTCGGTGATGGCTACAAAAAACAAAAACTGTTTTAAAAATAATGACTTATATTGGAAATTCCATAGTTAATTATCTCCCCCTGTCGCTAGGGGGCGAATCGACAACATCGTATATTGGCGCCAATACCAAAAACTTCACTTATCACGGAGCACCCACTGAGGGTAGTCGCCTAAATATCGGTCCCTACACTTCATTCATCACTTAGCCCAAAACAGGGTTTACTTCTAAGGACCGTTGACCTGGACGGAGGCATATTTTCACAGCACACTTTCGAAGGCATTGTTGTGCACAGACCACAGGCTGTCACAATAGCACACTACAGAAGGCACCAAGACCAAATAGTCTACTTGAAAAGGGCCCATTCATCGTCATTTAAAAGAAATGTTACCAGGGCGAGAAGCTTCTAAAATAGCATCCCCCATTACTTATCACTGAACGGTTACGAGAAGAAGAGAAACCTCCGAAGAAGCGCCTGATCAACATTTCCTACCGACGAACAGAATACCCACTACTCCAAGAACATTACTTAACTCAGATAAGTCGTGTAGCAAATACCAATAAAATTTGCAAAAAGTTATTGTATTATTTGTCAATACATGTATTATATTTCCATTTGCCTAAAACTACGGAGAAATAAGAGCTCCTTCGAAACCCATAAATACTCTTACTTAAACGTTTGCATAAACCTTATAAGTAAAACGTTTTCTTTTTTAATTACAAATACTTCAGTTTCCATAGCCTAAACAGTTAAATACTAGATATACTTGTGTATAAGTATAGCCATTTTATAAGTCTGGATGGGTGTTGTTTGGTTGTTTGGATGGATTTTATGTCAATCCTTGTTAGGTTAATTTATGCCGAAAGGGTTTTGTTTGTTTTTTCATTCTTGATGGTATTAACATTTTTATTCCTTTTTTTATTGTATTCACATTTTTTCCCCAGTTCAGTTTTTTTGTGTCGCTATTCCCTCCATCACTTATGTGGTTATTTTGGAAAATAAACTATGTGTACATCAAAAGCATGTCCCCATGTTCCTGATATGATTCATAAGAATAAACACGGAGAGAAACAAACACTCCGAAGATGTTTCCAACTAAAAGAGACGCCAAACAGCTATAGGAAAAAAATAGAGGGGGGAATAAAGATTTAACTCAACAAGTTTTTCTTGAGTGGGGGGGGAAAGAAGCTAGTCCAACGTCTTCTCGCAGGCTAAAATTTCTCTTTGCAAACACCGACTTCTTCTTCTTCGTCGTTGTCGAGTACTGGACAGTGGCATCTCGATTCCGGTGCCCGCGCTAAAGTGTCGCCTTTTCGCATTCTGAAGGACGCGGGTTCGATCCTAGGTAAGTCCTACATGCCAGGCAAAGCCTAGCCCGCTTTCTTCGAGAATACGGCAAATTTTTATGCCCGCCACTCAGCTCGTGTTTTCTGTCACAAGTTGGAGAAAATTGGAATTTATAAGATATAGCATCATCATCATCATTGGCAATTCATTCTCGAAAGACTATGATAAAAGTTTTTGTGTGCCCCTGAAGTTGCAGCGCCTCCTGTGACTATGAAGTCCTATGTTTGAGAAATATTCTCGACAACAGATTTTGCATTTGTAGGTTGTCCCTGTAGATGATGTTCCAATGCTTTGTTGCCGTTGCTTTCTTATAGAGCTCTTAGCTTCATGATGTTGTATCAGGGTGACTTCTGACATGTACAGTCCTCTATGGAGATTCTGCCGCCACCGAGGGCAGTCTTGAGCCAAATTTTCCCAGCTGGAAGGGACAATGCCAAAGCACCTGAGATCATTTTTGGGACATCCTTGAATTGCAGTAGGGGGCGACCAATCTGTCTTTTACCAGATGTTAGCTCTCCATACAGGATGTCTTTCGGGATTCGTCCATCATCCATGACCCAACCATCGGAGACGACGTTGTCTCAGTAGAGAGTACAACATATATAAAGATATAGCAACAATTGTAATAATAATGCAACAACTATATAGATGTGTTTGAAAAGTTTTTATAAAAAATTGTTTTAAATGTACATTGGTTTTAAATTCATTCCACTCAGAAAAGAATTAACAGTGATTGATGTGAATATTTACTGTGGAAAATAAAGTATTTACATTTGAAAAACAATAATCATTGTTTTGTTTTTCTTCTTCCTTGAATGTATGTCAGTTTCAAAATAAAATTTAAGATTAATCTTTGAGCCAGAAGCTAGTTAGACTGTTTTTTGTAATCTTAAACTCAAATTGATAAATGAGTGTCTTTTGTTTTTGTTTGGTAATTACAATATTATCTGTCTGTTTAAATAACGAATCACTTGATGTGGTGATCAGTGAATATATCTGTCTCGAGTTGAACAAACTAATCTATTTATGCTAATAAACTGTAAATATTGCATTCTCTTAAAATTGACGTGTACTTATCATGTGGTTATTTACTAATCTTAGTGATATAATCAATATGTAAATACCTTGGTACCCCCTCGCTATAATCTCATTGGACAGTTCATGTATAAATAGTCGAAACTGTGTTGGTTCTACACCGACGACCCGCTCAGGCGGGGGTCCAGTGAGCTTCGGCCACTGGACCGGTGAGATGGTAAATTAATAGCGTCGATCCCAGAGGACCATCCCTCCAGACGATACCTGCCCCCTTGACTTAAAGGGGCAGGCAGGGCTGGGTTTATTGCCCAGCGTCTGAGGCGCCCCCTTGAGGGGGAATGCCGACGGGATCGACGCAATTTTTCTACCCGCCACCCATGAGTCTCGGCTTGTGGGTGGTCCCACATAAATAGGGCCTTCGTGCCTGACTCGGTACGCGTGGGGTACTGGTAAAATAAACCTACGACCCACACTTAGTCGATAGCTGACGACCTTATGCCTTACAAGCTAATTTACTCGCTAGATGACACCTCGACTGACGGATGTACCAATTACTACTGCGATAATATACCAAATACTAACTTTAGAATATATCCCTTAACCCGGATATATCACTTAGCTTAACTGTGACAAATGGGCAGAAGTATGGGGTGCGCAGTGAGAATCGAACTCACTATCGATGGTTTAGCTAATCTAGCTCGCTAACCATTACACCACATAAAGCCATAACAGATCTACTCAGAACAATCAAAGAAATACTTGTATTTGATTATATAACAAAGAGAATCTACGAATATTCAGGAGATTTCAAATTTGGTCACACAACTAATTCCTTGAATTACATAAAATTGTAACTGCCCGCCACTTTGCTATAATAAACCTTTTCATGCTCACATTTATACACAAAAGCAATAAACGTAAAATTATTGACGGTAGCGCAATCTTAATTTTAAATACGATTACACAAAACCTAGGATTCTTTTCTCCATTCTTAGTGTGAAATCTCTACTCAAAAATGTTTCTGTCTGCTCGCAATCACGTCGCTCACCGTCTGTTCGCAATCACGTCGCTCACTATCTTTCGCAATCACCTCGCGCACTGTCTGTTCGCCAACACGTCACTCACCCCACTGCCAAGAAATTCGGCTCATTTATTACTCCACTCCTCTCCCACAAACCACCTCACTTCCGGTCTGTACTCTCATAAAAGAAACTTAACCTTCGGGGCGCCATTTCTTTTCCTAACCCGTGGTAAGAGGAGTTTCATTTGTTCTATCTTCATATCACACTTAGCAAAAGCAATGTTAAAAGATTTTAACATCCAACAGTAAAAAAAACTAACACCGCTTTTCTATGCTTTCGATTCTCATTTATATTAAACACAAAGGCACTCACAAAAATGACACTCAACTATTACACAAAATTATTTTCAAAAATTAAACTACCTAAATTTATTTACCTTTTATACACATCGAAATTTTCAAATTTATTACACACATTTAAGTTTCATACAATAATTCAGTAACACCTTTTCGTTCGTAATCTAAGTATATGTTGGCATCCTTCCGTCTT
>CM042158.1:58497339-58517339 GCA_023376005.1 Doryteuthis pealeii | reverse complement strand
TTCACACGTTTTTATTTTGAAATATAAAAATATGTTGCCCTGAAGAAGACCGCTTTTTGTATACTTAAATTGTATGTTTCTTTATTACTATATTTCTTCTATTTTATTTTGTATTTACAATAGTACTAAATAGAATACAACATATACATGGACAAACCCTTGTTTTATTTAAGTTCTACCTTTTTTTAGACATTAAATGAATATTGATAAAATTTGTGCTGAACGTCACTTTTTAATCATTCAAATTACCAAATATATATATATATATATATATATAATATATATATATATAGGTTAAATCGAACTTAACAGACCTAAATTCAACCATCCAGCCAAAAGAAAAAATAATCAGGGAAATAACCGAATTTAATGAAATTTTCAGTGTTCATATATTAATGTATAAAAGGTATAATGCACTAATTACACTGGTTTACAAATAAATTGAGGCAAGCACAAAAATATCTGTTTTAACCTAATTTGCGGGTGCTGAATTCAGATTTGAAAACCTCTAGTTTTTAGATATGCATTTTGTACACGTACTGTACATAAAGGCGTATATGCATTCAGGGTTAATTTCTAATATTGTGTCACTAATGTCTTCTTTTTTAGTTATTATGCAGGATAATTAGAGCATGGGAAGCATTTAAGTCAGTCTGTAGTGGCTTCCTTGGTAACACACGCGTACCAAATTACCAAGCCTGTATTGAGAAATTGCTAAAGACTTATGAGGATATGGGATGCCGAATGTCACACAAAATTCATTTTCACCGTTCCCTACTCAACTTCTTCCCTCCAAACCTTAAGCAGTGAGTGATGAGCACGGAGAAAGATTCCACCAAGACATTAGGAAGATGGAGAGCAACTATCAAGGCAAGTGGAACCCCGCCATGATGGAAGACTTCTGCTGGATGCTCTTGCGTCACATCCCGGGGGCAAAATACACCAGATCATCAAAGAAAACACACTTCTAACTGTCTGCGGTACTATGAATTGTGTACATTGTGTCATCCAAGTATATTTATTCCGTCAATGTTCTTTATCTATCCTGTTTTATCTGTAATAAGCTGCTGCAACTGTTGAAAAAGCAATAACTCTGTATATACTAAAATGGGACTATTTAAAAGACAGAAAACTAGTGGTGATAGAGCAAAACTGTTTATAAATTTGAATTCAGCACACCCAAATTAGTAAAAAAAACACCTATTCGCATTCTTGCCTAAGACAAAAAATATTTTTGTAAACCAGTGTTATCAATGGATGTAACAAAGATAATATTAATGCACAATAGAATGCACCACTCTTACATAAATAAAAACATCACAATCAGTATGTAATTCTTCAGTCTATTCACACTGACATGAAAGGCACCATCCAGTTTGATGGGTCCACCACAGACCCATTCAGCATTCGTCGTGGTGTCAAGCAGGGATGCGTGTTGGCTCCCACTCTGTTTGGGATCTTCTTTTCCCTCCTTCTGCGCCAGGCTTTTGGTAAATCAACAGAAGGAGTCTACCTTCACACAAGGACAGATAGAAATCTGTTGAATCCCAGCCGTCTAAAAGCAAAAACAAAGGTCAGGCAATTTGTCATTCGGGACATGCTAGTTGCTGATGATGCAGCAGTGGTAGCACACTCTCAGGAGCAGCTGCAAACACTCATGGACCAGTTCAACCAAGCCTGCCAGGACTTCAGCCTGACCATTAGTATAAAGAAAACTAAGACGATGGGTCAGGGTACTGGAAATACTCCCTCCATCACCATCAACAGCTACACCCTGGAAGACGTAAACACCTTCACCTACCTTGGATCCACCATCACTGACAACCTGTCACTTGATGCTGAACTCAGTTGCCGGATAGGAAAAGCTGCCTCAACTTTTGGGAAGCTCACAACAGAGTGTGGGACAACAGCAAGCTCACTATCCGTACAAAGGTACAAGTGTATAGGGCATGTGTCATCAGCACCCTCATGTATGGAAGTGAAACATGGACCTTATACCCACCAAGAGCGGCGGCTAAATATCTTCTACCTTCGCTGCCTTAGACGTGTACTGGGCATCACCTGGAGACAGGATCACTAACACAGCAGTCCTAGAGAGAGCTCAACTCCCCAGCCTGTACTCTCTACTGAGACACGTCGTCTCCGATGGTTGAGTCATGTACGTCGGATGGATGATGGACGAATCCCGAAAGACATCCTGTATGGAGAGCTAACATCTGGTAAAAGACAGATTGGTCGCCCCCTACTGCGATTCAAGGATGTCTGCAAAAAATGATCTCAGGTGCTTTGGCATTGTCCCTTCCAGCTGGGAAAATTTGGCTCAAGACCGCCTCGGTGGCGGCAGAATCTCCATAGAGGACTGTACATGTCAGAAGTCACCCTGATACAACATCATGAAGCTAAGAGGTCCATAAGAAAGCAACGGCAACAAAGCATCGGGACATCATCATCTACAGGGACAACCTACAAATGCAAAATCTGTGGTCGAGAATGTTTCTCAAACATAGGACTTCATAGTCACAGGAGGCGCTGCAACCTCAGGGGCACACAAAAACTTTTATCATAGTCTTTCGAGACTGAATTGCCAATGAATCAGTATGGATCAATGTTACATACAGATGAAATGACTTTAAACTTCAACAATCTGTTTAAGAAGTATCATTGTCAATTTCCGATATTTTTCTCATCAAGATTTTCAATACCTTCTAATCAGGGTTTTTTTCGTCTTTATATTTGTATTTATGTTTGGTTTTTGAATAGATGATCAAGGTTGAACGAAGGTTTACACAAGTGTTGTACTCTCTAGACCTAATTTTCCTTTGATGTCTATTTTTTTGTTAAAGAGAACATTTAACTCAAAGGCAGCATATGAGAACGATGTGGTAATTCAATGAAATAACTTGGCGCTGCTTCATATAAGATCATAAGAATCGTTTCAACTGTTTTCTAACATAGGGTAAACATGTCGAAATAAGTCGGTTGAATATCAAGAGGATTATTAAAGAGGAAACATAACTAAATAATGTTTTATTCATTTCTGTATTGAAAAATTTGGCTTCAGTCCTTGATATAATTTGAACGCAGCTTGTGGAAATAGTTAGCTAGTTAGACATAAATGAATAGATACTAAAATATGAAATTCTGAGAGAAGGAAAAATGATAGATACCTAGATTCATAGGTATTTATACAGAGAGATAACTTACAAAATATAACTCTATTGTTTAATCTATTAGTGTTTGTTTTTTCTCTAACGTATATGCTGGCATACACGATTAACATCTAAACGTAAATAAATGAACATTTCTCATGTTCCAGGTATAAAACTTGGACCTTAGATCCAGCAGCGTGCGGAAATATATATATATATATATATATATATATATATATATAATATATATATATATATATATTACATTTTTACTTGAAGGCACTTACAACGCGTGTATCGCATAAAATTCGATACTTTTTCTTATAGAAAATGAACTTGACAAGTGTAATCCCAGCAAAGGATGGCTCTGTGTGTAGAATACCGTACAGACTGTTTCGACTTTATTAAGTCTCATCAGCGGTATATACTTTATTCAGCAACGTTTCTAAAATAAACAAACATCCAAAAATCTTATTCACTTCGCCGAAGGGCATACGGTCTGTTTGTTGTTATTATTCTCTCAAAAACGCCATCTTACCTATTATGGTAGAGGCGTGTAGTATCATTTGACAAGCTTAATTTCGCTAGGATGGTCAGCTGTGTACTGTGGCCGAGGGGATATAGTGCTTCACTAGTGTTTCACTGTGTCTGCTGAAGTCCCGGTTTCGATTTCTGTCGGAGGGAAATCGTTAGTATATACCGCTGATGAGACTTAATAAAGTCGAAACAGTCTGTACGGTATTCTACACACCGAGCCATCCTTTGCTGGGATTAAACTTGTCAAGTTCATTTTCTATAAGAAAAAAGTATCGAATTTTATGCGATACACGCGTTGTAAGTGCCTTCAAGTAAAAATGTAATATATACTTTATTCAGCAATGTTTCTAAAATAAACAAACATCCAAATATCTATATATATATATATATATATATATATATATATATATAATATATATATAAGGTGTGTCATAAAAGGTATTGAAATTGAAGCTGTATTTACCAAGATAGAAATTAACAATGGATGGAACGATATTTCGTCAGAATACAACGTGTGTCTTAAAAGGACAAAAAATGTCAATACCTATATATATATATATATATATATATATATATATATATATATATATATATATATGTGTGGTGTGGGTGCGTGTATGATGTATTTCTCACTTGGTGTACCAATTTTATGCATTATTATTAGGAGATTGATCAATATATGTGATTGAGTGATTAAATAATAATAATAATAAATAATAATAATAATAATAATAACGAGTATATATATATATATATATATATATATATATATATATATATATATATATAATTAAATGGATGCTTATCTGCGGACATTTGGATTTATATACATTTTTACATGGTAATCTTCAGTCAGTAGTACACAAACTAATATAAATATTTTTTGCAGGATATGTGCTTAATTGAAGTCATATCTAATTTTGAAAATAAATTAGTTAATAATTAATGAACATAGGCGCGTATATATGTTCCAATATAAGGCTAAACAGATCGAGAAAATGTCAATCCCTAAATGTACATTTCGACCTATTAGGTCTCATCAGCAAAGTTATAGACATGGGAGACTGCTCCGTGTGTGACCGAAACCTCGACTGCCAAGCTGATAGGCGGGGATTCTAACCACTACACCAGCTGGCCTATCCCAGATTCTTCGTTCGTTTTGAACTTATTGATATACCACTTTGTGGGGACTTATCGCACGACAGTATAAAAGTAATTAAACAAACAATGTGTTTATGTTTTTAGCCGACAATTTTTGGAGGACATATGGATAAAAACACAAACAATTTCAATCAATTATTATTTTGCCTCTTTGAATTAACGAGGCTTCTTCAGAAATTTTTGTAGAATCCTCGTAAATTCGCAGAGGGAAATATTTTTTGATTGAAATTGTTCGTGCTTTTATCAACTGTTTTCCTCAACTTTTAATCCCACATATGCACACACACACACACACACACACACACACACACACACACACACAGATATATATATATATATATATATATATATATATATATTTTGTGTTTATATACGTATATGTATCCGTTTGTTTGGCCATCATTATGAAGCATTAAAGTAATAAATATCAGAAACTTGGTTGTTTTTTAGTCGCGTTTCGTTTATTTAGTAGTAGTAAATTTTCAGGATTTTTATTCTCACTTCTTCAGACTGTGTAAGGAAAGTAGTGTTGCTTTCATATATATATATATATATATATATATATATATATATATATATGTGTGTGTGTGTGTGTGTGTGTGTGTGTGTGTGTGTGTGTGTGTGAAAAACATGAGAAAAACTTACGACACAGAATTTTACATTATCGTTCGTCATCTGAGTAAATATCCTGGAACGTCTCTTATTTTATTCACGAAGTATATTGTGATATTGCCTTGCATTCTCGTACATAGATTACTTGAGAGATCTTACAGATTAAAAACGCTTTTGGCGTTGAATTTTAATCATAACCATATCTATATCTATCTATCTACACAAAATATATATATATATATATATATATAATATATATATATATATAGAGAGAGAGAGAGAGAGAGAGAGAGAGAGAGAGAGAGGGGGAGAGAAATTTCCATATGGACGATTTGAGAAATATAAATAATATAAAACTGTAGCAAGGATTAAAAGTTTCTGATTTACAAATGTTTTCACTCGGCTTTTATGCATAATAAAGATTATTTTTAAAACACTTCCTAAGAGTTCATTAACTACTCATCATTCTATGCATGAGACCAGATTCTGAAAATATATACTTGTATGACATAATCATTTTATGTAATATTTTTTTTACTTGCCTTCAGCAGAGCAATTCAAACTAAGTGCATTTGGTTGACTTTTAATGGAAAGTTGCTGAATAGAAATTAATCTAAAATAATACTCAAACGAATTCAAACCAAGTACACACTTATTTACCTTTTATTGGACGAATCCACCTCATCACCCAACCAATCATGCACGCAAATCTATATATCAATACTCATGTTCCTTAAAAGTACGACCGTTATCATCTTGCAACACACTCTGGTTTAAAATGATACCGTCCCAATCGTTCAAGAAAAAATCAAGAGGAAATGCAAAAAGCTAAAGCCTGATTATCTGTTTTTGCTTATCCAGCGAATTATTATGAGCGTTGTCACCTCAGCGAAAATAGGGACCAATCCGTTTTGATGATAAAGAAAAAAGGGAATAAAAAGTACATGCTACACATAATTATAATAGACGGGTTTTAAAATAGACAACACTTGACCATATTACCTTTAGGCGCCTTTTTGATCTCAATTAAAAAAGGACATTTTTTTTCATTTACACCGTCAATATCCCGTTGTTTGTTAGGGTTAGGGTTAGGGTTAGGGTTAGAGGTTAGTTTTATAATTTTTACAAAACCTAAAAATCGTATGTTAAAACAACCGGATATTGCCAGTGTAAATGAAAAAGTGTCCTTAATCGAGATCAAAAAGAGTGCCTAAAGGACATATGGTCCACAACACTATTACTTACAAAAATGCATCTTGGGTATAATGCTGAACGGCATCTGAGGTTGAAGGTCCAATTCTAGAGATCAGAGGAGGGAGTGTTTCCATTCATTACATTTAACCACGTGCCAAATGAATAGCATTCCATAACCGTAATGCATAAAATAACCCTAAACGTATTGACATCCCGTTTAAGTAAATCAATCAACCAAAGATACTCGTAAAAATAAACATTTACTGATATGAACTTTAGTTTCCGAGGCAAATATGAATTATATAGTCTATAGATATAAAATACATTTTCACAACATTGATAGTTACAGTGGTTCTCAAATAGTGCGCCTAGGCACTTGTGCGCCCCAGATCTTTTTCAGGTGCGCTCCGTAGTATTCCTGAAAAATCTATCCAGATATGAAAAGCATCCACTAACAAAATAAAAGCGTTTCAGAGAAAGCTACAAATTTGGAAAAGGAGAGCGATATCGAAATATTTCCTTTGATAAGTAATAATTGCAAAACTGAAATTCTGCCAATGATAGTTGAAAATTTATCAACTTTAGAAGAAAATGTGAGTTATTATTTTCCATCAATTAACACTGCGCAATATGACTGGATTAGAAACCCTTTTGTAGAAACTGCAATAGATTCTTGTTTAACAAAAACAGAGGATCTGAAGCTGTGCCCACTGATCGTGGATTAATGATTAAATACAAAGAATTGTCGCTTTTTGGATTTCTATAAAAAAAACAACATGTATCGATATCTAAAAAAGCGCTGGCCATTTTATTGCAATTTTGCACCTCATATTTATGTGAACTGGGACTTTCAACCCTCGCAAAGATTAAGTGTAAAAAGACGAAACATTGAAGTAATCGCAAGGTCTCATCAAATTCATGTTTCTCATTAACACAGGAATGAATAAACTTCATAGAGGTATGTTAAGTTTACTTTTGTTAAATGTGTTATTTTTTATATATTTAACAGTTAACTTAATAACATATTAATCCTATTTTGTATACAGTGCGCTATCAAATATGTAGTACTGTAAGTGCGCCCAGACTGTGTAAAGTTTGAGAACTACTGGTCTATTAGATGGGTCTATTCATAACAGAGATATTGCTAGGAGAATTTAATTAAGAAGAGTTATCGTGGATTTTGTTATTTCAGGTCGTTGCCATTTGCATGAGGGCATATATTAATTACAATACCTTGAAATGTTTAGAAAAATTAAAATAGTTTAGAGTTATCATACTCTAAACTATTTTAATTTTTCTAAACATTTCCATATATTGAAATTAATATATGCCCTCATGCAAATGGCAACGACCTGAAATAACAAAATACACGATAAACTCTTCTTAATTAAACCCACTTGGAAACTGGAAACCAGACTTTTTGTTGAATGAAAAGCAAATGGTCTTGGACGTTTAAAACGTAAAACGAACGCTGAAAATGGTTGCCGTGGATTTAAAAAATGTAAACATACGCTTAACTTACACTGTGTGTGTGTGTGTGTGTGTGTGTGTGCGAGTGTGTGTGTGTGTTTGTGTGTGTTGTGTGTGTGTAAACATCAGTATGTATTATATTAAATTAATGAAAAAAAAATATATATCCTATTTAATTGAAAGAAACAACATAACCTATTTACAGAGAAATATGTACACTTTCAATGGAAAATGTTCTTTTAACAAACCGACATTTGACTATTATATATTTATTTCGACCAGAATAAATGAGCTTACTCTCATAAGACAGCCAGATACATAATGAGCAAGAAAACAGTCTAGAAAAGAAAATAGTTTTCTTCTTTTATGAAAACAGTGAAAACTCTCCTCTTAAAACACCCCACATAAAATTTATATATGATGACAAAAAGGAAAAAGTTATTGTGTCTCGATTACGTATGGTCACACAAGTCCTACGTACTTTTCTATACTGACACTTTAAATATATCAACGGGTTTATATATTTTCCTCTCGTTCTAAGTTAATTCCAAAACACACACACACACACACACACACACACACACACACATATATATATATATATATATATATATATATATATATATATATATATATCATCATTATCAAATAAATAGAGTAAAAAAACTTTTGGCTTATTTCCTAGTTGAGTAACATGATATTACAGGGTGACCCAGAAAAAAACAGAACGCAAATTATTTATTTCCCCATTAAACTAACGCTAAACCCCAACCCTAACCCTAAACCTAACCCTAATCCTAAACCCTAACCCTACCACCTCTAGTTGAGTAACATATCACAGAGTGACCTAGTAAAAACAGAACCCATAAATTTTGTAATAAAACTGTTCATTTTAATTTTTTTAAAGTTTAAGTCCAACAAGGGTTAGGGTTTCGGGTTAGATTTAGCATTAGGGTTGGGGTTTAGGGTTAGTTTAATGGGAAAATAAATAAATAATTGGGTTCTGTTTCTTCTGGGTCACTCATGCTACTCAACTAGGAAATAACCAAATATTGGTACTTTGTCTGCCTCGTGCATGAAAAAAAACTTCATCTGCCTTTCTCAATTTTGGAAATGTTGCAAAATTTACATCTAATTTAACTTGACACAATCTGACACACTCTCTACTTCAAGCAGTCAGACTCTATCTGTTTACTTGTTTTATTTATCTATTGCACTCAAATCTGACGAGAACAGCGTGCTAAAATAAATTTATATTTGAAGAATTTGTTAGTTTGTGGTGACCTACTTGGCCATAACCACATACTAACAAACAGGTTTGATTTTGATTTTATGGTCATCTACCACCCCCTTTTATTACTCCCATTTGCTACTTCCTCTACTCAAATTTCTCTCCAAGAAATACTACTCCTAATCATGTATCTCTTATTGTAACAGTTTTAACCCATTGACGGTAGGCCTGCAACGGACTTTTAGAAAATAATTCTCATTTTTGTAATCAATTTTGTAATTTTTTTAGTTTTCTATTTATTATTTTTCTTATATATAAAGTAAAAAAGTATGAATGATTGTAAGGTTTTTATTTATTTTATTTTTTTTTTTGATAAAAAAAATTTTAAAAATTAAAAACCTTACAAGCATTCATACTTTTTTACTTTATATATAAGAAAAAAAATAGAAATATAAAAAATTACAAAATTAATTACAAAAATAAAAATAAAATCCGTTGCAGGCCTACCGTCAACAGGTTAAAACTGTTACAATAAGAGATACATGATTCGGTGACCGAGATAAGTGTGGCGGAAGTGCTCATATTTGAAACTACCACATAACTTTTTTGCAACATCAAGATTTTCGTTTTGAATTCATATGACTTTCGTCTCCGCTCTTGATAGTACGGAGTATCAACAAGCTCTGAGGATGATTTTTATAAAATCGAAATATTGTTCAATATTAACTATGAATATGTTATAAAATGTTTTCACTTTAACAGCATATTGTGTTGTTTTCATATCCTTTTATCTATACTCATACAGTCGGATTCAAGTAAAATATAACAAAAGACTTAGAGCTTTTGCATATAGTCTATTTCAGGAATCTTAGACAAAGTGTCTAACTCCCCGACAGCAAATGGTCAAATATCTATTTTATTACTCCACAGCTGGGGGAAATAGGACAATAAAAAATCTGTTTTCAAATGCCTTAAAAGTAATAAAGAATTCATCATTCGCATCTGATTATTTAGGAGAGTTAGACATTTTGTCTAAGCTTCCGGAAATAGACTATAACGCAAAAACTCTAAGTCTTTCGTTATATTTTTACTCATAAATTTGCTCTGTGACTCTAACAATAAGAGCACACATTGAGCTCTACAAACTGCGACACGATAAAAAAAAATCCTATGTCGTAAGGTAGATTTCTTCTCCGGACTTTTGATTATATATATATATATATATATATATATATATATATATATATATATATATATATATATATATATAGAGAGAGAGAGAGAGAGATGTACTTGGATGTTAGTATGTGTGTGTAATCACGGCAATGCTATTTAGCACAGTGAGATAATGAACTGTTTTCTCGGTTGACAAATGTCATTCCCATTAAGTGAAGAAAATTGAAAATGAGGAAACTTTACAGACCTTTCGGCCATTATTCACTCTCTTTTCTGTCGTCGTACCGCCAAACTCTGCAAACCTTCCCATTGCAAGCAAAGCAACAAAAAACAAAACAAAAAAAAAAAAAAACAAAAAAAAACATAAACCTCAACATCAACACACGTAGGAGAAATAAATTAGGATGATCTGATCGTTGACAACTGATTGGCCTTCAGGATTTTTACAGAGAAAACTTTTAATTAACGCCGTCAGCAAGTCAAGATTCAATGTTTTATTTCTTTGTTTATTTCGTTTATTTATTTTGTTTATTTTATTTATTTATTCTTTTTATTTATTTATTTATTTATTTTTTGTCAAGATTCAATGTTTTATTAATTTTTTTATTTCGTTTATTTTGTTTATTTATTTTGTTTATTTTATTTATTTATTTATTTTGTTTATTTTTTATATATTTATTTTTGTCAACATTTTTTATTTATTTATTTTTTAAAGATTTATTTATTTATATTTTAGCTGTTTATTTCTTCTTGTTGAATTTTGTTGTTGTTGTTGTTGTTGTTGTTGCTGCTGTTGTGATTGTTGTTGTTGTTTTAAATGAAATTGAATTTGATCTTCTCCTTTCTGTTTAGTCATTATTGGTAAAACAGAACGCTGGGTTTGTGACAGGGTAATGTAAATGAACGTCTGCCGTTGTGTGTTCAGGCGAGGCCCTGGGTAAAAAGAAAAATTTAACTGCAAAATAAAATAAATAAAAACCAGCAATAATAGCTTGCTTGAAATCATATAGAGCATTTGACAGTCTACTACCGAAGGCAAATAAAGTTTTCGAAAACTATTGTTGTGTTCTCTTCTCTCTATCTATCTGTCTGTCTATCTATCTATCTATCTATCGATTAATCTATTGATCGATCTATCAGTAAAGCACATTTTAATGGCTGATGAGTAAATCAAAAAATATTTCCTTCTCTTGTTGCAAATCAAGATAGCTAGATAGATAGATAGATATATAGGTATGAATAGACTGAGATAGATGGATTTCATGAGAAGTAAATATGATACTCTTTTTTTAAATACTACCCAGAAATTTTAAGCTACCAAATACTTAAGGTTTTTGTTGTCTATGGAATGTTTTTTGTTTTGTTCATTATTTGACTACTTTCATTTTTTAATTTGTTTAATACAGATATTTAAACATCTACAATATTTTGACTTCAATTTTTCGGAAGTAGTGGTTTGTTTTGTTTTACTGCATATCAACCTCAGTGGGTAATTTAATGCTGATAAAGTTTTGAAATAAATCAATTCTTAATGGATAATACAATTTTTTATGAATACATTTTTCTATTTAACCCATAGATGGGACCCTAACAGGTACTACCACTCCGGGTCAGCGTGGTCCAGGGAGCAATCGTGATGAATGGGTGCTCCATATTCCCCAAACCTCCAGAACTGGAACCTCACCATCAGATAGAATTTAACCTCATTCCCAGGACATGTAGACCCGCAGCCACCGCCTTCTAGCACCATATGATAAAAAGGGGTTGGGACTTGCCATAAGGGCAATAGGGTAGGGAAAATCATATAAGTGCTAGGGCTTGACGTGACCAGCCGATTGATCGGAGGGGGCCGCTCCAACCGCCCGTCTAGCCTAAGATAGGGCCAAAGTAGAGTATATCATGTCATGAACTGCTCATCCACCTGGGCTCTATCCTTAATCATCACGGGTCGCCACCCACGGCCAACAGGTGGCCCCATTGGGGGAGTCTTACCTCTCTGCAGAGGTGTAGTCGGTGCATTCTAACGCCCCAGGCGACAGGGCGGTGGAGGTAGTGGCTAATGTGCTAGATTGAAATATCGTAGTAAGCGAGTTCGGACTCCAGTTGCAGATTAGGTTCACTTTCGGACTAATTCCTTTGAGAATCCCATGAACCTCGCATCACGCATCTATTGATTAAATATTACGACTACTTTTATTCTACAAGGATGATTTTGCATTAAATAAACCATAAAGGTTTTGATATGCCATTAAACAAGGGAAAAAACATAATCACCAAAAACGGATATACACTTTAACCCAATAACCACTAGAACTAATTAATTGATGTTTTTTAAAAAAGAAAAAAAAAACAACAAATAAACAAATATTAATCAATAATTACTGTTATCAAGATACCATTAATGTATTTACCCAACCCTTCCTCAAAATTAGGATTCGACACAATGTGCAATGTCAATACAGCTATAAGGGGTTTGAATTCAGAGTTATCCTTCCAGTAGACCGTAGAATTGTGGAATGAATACCTTTCCCAATGTTATTAGAATCCATGATAAAAAACAATAAAATCGATAACTTAAATTTTCATCAAAATACGTAGATTTATAATGGCTGAAAAATGGCATTTTGTGGGCATCTTTGAAGCCCCATATCTTCCCCAATTCTCAACAGAATTCAACCTTCTTTTACTATGTGATACTCCTTATCGAACTCCATGAGAAAATCATATTAAATTGGCACTTTAATTTGCACGAAATTGGCCATTTTCACCCACTCTCAGGGGGATTAACAGCCTCAAATCTCACTTAAAACTCCGAATTGAACACTTTTTTCTCCATCAGTAATTCTATGCATCTGAACCCATGAGAAAAAACGATAAAATCGATAACTTAAATTTCACCAAAATACGTAGATTTATAATGGCTGAAAAACGGCATTTTGGGGCATCTATGAAGCCCCATATCTTTCATATGTAAAAAAAAAAAAAATAAATAAACAGTCAGATTCAGGATTTAAACTCGGATCGACATGGCCATTTTCTACGAAAACAATCTTTTCTTTTCGAGAGCTCAAGATATTCAACTGCGAGAGAAAAAGAAAACTAGTAAAACAGCTTGTTTGAAATCCTATACAGCATTTTACAGTCTAGTAGTGAAGGCAAAACTTTTTTTCGAAACTATTGTTGAAATCGTTTCTGTCTAACTATCTATCTATCTATCGTTAATTAATTGATCGATGTATCTGTAAACCAAATTTTAAAAGCCGATGAGTAAATCGACAGTTACTTGCTTGAGTTGTAACAACCTTTGGTAATTTTCACCTTTGGTTGTTAAAATTGTTAGCAAATAAGTCAATCAGAGTAACCTCCCTTGACTTTCATTTTGAAATAAGCCGGTAGCTATTTTGAAAGTCTCCGTGCGAAATAAACAAATCTTAGAAACTTTTTCGAAAACAATACAACTGCATCCTTTAACACAAAAATAACATAAAATGTGTTCTTAATAACAATTAAGTTCATTTCAGATAATACGCACGCACTATTTTATGATAGGAATTTAGTCAACTAAAGGTGAAAATTACCGCATTTACCGTCTAGTAGTGGAGGCAAATAAAGTTTTCGAAACTATTGGTGAAATCTTTTCTGTCTATATATATATATCTATCTTTCTATCTATCTATCTATCGATTAATTGATTGATCGATCGATCTGTAAACCAAATTTTAAAGGCCGGTGAGTAAATCGACTGTTACTTACTTATGTTGTAACAACCTTTGGTAATAAATAACCAAAGATGTGTTGTCCTATACTTAATAAGATTACTTCCGTGACCACCACATGTGTATCCGGTCAGCTGCTCTTTTGATACGCTCTGCGCCCACGCTATGTTCCTTTGACCCGCAGAACTGGTATCGATGCAACTTGGTCGGAGCGTCTTTGTGACGGGTTGAGAAATTAGTGGAAATGAGATAATACACTGTTAACAAAGACAATGGTTTTATTAATATATATGATGGATGAATATATGTTACATAATTGTTAGTACCCTAACACTTATGTACAATTAGTGTAGAAACCATTAATGGCTGTTATGAGCTACAGCCGGTGGCCTTTAAGTAGGATGTCATGGAGGATTGAGTGACACGTCTTGATCTTATCTTGATCTCTTTTCAGGTGGGTCCCGTCAGAATCGGTGGAAAATGAGAAAGAAGGTTTCTTCCGGTTTAGATTACAAAGAGTTAGTTTAGTTAGTATTGGCCAACTTTAACGGCTTTGAATTCAGAGTTTTCCTTTTCGTAGAGTGGTTGCCTAGCCAAGGTTGAATAGACTAATCTGTCTTACTATTTACCCATGACTGGAAGTTGAACAGTTGGGTGCATACATTTCTCCATGGTAGTAGCGTGTAAAATAAAATAATTTGAAATCGGATAAGAAAACAACCGTTACACTTTGATAGCTTCAAGATATCCAACTGGGAGAGAGAAGAAAAAGTAAACTAGTAAAAACAGTTTGCTTGAAATCATAGAGATCATTTGCCAGTCTACTACCGAAGGCAAATGAAGTTTTCGAAAACTATTGCTGTATTTTTTCTGTCTATCTATATGTCTATCTATGTATGCACATGTATATATATATATATATATATATATATATATATATATATGTAAGTATATTTATGTATATATTATATGTATATTTAAATAAATAATATATACAAACAATTACAATAATAAAAACAAAATAATAAGCACAACTTTAACAAATATATTTTACACACAAACAGAGAGAGAGAGAGAGAGAGAGAGAGAGAGAGAGAGAGAGAGAAGAGAGAGAGAGAGAGAGAGAGAGAGACTCACTTTTTCGTTCACGTTCTTAAAATAAAAACAAATAAATAAACATACACACACACGCACGCGCTCACTTACACACACACACACACGGTTACACAGACACCCAAATGAAAACGATTAATCTACTCAAATTTCCATACAAGCTCTGTCACTCTCCCTCTCTCACCCATCCTCTCTCTCTCACACACACCCTCTCTCTCTCTCTTTCTTTCTTTCTCTCTCTCTCTCACACACTCACAACGTAAGGGATTGTTCGATGTCATTTTCAAAACCGTTTATCCTAGCGTTCATAAATTACGAATTATTCTAAGAGCGTTAATTTTCCATTCAAAACATTTTTAAACAAACTGATCAACAAAAACTATCACAGTCTCCTTATTATTCTTTGATAAATTTTACTTTTCCTTATATCAATAAAAGCCCTGAAGTTGATCTCCAAAACAGATTGAAACACTGCAGCTTTGGCTGAATAAATATCATTCATTTTATTTGAACCTGTGTTTTTTTCAAATGTTTCACTATATTACATACCGTCGGATTCACTTCCATGTTTCTCTTCGTATCTATTTATCTATCTACCTATCTATAAATCGATTAATCAATTGTTCGATCGATTGATCTGGAAATTAAAACTATTTTAATGAGTAAATCACCAGTTACGTTTTCATTTGTTACATTTGCCAATAAATTACCAAACACTAATGTACACTTTCAGCCAATAATTTATGGAATTAATTAATTGATTTTAAACTAAAAAGAATACAAGCAGAAATTTATATATTGATAACTGTGTTCCTAAAGAAAACTTGTCTGTTAACATCTTACAACACCTGATTAAAAATGAAACGATCCAAATGAATGTGGTCACCTCAGCTAGTATATATATATATATATATATATATATATATATATATATATATTGTGTGTGTGTGAGTTGGTCACTGTTTCAGCTTTTGCTGGAATGGCGTACCAAAGGCAGTATTATTGGTAGAGTGCTTAATATAAAATAGAGTTGTTATATGATATAATTAAATAAATATGTAAAGGTTTTACATATCTATTTATTAGGTGACAAAGGAACATTCACGTTTGAACATTCATTCCTTTGTCACCTAATAAATAGTTATGTAACCCTTTTTATATTATCTTATTATATATATATATATATATATATATATATATATATATATATATATATTTATATATATATATATATATATATGAGGTAAGGTAGAAGGTAAAGCAGACAAAAAATAATAATTCAAACAAGTAGAAGTAGGAGATAAATATTTCGTTCCACTTTACGTGAAGAACTTCATCAGTCTAACTTTATTCAAAACAAAGTACGTACATTTGTATTTATAGAAGAGAAAGTGAGTAGGTGATGAAATTGAGGGAAAGGGAAGTTAATGAAGATTTGGTTGAACAGAGAATAACTATCAAGTAAAGTGGAGGGTGTTTTGAGTAATTATTTCTGTCCACTTTTCCTTCTACTTAACTCATTCTGTTGGATTTTAATCCAACCTTCCTATCTTCATATATTCTCTCTCTCTCTCTCTCACTCTCTCTCTCTCTCTCTCTCTCTCTATATATATATATATATATATATATATGTGTGTGTGTGTGTGTGTGTGTGTGTGTGAGTGTGTATGTGTGTGCGTTTGTATGTGTGTGTGTGTATTTAGGGAAGCATTCATTCATTTATACATGTAGAATTAAACAAAAGACACGTCGCCTGTTATCAATTTTGTGTGTGTGTATATATATAAATGTGTGTGCATATATATATATATATATATATATATATATATATATATATATATATAATTGTGTGTGTGTGTATATATATATATATATATATATATATATATATATATATATATATATATATATATATATTATATGCTGATATCGACTATTAGGTAGGTTCCCCAAGGCGAAAGAGATGACTTTTGATTTGTAAAAAAAGGGTGGGAAAAAAGCGGTCAAATGAATGCCTATAGACTCCTGAATATTATACTTTTTTCTTAAGCGTAAATGTTGTCTATTTTGAAGTTTGCTGTGGGTACCACCAATTTTCCCCGTGAAATTTACCCCCCACTATATTTAATATAATAAAATTTGCATAAAGGTTAATATTATCTTCAATTTTTTTTATTCACTGAAACATTAAACAAACTCCAAATTATTTTTTAAAAATTTGTTCGGCTTACGAAAATAATGAAAATTATAAACGAAAAACAATGTTTACATTTTTGCACCGTTAAATCAATTGAAATTTAACGTAGCCAAAAACAAGTTATAACTAAGGTTTTTTATAATTAATGTCGTAGAAAATAGACAAACTTTTATTAATATATAGCTTTTCATATATTGTTGCAGCTTGCTTATCGAAATAAAGAACACAAAAAATAGTCCAACTGACGTTAACTGCGTGAAGTAATCACTTACGCCCTTTTATTATTACAAATCCAAAGATGACCGAAACGGTGGTTCAGTTTCTTATTAACCAATATACCACAATGTATATTTACTAAAACCTCCGCACGAACAGGATGCGACACTAGATCAATTTCCCAAGCAGTGTTTAGCGGGTTTGAATTCAGAGTTTTCCTTCTCCTAGACTGGTAATCTAGCCATGTTAAGGAAGCCAGTTTGCTCTACTAGTTACCCATAACTTGATAGGAGAATAGATTGACGCATATCTTTCCAGAGTGTATTGGTGCTATGTGAAAATGCAAAGAGCCCCGTCTAGGATTTCAACTCGGGTCGACGTGTCCATTTTCTATGAATCTAATTATTACACAACTATTGAAATATTTATATATATATTTACCAACCTCTCCGCACAGGCAGGGATGTGACACACAGTCAATTTTTAAGTGGAGTTCAACAGATTTTAATTCAGACTTTTCTTTCTCCTAGACCGGTTGCCTAACCATGTTTTAAAAGCCCAGTCTGCCTAACTATTTATCCATAGCTGGAGGGAAAGTAGGATTTACACCTTTCCCAAGGGTATTAGTGATAAGTGGAAATGCAATTACCACATCCAGGATTCGAACTCGGACGACGAGTCCATTCCCCATGACTTTAACCATTACACCACGCGCTTGAAATACTTATATAGCTTCTATCGTCCATACGCTCCAAACGACGATGTTTTGGTTCAGCAATAGGGGCCACGAAACACATCGTATATATTCAAAGTAATTCAATAAATTTGAAAAGCTAGACTGACCTGTTAATAATGATTACATGAAAGTCTAATATTCTATGGGTCCAACTGACTTTTAATTAGTAATGCATACTAAACTCACTAGTAATAAACCTAACCATATTAATTCCCGATTGGCACTTGATTAATATAAATGGTAATTGATTAGAAGCAGACTGCAAGATACTAAGAGAAACTATATTGGAAGAAGAATATAATGCATTTAGTCTATAGTTGTGAGATCATATTATATATATATATATATATATATATATATATATATATATATATATATATATCAACCCTTCGCAAAAGTAGGTTCTGGTACAAGGTCAATTTCTTTAATGGAGTTTTATTTTTTAATTCCGAGTCTTCCTTCTCAAAGATCAGTTGCCTACAAGACAATACATTGACTTTGTGTCATATCCTGATTATGCGGAGGATATATATATATATATATATATATATATATATATATATATATATATATATATGTGTGTGTGTGTGTGTGTGTGTGTGTGTGTGTGTGTGTATTGAAGTGTGCTTCTACTTCTATAAATTTCATGAAAATGACAGGGACTATATATTTAACTAATATTAATAAAAAAAATATATTGTTTAAAAAATGAATCTTAACAATTAACGTCTTCCGGATATGAAACATGAGAACGAAAATCAGGAAATGCTATTCTCTTCAACTTGCGAAGAAAATTAAATTGTTGCATTATTTCAACCATCTAAGTGTTTGTTTCGTATCTGTTTAGTGACATGCTGGCTGGTAATCTGAGATGTAACCATACTGATTCGTATTTTTTGTGATTTCAAGAATTATGTTCTATAACGAGTAGGTAACCAGGCGGTAATTTCAGCAATTCAAATATGTGAGAAAGTTTGCATATTAATTCAGTGTGTTTATTCAATGATTGATATTTTTTTTATGTAAGATTAGTATCTAGGAACTTTTTGAGGTTTAAAGTACATTGAAATTGAGTAACATAATATCATTTTGAATGTTTAATACTATGCCATTTAATATTAGAATAACAGCCTTCTCTTTAATATACATTATTGTTTACGCAACCTATATATATATATATAATATATTAAAAGGACTCTCCCGTTGATTATCGACGTATGAGGGTTCATACACACAATGAACTCCGATTTGTTTATAGTGGTGAAGGCTAGTGTTGGACCATCTTTTTGGCACAGTCGATAGGAAAGAATTGGTGCATCAAGGGTTGCCACAAACTCAATCAACGACCAACCTCAGGAATTCTGAATTCAGAGTTATCCCTCTCCTAGAATGGTTAATTACCCAAGGCTGAAGAGTCCAGTCTGCCCTACTATTTAACCATAGCTGGATGGACAATATATGGATTCATACCTTTCCCAAGGGTATTAGCACT
>CM042158.1:58439839-58489839 GCA_023376005.1 Doryteuthis pealeii | reverse complement strand
AACACACACACACACACACACACACACACACACACACACACACACACACATATATATATATATATATATATATATATATATATATATTATATATATATATATATTAGATAATATGTATGCTATATTTTCAACCAGTCAATGCCCGATATGTTCAATTTCTTATAAACAGAGCAATATAAATAGTAAATGAAAAAAAAGTTTAAAAATCGGCTATTTCGTGGTTATGTTACCATTTCCACTCTGAATATAACAATGAGCTTCATCAGACCGCTAATGTTTATCAACAATTATATATTAGTTTTTATATTATTTTATATTAATAGTATATTTATATTTATGTTATGTGTGTGTGTGTGTGTGTGTGTGTGTGTGTGTGTGAGGACTCATATGCGTATGTCTATACGTGTATAAATATGTATATGTGGATGTATATATACATATATCATAGGGATTGATGAATTTACTCAAATTCTAATATTGCTCATAGACATCTTATATCTAGTTATCTTAATTAGAATTTGGGAACTTATCCGGCTACTAGTTTTAACGTATATTATAGGATACTCTTGTTTCCAAAATAGACCCACATTTTTTTCCAGATGAACGCTATGTAAAAAGAATTAAAATTGATCACTCCACATGATAAGAAACATGATAAGATAAAGAAATAAAAGAAAAATTTGAACTGAAAAATCCTTAACAGGGCAGACATTAAGCTGCCAACTGGACCTACCCTATGCTAATGGAATGCCTTAAGCCACCCATATACACATCTACCACCGGGTCAGGAATATAACCACCTGCTAAAAAAGATAAGATGAATTGAAACCTGATACCATCACAGGGATCAAAAGAAAATATATAAAAGAAACCTCAGAATTTATCTGTATACCATTTTCAATGAGTTAGCGGTCTGATGAAGCTCACGGGTATATTCAGATACCTGTGAGTGGAAATGGTACCATAACCATAGATTTGAATTAAGAATTTCCATTCTTCTCGAATGGTTGCCTAATCAAACTTAAAGAACAAAATCTGCCCTACTATTTACCCATATCTGTATGGAGAATAGTTGGATGCTAATCTATACAAAGGTCATTAACGTTTTATGAAATGCAATCTGCCTCGTCATGATTTGAACTGTCTCACCGAGTCTTTTTCCCACATCGGTAACCATTAAAACATGTGTCTACATATGTTTGTTTATATGTGGATTTTTGTGTGTGCTTGCACGTACACCTGTGTGTGTGTGTGTGTGTGTGTGTGTGTGTGTGTGTGTATTTGTGAGTGTTTGTGAATGTGTCTGTGCCTTTTTATCTCTGTGCCTCTGTACGTGCGTGTATGTGTCTCTGTGTGTGATATTTAATAAATAATTTTATTACAAAATGGATCGGAATTGTTTTGGAAACTCGAGACATTACTCAAGATAACATAAAGAAAAAAGAGAACAATATAATTGCGTAATATTATTAACTGCCTATGAATTGTTTCTATGCTTCTTTTGTTGGCTATACTTGCAAATCGAATGGAAAATTAAAACATATTACAGGGTGACCCAGAAAAAAAACAAAAACATTTTCCCTAAACTAAAAAACCTAACCCTAAACCCTAACCCTAAAAATTAAACAAAACAGTTTTACTGGGTCACTGTATACAGTGGACAGAAGTGTCACACATTATTTATTTTCCCATTAAACCACCCATAACCCCCAACCCTAAATTTAATCCTAAACCCCTAATTAAAATTAACAGTTTTATTACAAAATTTGTGGGTTCTGTTTTTTCTGGGTCAGCCAAATTTTCGGACCAATTTGCAAGTTTTAGCCCTTTTTTTAAATTAATTGCAGACGTAACTATCGTCCAAACTGCCCTTCACAACAATGTGAACGTGTTGCTGGTATTTATTTCCCTATTAATACAAAATGTTTAGTAAAGTAAATAAGCTGTTTCTGTTTAAAATATTTTTATTCTTTTTACATTTAGAGATAAAAAATATAACAAAGTGCATTCTTATATCCCGAGATGTAGGATGTACAAAATTGATAATAAAAACAGTGAATATGTTACAATAATAATATTTGTTTTATTTATTGTCACTGACAGAGAATACAGTGGGATTGTATTGGATAACAGTTCAGCCCAATGTATCATACGTGTCGTCACATATGAGGCCAACTGTCAGCATTTTGTCTCCCTTATTAAAGAGTATCCAGTTTGAATCGTCAGGGGGAGATAAATCTCCCTAACATGTATGAAGTGACACGAGCTGTATTATACACTTATTTACCTTATTGTTATATTTTTTTAAAGCTGAGCAAATATATATATATATATATATATATATATATGTGTGTGTGTGTGTGTGTGTGTGTCTGGCTGTCTGGCTGTTTATATGAATATTTATGTACACATATATATATATAGTATTAACAAAAAGTAATAAGACAAGCAGGAATATTTCTTATATTCTCAACTAGTTTCTATCTTTGGTCATCGTCAGGAGAACATTTCTTATTTGAAGAAATTATTTACAGATTTTTTGAAAGGGAGCATTATAGAAGAACTATAAAAATTGAAGTGCTTTTGAGGGTTTGACATGCTATTAAAATCCGGGTAGACGAGTGTGTTAGTAGTAGCAAGTCCATTTGTTCCGTGAAGAACCTCTCTCTCTCTCTATATATATATATATATGTATACTTATATGTGAAGAAAATATAGTAACAAACCTTTTTTCTACACATTTTTCAAATTCAGCACATACAAAACACCCATCATCTTTTATCCACACAACGAGATTTTTAAAGCTATATTTTCCTCTATCATTATAAATTTCCAATATCTGGAATGGCTTTGTTATTTCAATTTGCTACGCTAGGATAACATTTCATTGTGCTTGTGGGCGTGATAATAGAATATCATGCGATCAAATCAAATGTCTGTTCGTTTTCATTATTAGAGACGTTTAGTCGATGTACACAATGACGACATGAAATTGAAAATCAAATAAACGCGTTAAACCGCATCTATTAATGAAATTCTAATTTGGATGTTTGCTGAGTGTTGAGTGTCCCTTTTATCGCCATTACTCCCTGGTCCACTCTGATCCGGAGTGGTAATACTTGTTAGGGCCCTGGGCATGGATTAAATAGATCAACATAAAAATAAACATAGATAAAAACCTAAAAAACGAACTAAAACCAACTCATATACCCCATGATGACGACTGAGGAAGCAGTCGAAAGCGCTCGGGCTAACAGTATGAGAAATATCCTATTTCAATTGGATCCAAACACCACAAAGATCGCCAGACGACTGGAAATGACACAGATTCAAATAATGAAGAGAGTACTCCGTGTTATTCAATAACACATGCCTGATATATATATATATATATATATATATATATATATATATATATATATATATTTCAGGCATGTGTTATTGAAGAGAGACAGAGAGAGAAGGGGGAGACAAACTTTTTCTTTGAGTAACAGTAAATCTCATCTGGTCTCTGGGGTTTTTCCTGAATATTCCAGTTGATTTCAACAATGCTGTTGTCTGGATGGTCTCAATTCTTCATCTGATTTCCAACTCCGTTAGTCTTTTTTTTCTAAGCTTTTTGTGAGCTCGCCATATGCCCCAACTAACATTGGTATGAATTTCATCCTCATTATTATTATTATTATTATTATTAGCAAATATATGCACCCTCCGGGTGCAAGTATTTAAGTTTTAATGTAATAAAATATTGTATTAAATTAGAAAGGCTAATGAAACTAAATGAGAATACAGATAAACATATTTGAAACAGAGGGAGTATAATAAAAAATGGAACAACTGAAACTTACTCTTCCATCACTCTCGTCTTTCATTGTTATTATTTCTTATTTAAGTATTTAGTTATAAGAGGAAGTAAATAATAAAATGACAGTTATTTTATCTTGTTAATGGATTTCATTTAAGATTCATTGAAGAGATTTTTGCTTATATTCATTAAAATAAAACCAAACAGTTAGAAATCAATAATGCTAAGCACATATTTATTAAATTCGATTTTTTAATATTAATATGCAAATTAGCCTTCCCGTTGACACTGTAAACCACTATTTTGTTGTATATATAAATATAATAGCATGTTGTCAGTATGTAGACATAGTTAACAGTATTAATAATGTAAGACAATTTTGTTAATAATTGAGGTTTAGATAAAAATAAAATCGTGGAGAATGTGATGTCAATAACTAAGAGAATTGTGACTTGAGTAGGAATATAGTTTCGGTTACAGACGGAAAACACACAATCTCCATTATAATAAGATTATTATACTTGTTGCAAAATATTTCACATCAGTAACAAGTAGTGGGCTTCATTAATTTTTTCCTTTAATTTAATAGAGCACCATTCTAGATGTAACCTTTGGTATCATGGGGTAACTGTATCAGTCCCTCTATTCTTGCCGCCCCAAACATACATAAATAAATATATATATGCCCCCCTCTCTCTCTCTCTCTCTCTCTCTCTCTCTCTCTCTCTCTCTCTCTCTCTCTCTCTCTCTCTCTCTGTGTGTGTGTGCGTATTGTTTTCAAAACTGTTTTCTCAGTTTATTGTTCCGTATATCTTTCAAAATCTTATTTCGTCAATTATATAAAAACTTACTTCGTTATATGCTATTTTATTTGATTAGTTTTCTCATGAATTGAAATGAATATCTAAGTTATTTTTCTTAAGGCCGAATAATATATATTGAATTTATTACACACACACACACACACACATATATATATATATATATATATATATATATATATGCATGCACACATAATTATATATGTATATATATGTATAGATAGATAAATAAATATACATACATATACTTGTATATATATGCATATATATAGATAAATACCCCCACACACTCACACAAACAGACATATATATATATATATATATATATATATATATATATATATATATATTAATTCTATTATTCTATTATTCTATTCTAATGACGCTGGCAGTAACTTTTGCAAATCCATCCATTATTTCATAGCCATTTCTTTATGAAGCATTTCATATTCAGCCGTACTGAAAAATGTATGCAGGAAACAATTCATCATAATTTTTGTTTTATCTTTCCAAAATAAACGATAAAATGTTGTTGATGATATTTAATATGTCTAGCTAAGAATGTCACAATATCAGCTATGTCGAATATGGTTGTCTTCCCCCTATGCGATTTTCAAACCAAGTGATTTTTATTGTTTGAGTTCTTTTTGCTATAAGTTGTTGCGTGGTGCATTATGGGAAGTATTAATCGGTTTAGTCTGGCTAATTTTGATTTAGTTTGTGATGCATGCTGGGATGTTCGTTTTCTTTGCATTGGATTTAAGAGAAGGCGTTCAAATCAACTCTATAATACCCGTGGTATGTTATTTTACTTTATTGTGTTTAATTATGTTATTGTGTTTGATTTGTAATTTTTTCCTTTAATGAGTTTAATTCATTTTGTTCTTTATTCTGATGGGTTTTTTTTTTTTTATATTCATTTTTGTTATATTTTTATCGTTATTGTACCCTACCTATGAACATTCATTCCATCTTCACAAATACGGGAGTATTACACTGACTGTCTCCACACTTGACGGTAAGCTTCATAAGCAAGTGGAACAATTCACATACCTAGGTAGTAATATCTCATCCACAGAAAGCGATGTTAATACACGTATCGGAAAGGAATGGTCGGCCACAAATAAATTATCAGTCATGTAGAAATCCTATCTCACTGATAAGCTAAAGCGACAATTCTTCCAGCCTGTGGTTATATCAATACTGCTGTATGGCTGCACCACCTGGACCCTAACGAAACGCCTTGAGAATAAGCTACTTGAGAACTGCACAATAATGCTGCGTGCAGTCTTGAACAAGTCGTGGAAACAGCACACCACAAGGAAGCAACTATACGGCCACCTGCCCCCCATCTCACAAACTATCCGAGTGATACGGACTAGACATGCAGGACACTGTTGGAGAAGCGGGTGAGCTCATAAGCGACGTTCTCCTGTGGAAGCCAACACATGGATATGCTAACGTTGGACGCCCACTAAAGATCTACATTGACCAACTATGCGAGGATGCTGGTTGCTGTACAGAAGAACTTCCAGGGGCAATGAATGATAGGGAAGGTTGGCGGGAGATTGTCATAGATATCCGTGCTACTTGTGCGACATGTTGATGATGATGATGAATTTATCATTGTCTTTGATTTGTAATTCATTTTTCCTTTAACGAGTTTAATTCATTTTGTTGTTTATTTTGATGTTTTTTGTTGTTATTTTTATATTCATTTTTGTTATATTTTTATTGTTATTATACCCTACCTATGTACATTCATGGGTATGTCCCAATCTTTACAAATACGGGAGTAGCTCAGTCGGTAGAGCGATCGGCTAGAAACCACAAGGTTCCTAGTTCGATACCGGCCCTTGCCGACTCAGCGTATGAGTAGCAAGCGGATCTGTGCTGTAAAGTAAGGAGCTGATGGTAGGTGTGGCGCTCCACTTCAGACGCTAAGATAATCTTCTTGGTCTAGCGCAAGTGAAAAGGGGATAAACTCCCTCGCTGATTGGCTAATACCGACATTAGGCCGCCCCGACGACTTTTTTATACTGACTGTGTAGTCTGATATCACTAGCAGTGGTTTACCTTTCTTGACGCTGTTAGCCAGTATTGAATTTTTATGTTATAAAGATTCTATTTCATTTCCAACCTCAATAACTTTGGTTATTTTTCATTTAGTAACCTTTGTCAGGTTACAATAGTAATTATTACTTTGTTTTTATTATAATTGTTTTCTTCATATACATTTACTTATTCATTTATCAATGTAAATTTATACTATAAAGCTTTCAGAAATTCATGCACACACATACGCACACACATACACACACACACACACACATATATATATATATATATATATATATATATATATATATATATATATATGTGTGTGTGTGTGTGTGTGTGTGTGTTGAGTATTTTGACAGCAAGTTATTTTTCAGGCTATGTTAACTGGCATAACACTTTACTTCTTTATTATTTGGATCTGTGTCTTTTCTAGTCGTCTGGCGATCTTTCTGGTTTTTGGATCGCCATAAACAACACTTAATTAAAAGAAGACACAAGAAAATCCACCTCCCCTATATTAGGAAAATACCAACATTATCTAAACAAATAACAATAAGAATCGCCTACAAATTCATAAAAAATTTAAAAAATAACATCAATAAAATAGCATTCAACGTCGGACATAACATATTAACTATCTTTAATAACAAACACACTTAACTTGCAACTCTCTAAAAATAACAGACTCTTCAAATTAAAAGAAAACTAAAATAACAAACTAGAAAAACAAAAAACAAACATAGATAAAAACACCTAAAAAACGAACTAAAACAAACTCATATACCCCATGATGACGACTGAGGAAGCAGTCGAAAGCGCTCGGGCTAACTGTATGAGAAATAGTTCCTAGTTAGATACCGACCCTCTCCAACTCAGCACAGTATGAGTAGCACAGGGATATGTGCAATAAAGTAAGGAGCTGATGTTAGGTGTGGCGCTCAGCCTTATACGCAAAAACAATCTCCTTGGTCTAGCGCAAGTGAAAAGGGGATAGAATCCCTCGCTGATTGGCTGATACCGATTTTGGCCACCCCAACAAGTCGTTGGGGTGACCAAAATTACAACTAAACAAAAACTCAAAGCCAAGTAGAATGTCTACAGAAATTAAATTCAAACAAAAAACGAAGTGTATTTAATACAAAAAAATGTTTTTACTGTCATAGAGAGAAGCCATACTGATCTACCATTTCTCGATCTGGATTTTTCCCCAACAAAGAGAGAGAGGGGGGAGAGTGAGAGGGGGGAGAGTGAGAGGGGGCGATGGATAGAGAGAGAGAGAGAGAGAGAGAGAGAGAGAGAGAGAGAGAGAGAGAGAGAATGTAAAAATATTAATGTAGTAACAAATGGATTTATAACCGTTAATCGTTAAATCATTTACTTCATTAACCATTTTTTTTTCTTTTTCTTCTTTTTCCTTCCTTGTTTTCTTTATTTTTTCATTTTAGTTGCTTTTAGTCTCTCTTTCTATCATCACAATTATTTTTGTATTTTTCTCTTTTTTTCTTAATTATTCTCTTTCCTTTCTTTTGTAACTTCTTTCTTTTCAGTCCATCCTCTCTCTCTCTTCACAATGTGTTCCTCTATTTCTTTTTCTATTCCCTCCAAGTATAGCTTGTAATACAAAGTCTTTACAACTAAACAAAGAATCAAAACCAAGTAGAATGTCTACTGAAATTAAATTCTTACAAAAAACGAAGTGTATTTAATACAAAACATATTATTACTGTCTTAGAGAGAAGCCATACTTTCAGTTGAATGAAAGGGATAATGCTTTCTTCCGTCAGCTAACAAAACCCACGCCATGTCGTTCTTAGATCTGTCCAAAAACGAAGATCTAACATAAATATAATTATTTCTCTGAATGTTTGAGATGAGGCTTGAAGATTAGTATTAGTCCGAATAACGCAGATAATACATATAATTATTTTCTTACCCATAGATGGAAACCTAAAAGCTAATACCATACTGTTCAGATTGGACTCGGGTTATTGTCAATAATGGCGGGACTCCACACAGCTCCAGAACGGGAGCCTCACTATCAGATGCTGTTCATTGTTATACCCAGGATACCCCCTTTTAGGGGAGGGCAGGTTATTGTCAATAATGGCGGAACTCTATAGAGCTCCAGAACGGGAGCCTCACAATCAGATGCTGTTTATTGTTATACCCAGGACACCCCCTTTTAGGGGTGGGCAGGTAAGTCTCTGATGCTAATAAAGTAAGCGAATCTAATCGTCTTCGATTAGGTTATTTTTCAGTTTCACACCCTAATACCTTTAGAAAAGGTATGAATCAATTATTCCCTATGCAACTATCGTTAAATAGTAGGGCATACTTGTCTCTTTAACATTAGATAGGCAACCACTCCAGGAGACGGAAACTTGGAATTCAAACCTGTTAAACTGTGCTTACGAAATTGACCTTGTGTAACATGCTACTCGCGAGAAGGGTTTGGTAAATATGTATTTTTTAGTATGTGCTATACGCAAGCGAGTTATTGATATATTTTTTGACTAATTTAAGTTACAACAGCTATTAATTACTTCAAATTATCAGCTGGAAGCTTATTATTCTAATTAAAATTGTTCAATTAAACGTGAATAATCAAACTCAATGAGACAAATAATTACTTTTTTCTTTTGAAATTCTCGGTGATTATTTATGTATCGAGGCAACATGGCTTCTCCCATATAATTCTATGAGGAACAAATTCTAATTTATTTCAAATCTGTTTAATAAATCCTGGGAATAATTTTAATTCAGTTTGGTGGGTTTACTGGCATATCAATCCTTGTTGGGCTATCTAATGCGGATATTCGTTTTTCTTTAAAAAAAAAATTCCTATCGACAGACTCAGCGGTGCCGCTCGCTTGGCTTTCTGTCGTGCAAGGTTGTGGTCCAGGCAGAAGATAAATCTTCATACAAAAATGCGTATCTATAAATCTCATGTTTGCACTATAAATCCTCTTGTACGGCTGCGAAACTTGGGACCTGCGCAAGCTTCCGGTATTTGGCCGTTATTGCCTTGACTATATCATCCGTTTTCGATGGAGGCAATTCATTTCTAACACCTTTACTCGGACAAGATGCAGAATATTTTCCCCCAGTTGGCTCTTCTCACGAGACGTCCTCGCTGGCTTGCTCAGTCCAGTGACATCATCCGTGAATCCATCGACCTTGTATGACCTCAGGGCTGGAAAAATACGAAGGGGGTCAACTGAAAACCGTGATCTGCCACGAATAGTATGTGACACAAGGTTGTGAATATGGTGCATTAAGCGAGGATCAAACAGGCAATTCAGTTTTAATGGATATTCGGGAATAGCTTGATAAAAATTTCACGACGAAACGCCTTATATGATTTTTAATATCTCTATCTAATTCTAATAATTTTCAAACATATCTATTTCACGCCTAGATCGGATTCTAATAATGTTACCAATCTGGGCCATAATGAACCTGGTAAAAATAATAACGAAAAGGTAACTCAAATGGGTAATTTTCACCTTTAGTTGTTAAAATAATCTATAGCAAATTAGGCAAATAGAGTAAACCTCACTTAAAAACTTAAATTAAAACTAGCCAGATAAGAATTATTGAAATATTCCGTGCGAACACCTTAGAAACTTTGAAACAATTGAATAAATAATCTTCTTAATAGAATTGTTTAAAACCTTTTTTTAGTTGCAAGGAAAGTAATTATAACTATCATCATAATGTCGCACAAATGCAGAGTGTTCGTAAAGAAGAAATTTATAATAATAGTTAGTAAACTTAGTATACATTGCTTTCCATATCTGGATAGATCTTACTGGAATACTACGGAGCGCACCTGAAAAGGCTCTGTTTGAGAACTATTGCCATATGGTAATGCAAAACATGTCTTGCTGGCAGAAAATTCAACCAGTAATTAATTTGAAGACAGTTGAAAACGATTGAAAATGCTCTGTCCTCGTCTCTCATTGGCCAATTCTTACCGGAAGTGCCTGCTGTTGTTGGGAAAGTTCATGAATAAAAGTGGCACTTTTTCGTACATCTTATATCTTAGAGATAATATTATGGGATACTCAGTAACCAAGGGATGTTAATCAGTTTCATTATTAACATAAACAAAAAAATATAAAACTGTTTTTGAAAAATTAGTATTTGTCATAAATCTATCCAATTCTTAAAGATATATTTTGGTGGGTGTATCACTCTTTCACTATTTTTATTTATCTCACAAGAAGAAAATAATCAATAATCTTTTTATTTTCCTTCTCTTTGTCAAACACTCACTTCTTTTACCTGAAAGTGAAAGTTGAAATCTGTTTTGTTTTTTTGTTTTATGGCATATCAACCCTTTTCGGGTTATTCAATGCCGAATCAAGTTATTTTGGTATCAGTTAGATTACAGTACCTGTTGTTGATTAAATCATACCCCATTAAACAGGTTCATCGCTGTTTAACTTTGCTGATCTAACAGGACGAGAACAAGGGCTTTCAACATGACTTGAACGTAAGCCGAAATTGAAAATTAATTTGAATTTTAGCAGAAAGGTTGTGTGTGTGTGGGAGTCGTGCGTTGTATTGCTGTGTGTGTTGTGCGGTGTGTGTGTTTGTGTGTGACGTGTGTTGTAGTGTGTTGGTATGTGTGTTAAAATCCTTCTAATTATCGACGTGAATCAATCACCAAAGGAAAGTTGACGACCAAAAGTACCTAAAGATACAGTTCAATCTATTTCAAAATATAGGACAAAATATTAAAGATTAAAAGTAGGGAGGTGTGGATTGGAAGATGTATTAAATGCATAATTTTTGCTTTAGTTTGTGTTAACACACACACAACACAACATTATATATACAATTATATATATATTTATATTTAGTACTAGAAGTGGTGACCCCGGAAAAACCCACGGATAGGATTTCTGTGAGAAGAACTTTTCGCGTATTCTTTCGAACCAATTTACTATCGTACGAGTGTCTCACGTATTCGGTTGTCCAGCTGTTCCCCCTGTACCATCTAATGGAAGGAGACACTAGGGTTTACTGGAAACCTCTTATTTTTTTTTTGTTTTTTTTTTTGTTTTTTTTTTTTTTTTTTTTTTTTCTTTTTTTTTCTTAATCAAGAAAAAAATAATGAAAACAACACGGCAGAAAGCTGACGCTGGTTTGTATTTCGATTGAAAGGCACAATACATATCTACAATTAATGTTTTTACATTCAATTAATTATTCATTGCCTGGACAGGTGAAAACAACGACGCGTTGCCATAGTCATTTTTAATTGAATCACACTCCCAGAAGAGTTTCTTCCTAACTTATCTCGCAATTCATTTTCTTCTTTTTCAAAGAAACGTTCACAGAAAATTTTTTTTATTGGGCAGTTTGAGAAAGGGGAAAACAATTTCTGAGATTCATCTTTTTTCATTTCTAATTATTTTTGCACAGGCACATCTTCACTCACATACAGCTTCATGTGATAATATATGGGATGGCGGATAAAAAAAACCCAACTCCAGAACAGTAGTATGAAGTCGTGAGTTATCATTTTATTATTATAGTTATTTCTTGTTTTCTCCATCCCAGAATAAAGTAAGACTACACGCCATTTTTTATAACTATTCGGAAGATTTGTAAGAAATTTGACTGATTGTGAACCCAATTAGGGTCGGGAAAGTGGAGATCATATTTGTTGGAGTTATTGGAACTAGTGGGAAAGGAAGAAGAAAATTAAGGAGCCTACGGGGAAAATAAGAAAAGAAAATTAAAATTTAACAAACAAAAAAAAAATAAAATCAAATAATTAAGAAAAAAAAAAATAAAATCATTCAAAAAAAGAAAAAAAATAAAAATTTATAAAAAAAAAAAAGGGATAAAGAGGATTTTATTAAACCATGATGATTTTAAGATGTAATTTTCTCTCCCAAATATTTTCGTTTGTGAAGTGGTTCGTGGAGTGTGTGTTTAACGTCGTTTAGATGATAACAAAAAAAAAAAACCAGGAAAAAATGAAAAACTAATGTCTTTTTCTGTTTTTTGTCTTTGATGTTATCTTAACTACGATTTAAAAAAGTTAGGGGGGGAAGGGAAAAGAAGGAAAAAAGGATAAAAAACCTAAGTTAGGTTTTTTTTTTACTTATAGAAATTTAGATACATTATAATTTTTTCCTTAAAATTAATTAAATAATAAATTAAAATTTTGGGGATATAATAAATAGGGAGTTTGGCTGATTTTTTTTTTTTTTTTTCTTTTTTTTTTAACTTTCTTTTTTTTTTTTTTTTTTTTTTTTTTTTTTTTTATTTTTCTATTTATATTAACAAAAATATCTGAAAAAATATAAGTGAGAAATCCCTTAGCCAATATAAATAAACTTAAATAAACAAAAAAAATATAAAATAAAAAAAATCATCTCTATGCTTTGAAAATGCTTCTTTGTTTCCAAGACAAATCCTCCTGGTGTTAGTAGATCTTTAAATAGAGGATAAGAATCGTGCAGAGTTTAATATTATTTTTAAATTTTTAAAAAAAAATAACAAAAAAATAAAAATAAATATTTCCTGGATCATCTCAAATTATATCTGTTATAGACCCTTTTTAAAAGGTAGGATTCTTAACCCTTTTATAGTTTTGTTGAAACTTGTTTTATCAAACACTTTTCATTGTCAAAACCATTGAGCAGTTAAGAGAGAAACTGCTTGTGTGAATGTCACTCAGACCAGAAGGAAATAAGTTGAAACTAAAAAATGAAAGAAAGAAAAATCTTTAAAATCTGTTTTGTTTCAACCTTTAGATGCTGACATATGTTGTTTTCGTTAGCGCGCATATCAACCTTGTGGCGTCATTTAATGCTAAAACTAGCCTTATTTATATTATGTATTATCTAGATCATATATATTCAAGTTACTCAAAAAAATTACTTGTTTTCAAGTTAGAACCAGTAGACCCTATGAGAAAGGCAACGTCTACTCTATATATTAATACTCGTAGGAAGCGCGTGGTGTAATGGTTAAAGTCACGGGAAATGGACTCGTCGCCCCGAGTTCAAATCCTGGACGCGGTAATTGCATTTCACTTTGCGCTAATACACTTGGGAAAGGTATGAATCTTACTCTCCCTCCAGCTATGGATAAATAGTTGGGCTGACTGGGCTCTTTAACCTTGGTTAGGCAACCGGTCAAGGAAAACTCAATTCAAACCTGTTGAACTCCGTTTAAGAAATAGACCTCGTGTCACATCCTGTTCGTGTGGAGGGGTTGGTAAAATATATATTAATACTCGTATTTTTTTTTTACGACCGTTATAATCTGGCAACACACACAGGTTAAAAATGAGACCATCTAAATCGTATTAAATGAATAGCAAAAACGCAAATACTGATTATCTGGGCTATATAATGAACCATTCCCTTTTCATCATAAAGAAGGAAAGGGAAGAAAAGGGATATGTTACACAGTAAAATATGATAAGAAAGAAATAGAGTAGAGGAAAGATGGAGAGGGGTGACCGCACCGACGCGATAAAGCTAATATGTATCAATCGGACATAATGAAAAGAAGAAAAGAAAGAAAGAAAGAAAAAATAGGGAGGGAGAGAGAGAAAAAATTAAGATTATTATGCTTTTTACATATTTCTCTGTAACGCAATAGCTCTTAAGTAAACATACTCTTATAGGTGATATAACCTATCTACATAATGGAATGATCCTACTACTACTATAGTATCAAAGACAATTGTAGCTTGAAGAACAAGCGATGCGATTCAGTTCTAGACTGTATTGTCGGGGTAACATCACTTTCCTTCTGTAAATTCTACTTTCTCTTGTCAATACACTTGTATCAACTTTCACCAGTCGTTTGACTTTATTTGTGACCCTTAACAACCCCTCAACATATACGAAACGTTGTAATAATTGAATTATCATACTGTGGTATATCCACAGGTCCAGCTCATATTTATTTAACCCGCAGCCGGCTGGGCTTAGAATACGCTAGCTGTCTTAGTAAGACTTGAATCACTGTTACAGAGACTGACCGACGGATGTAACAAATATTTTTTCATTCATATTTACAAACTCTAATGACGTATGAAAAATATGTCTTGTCCCTTCTAACGTTAATAGCCGATTCCACTTATGTGAACAATGGACATTGTCCATATTCCAGCAATAATCGAAACAAAGTAAAGGAAAAGTCCACATACGACCGATATTAACAGAAACAGGCAGACGGAAATGTTTGGCTCCTCGAAGTCAAGTGGTCTACGAGCGATCCCTCGTCTCACGCTTCATGGGGGGTTCGAAACAAGACGGCGACGGCAAAATCCCGCCTGTCGCGGATGTCAAGTCGACTGGCCCGTTCGCACACGCCGCCGCGTATGCAACTACGACAAGCCACGCCCAACGGAGACGGCAAACCGCCCCGCCGAACAGTCGCCGCTACTAACGACAGACGACCGCTATGGCAGGCTCCAGCGGAAAGAAAATAGACGCCTTTCGTAATACCGTGGCGACACCGACTAAGAATCCTGAACTGAAGCAAATGATCGACGAGAAGTCAGAACAAGATAAATTGACTACCACAGATTAAGTTTATGTATACATTGACATTTCTTTCCATTGCACGATAATTAATTGCTAATAAGATTTAGCAATTCTTCAAACTATTTATATAAAGGTTGTTTGAATTTATCCGCCTGTTTTGTTCTATTTCATTCTTACGATCAAGATCGGGAGTCGATAAATTTTCCCATAGAAGTTGTTGCATAAATTCCCGTGAGATCCATTTTTCATAGGCCCAATACACGAGGATTGTTTGACCGATATCTTGGAGCAAAAAATATATATCTTTGATTGAAATATTTTAATCTAGTTGTTTCAGATATATTTATGAAGCCAGATGTTCCGCTATTAATTAACAAATATATTTTGCGTCTTACTTGTTATTAGTTTATTTATACTCTAAGTTGGCTAATTCCGATATTTTTTTCCTGTGGTAGTACATTGCCCTCTGCGTAACTGTTAACACATACAGTAATTGGTAAAACATGTTTCAGTAATTATTTGTATACAGATGTGTGTAAGTCTTCTGTGACCAATGCGCAATTGGGAAAAACTAGGGTAATTCCATGTCAAATCAGCCAGGCCATCTTACCCAACACCTTCAATCTTTCTGAAATGTTGTTTATGTTGTTTATTGAATTTAACGGCATATCAACCCGCCCGGGGTTATGTCGTGCCTAACGGTTAGGAAGTTATACACAAAATAAAGACAAACGACTGCTGAAAGTTGATACAAGTGTATTGAACAAAGAAAATAGAATTTACAGAAGGAAAGTGAAGTTACGTCCGACAATACAGTCTAGAACTGAATCACGTCGCTTGTTCTTCAAGCTACACTTGTCTTTGCTACTTATAGTAGTAGTAGGATCATTCAATTATGTAGATAGGTTATATCACCTATAACAGTATGTATTTATATTTATACTTTTTAGTAATTGGTTTTAAAAATGTGTTAACATTATTGGGTATTATGTTCTATGGTATTGATTTGTTTCATGTCTATAATCTAAGGTATAATTGAAATATAATTGTATAATTGTATAATTGAAATCTGAAATGTTGTACACGCGTGTACTAGGTTAAAGTTAGACAATCCTCCAAATTTGAGCTTCCAATTTCAAAACTTGGCCGAGTTATGTCGATTTTAAACTCGAAACATTTGAGGGCGGGCGATGACATTTTGTAATCTATTTTTGTCTATAAAATGAGTTCAAGGGCTTCCCTACTCCTAAAAATTAGTTTATAGAAGCTTTTTGATCCAAGGAAAGACCCAAATTCACATTCTTTATGCTTAGAGTATGTTCTTTGAATTATACCTTCGCTAATGGACTAAAAAATAGAAAAGTTACCAGTTTTCTATGTGTCTTTCAAATGTGTTGGCGCACCAAATACCACAAGGCTACCAAAAACAAAACGTTCATAAAACTATCTTAGCAATTAAGCCATAAAGGCTAATACATTACAATAATTCAAATCCATCCACACACACACCACACACACTCACATATATATATATATATATATATATATATATATATATATATATATATATATATATATATCATTTTTTATTTATCTATTATCTTTTTATTCTTTAATTTTCTTTAAGTTGCGCATGAATTTCACGATCAAAGTCATGCCACATTTCGAACGATTACCTTGATCGTATTTCGGATGAGTTACGTCACACAATTTCGAAAGAAAATTAACGACTAAAAAACGCCCAATCCGTTCACTTCATTTAATTACTTTTTTGTCCTCATATACAGCATTTCATTTTTTTTTCTCCAAACCGTCTCATATACCTTGAAAAAGTGTTAAAGTTCACCCGAAATATCGGAATTGATCAAACTAGGAACAGAACAACAATCGAATATTAACATTCTGTTTTTTTTTTCTATTTTTCTTGTTTTTGTTCTTTTTTCCAATGCTTCAAAAGACAAACAACGTTCACAAGAACATAACATTACATATATATTTATACATAATTATTTATACATAATTATTTATACATAATTATATATATATATATATATATATATATATATATATATATATATATATATATATATAAACAGGTTTGAATTCAGAGTTTTCATTCACATAGACTAGTTTAAAGAGAAACCCAGTCTGCCCTGATGGTTACCCATTGTTAGATGGTACTTGTGTTGTGACATGCAAACAGCCTCGCCCAGAAATAGAACTCGGGTCGACGAGTCCATTTCCTACGCATCTGATCATTAAATCAGGCACCTCAAAATCTAAGCATACATTGTTATAAAATGTGATAAGATATTATGATATTGTTGATTTTTTGCTGAGTACAGTTCGAAAGCATTTCTTCTAATTCCCAGTAGTCTCAAGATCAATAAATTATGTCAGAATTCGTACACAAATAATGTGTGACGCAAATAATTCATTGACAGTTTAGAAATTGAATGAATTTTTAGTCCCAAGGCGGCAAAATTTCCCACTTTCCGATGGAAAGTATAATTAATAATACATAGGGAATATGTTGCTAATGGCGGCTTCTATTAAACATGTATGTTCAAGTTATTTCTCAAAATCCAAAATATTACACTTTCTAATGCATTACATATATTTTCTAATAATGTGATAGAAAAATATGCAAAACCACAATTGATTAACTAAATGGTTTGTGCTGATCATTGCAACAACATTTCAATAATATTCAAGAACTTGAGAATACAGGCTATTAAATATCCATTAATTGTTTAGTCACGGATATTATGAAATATGTAGGTTTTAATAGGGGCTTATTCACGAATGAACAGGGGAAATGATATTTGCTACATTCGCATAGTCAGCAGTAGTGTTATATATATATATATATATAATATATATATATATATATATATATATATGTGTGTGTGTGTGCCTGTCTGTATGTCTGGGTGTATATAAACACCTTGTCCGTAATGGGATCTTTCTTCACTTTAGTTAACATGTGACATGTTCGCAGAATCAGCAGTATATATATATATATATATATATATATATATATATATATATATATATATATATATATAACCCTAACCTGTATACAGGGTGACCTAGAAAAAACAGAGCCCAAATTATTTATTTATTTTCCATTAAACTAACCTAAACCCCAACCGCAATCCCAAATCCTAAACCATAAACCCTAGTTGTTGTTTTTTTACACTGCTTCAGCTACGGACTTCAATCGTAGCTGGGTTTTTTCAGTAGTCACCGGCTAGCAGTTTTGAGGCAAGAGGCCAGGAAGGAACTCTGCAAAGATTACATTGTTTGTATTATTCAGACTAATATCGGTGTGGTATATATGTGATTGATACTATTTTCTGCATAAATAAAAAGACTAAAGACAGAGTTTATTTTTTTTAAGCCATACGTAATTAAAAACAACCTTAATCCCCTAAAACTCACTTCGCAAAATGTTAATTCATAGACTGTGTTAAACTGTGATTGGGTACCACCAAAAAACTTTCCGTTGTAATTTTCCGACCTAAATCACAAGTCAGCCCTACATTCCATGAATTAACATTTTGCGAATTGGGTCTGTGTGCACATGTTTGTGTGTATGTAGAGAGAAAATGATACACGCACATATGCTTGACATCATTCTATTTATTTGTATCTCTCTCTTCATATATATATATATATATATATATATATATATATATATATAATTGTAATGTATCAGATAGCAAAATGACTCAACAGTAGACTATATCGTCCTACCTTAAATCCCACACAAGGTAAACCAATCTCCCCACCAAGAAAATTAACTCAAATAAATCAAAGAAAACTAGAATAACATATTTGACCATTCACACAATGCAGCAAGCAGAAATATACAAGTAAAATAAAACGAACACCAAAATCACATGGGCGAGAAACTGGCAGTAACCAAGCGCCGTTAATTCCATGTCTTTGCTACCCTAACACACAAACATAAACACACACACACACACACACACACACACACACACATATATATATATATATATATATATATATGTGTGTGTGTGTGTGTGTGTGTGTGTGTAAAATACATAAAAAGTTTTTTTCGAACATTTAAAAAATTCTCCGCTTTCCAACGAATTTCATTTCAAATAAGGATTTACTCTGATGAAGGTCGTATTTTCTTTGTGTGCAGAACATTTCTACATTTTTTCTATTATTATTATTTCATTTCATTTGGTTATTTAAAATAATAATAGTTTGAATAATGTACACATGGATAAACTCCTGACCGAAACAGTGTAAGTAAAATTGATTAAAATATCCTATTTTCCATTCTGTACTTTCTTTCTTTCTTCTTTTTTAACATACCATTGGATTACTTCATTTACATGTATATAATATATATATATATATATATATATATATATATATATAGTGTGTGTGTGTGTGTGTGTGTGTGTGTGTGTGTGTATGTGTGTGTGTGTGTGTCTTATCAGTATCTTTTCTATATAGATATTATATGCCTTTACCTCGAGGACTCACAGGTGTAGAGAAAGACAGTGCGACCTTCGGAAATGAATTGAGATAGATGCCTTAAGAGAAAAGGAACGTATCATGACAGTGTTAATTCCAGTAAAGAAGATGCCTCAGTTACCTACACAACGTATTAATACTTCATGTTTTTTGTTGTGTTATTTTCTTACCTGCGCTAAGAACTGCCTGCAGTACATCTAGAGAACGGAAACACCTGCCGCCATCTTCATTTCCTTTGAACACGTAGAGACCTGCTCTTTTTTATTTATTTTTTGCCACTCACTGACACTTTCTGACAGTGTTTTATGAAAACTCCTTTTTATTTACTCCATTTTTCTGTGGGCTCATTGCGTAGAAATGTGGGGCCTCGTTATCCTAACTGTTATTAAGAAACTGCTATTAAGAAAAATAATCCCAATGTGAATATTCTCGATTTATCTGAGTTGCAATAACATTATCAGTCTAGAATCTATTTAGGTAGAACTCACGGCGTACCGGTCGTGAACCTAATAATTGGACCCGTTGACCTGAGTTCAAACGAGACTGTTTCCTTTTTACATTGTTCTAATATCCTTACGAAATGTATGAATCAAACTATTGGCCTTTAAATTGTGGGTTATCAACCTAGTAAATGGACCGGCGACTCGAGTTCAAATCCTGAAGGAAGCTGTTTGCTCTCACATTTCTAATATTCTTTCGAAATGTTTGATAAAAACTCAATCAAAATATATTTAGAAATATTATTTTATTCTCTTTCTAACCATATTAAGCTCTTAAAGAAGATTGGACCGAGAAAATAGACGAGAAAAAGAATTTGATTTTTCGTTAAAATTCAGTCTTGAATAAAAATCATACTTATCAGCTCTCCGAAGCCAATTTTTTTTTAACTCGCTGTAAAAAAAAATTCAATAGATAAAAACCCATACAAATTACATATTTAGAAATACTATTTTCTTTTCTTTCCAATCATATACATATTTTAAAGATTGGACCCCAAAAAGGCGATAAATTCCGAGCGGAACGGCTTAGACGGCGAAATTAATTCACTAAAATTAAACTTCACTGCTAGTATCGCTGTAACAAAAAGTCAGGCTGGGGACAATATTTTATTATCAGCAGGTGCTGGTATACGGACAGTTCCGCAAATTGGGTGATTTTGGCTTCATTAATTAATCATATTGTGGTTAACAACCTATCAAATGGACCCGGCAACTCGGGTTCAAATCCCGAAGGAAGCTGTTTGCTCTCACATTGCTAATATCCATTCGGAATGTTTGAATCTAACTATTGACTCTAAAGTGTGGCTTAACACCCAAAGAATTGAACATGAAGAACCGAATTCAAATCCAGAAAAAGGCTGTTTGCCCTTCCCATTGCACTAATAGCCTCATGAAATGTATAAATACATCTGATTAGCCTCAAAAGTTTAGGTTAACCACTTAGGAAATGTGTACGCTGACTCGAGTTCAAATCTTGAACGAAGCTGCTTGCTCTTTACATAGATCTAATATACTTAAAATGTATGAATCCAGCTATTCGCATAAAAAAGTGAATTAACAACCTACCAAATGAAGCCGATGACACGAGTTCAAATCCTGAACGAAACTGTTTTCTTTTCGCAAAGCGCTAATAACTTCACGGAAGTTTTGAACCCAACAATTTTTTTGAACGGTGAATAGATTGTTTTTTTTAAATCTTTGTCTAGCAAAAAACTGGATTAAACCAGTATACGCCGCTTAAAGTTTGAACTTGTGTTTCATCCTTCTCGTGGCGGAGGGGTTGGGTAAATAAAGACATTGTATTCAGAATACGAGGTTTACATTTGCAAAGGTATGTCTTTTTTTTTCAAGCACTTATATGATTTCAAATATCTAATAATATTAAAAATCCTTTGTAAACAATTAAGGCTTCAGGTGATCATTCTTAATACAAATAATTTGCACAGCCATATGGTTTCAAGTATTCCGATCTAATATTAATAATCTGTACACAGTTATATGGTTTCAAGTATTCCTAAGACGAATCATTTCTATGCACACAGTTAGTTTCAAGTATTCCGATCTAATACTAATAATTTGTACACAGTTATATGGTTTCAAGTATTCCTAAGGCGAATCATTTCTATGTGCAGTTAGTTTCAAGTATTCCGATCTAATAATAATAATTTGTACACAGTTAAATTGTTTCATATATTCACAATATGAATCATTTCTATGCACAGTTAGTTTCAAGTATTCCTAGTTAATTCTAATACTTTCGATGTTGAAAGACCGAAATTTCCAATGATCCTAGGGTTACAACATCGCTGATGACTCCCCCGTCATCGTCTTATAGATGTATTTTACGAGATATATTAAGTCATAACAATCAACATATGCAGCATTAAATAACACTAGCATGACCTGTGAATATACCACAGTATCATGATTTAATTATTACAAAATTTGATACGTTTACTTAAAGGCTATTGTAAATACTTCAATATGTAAAAAGTATAATAATCTTGATTTCTCTCTCTCTCTCTCTCTCTCTCTCTCTCTCTCTCTCTCTCTCTCTCTCTCTCTCTCTCTCTCCCTCCCTCTCCCCTTCTCTCTAACGGTTTTTGTCTTTCTTTACATATTCACATTATGTTCGATTGAAAAATATTAGCTTTATCACTTCCGCTCGCTCACCCGCTCACTCTTTCTTTCTTTACCCAACTTTCTTTCTTTTTCATTATATTTTTTTCTGTGTAAGTAAAGTAAAGTCGTCGGGGCGGCATAAAGTCGGTATCAGCCAGACATTGAGGAAGTCTATCCCCTTTTCACTAGCGCTAGATCAAGGAGATTATTTTAGTATCGGAGGTGGAGCACCACACCTACCATCAGCTCCTTACTTTACCGCACAGATCCTTACTTTACCGCACAGATACAAAAATATGAATAGAAATATATATTTCCTACGACTATAACCATTACACTATGAGCCTCCCTAAATAAATTTTCATATTGTCAGCATTATTTTTTTATTATTATGAATGGCTACATTGTGGCAATATTCGCCACAATATTCACCGGATGATAAACAGACAATATTAGATACATAAACAAGGTAGGATTTTAAGCATTCGTTCACAAAAAATATTCAAAAAAAAAAGAAGAAATTACAGTTATTCGCCCATTTCATTCATAATATAAAGAAGGGGGAAGGGGAGAGAAAGGAGAAAAAGAAGAAGAGGGAAAAAAGTATCACCACGCAAAAAAAAAAAAAAAACTTAAGCACGTCCATTTCTGATTTTCGTCTCTGAAGATAAAGTGTTCTTTGAAATCGATAAGACAAAAAACAACAACATCTTTTTTTTTTTATTTTTATACGCATTGTAATTGCCTTCAAATTATTAATATATTAGAATAGAAATATACATTTCCTACGACTATAACCATTACACTATGAGCCTCCCTAAATAAATTTTCCTATATCTCAGCATTATTTTTCTCACTCTTTCTGGCTATCTTTTCTGTCGATGCTGCTCTCCTCTCTGTCTCACCCCTCTCCGTTCCTTGCGTAATGCATATAATTGTATATAATACATTTCAGGTACAACTATACAAAATATACAAAAGTATGAATAGAAATGTATATTTCCTACGACTATAACCATTACACTATGAGCCTCTGTAAATAAATTCATATATGTCAGCATTATTTTTTTATTATTATTCTATCTACCATTTCCATGCACGTTTGCATTTATTTTCATACGATTTAGTCGAAACGTCAATTATGTTCGCTAAGATGAGCGCGGTACGTTCGCAAGAACATTTTGCTCTATGACATCAAAATGACAGCCAGTCAATCATCACTGTATCGCAGTGATATCATCATCATATTTTTATGAGATCTTTTCCCGAATCAAACATGCTTCTTATGGCGTCGAGAATTAAAACTCCAGAGACTCGTATAAATATTTTAAACTTGGAATAACTAGAAATGACATGTACCAATGTTCATTCGTCAATATTGAATTGAAACTGTCACTTACTCACTGTTTAGTCGGTGGATCAGAGTATAAGAACCGTGCCAGAAGTTATCAATTTGACAAGCAAACTTCGAGAGATGGTTTAAACAGCTTACAACTTTTTTGTAAGAAAAAGAAAAATCAAAATGTTGTAGATAATTAAATTATAAATGATGAGACTTATAAGTTTATATAATAGCTGTTTTATTTCTATATAAATCTATGTAAATATAACGAGGAGATATGCGGGTTAGCTCAGTCGGTAGAGCGTTCAGTTAGAAGCCACAAAGTTCGATACCGGCACTCGCCAACTCAGCGTACGAGTAGCACAGGGATCTGTGATAAGATTTAAATGATAACGGCATGGAATTTTTTGCATTTAGTATTTTAAATAGGAGACAATATTTTTGTTTTCAAATTGTCTGGATCAATGCAACCTCTTTCTTACATAAGGATTTGAATGGGGCATCCTGTGAGGATCGAACTCTCGATTAAACAAAAATGGACCTACGAGACTACCTTTTTAGCTGGGTAGCTGCTTCTAGTACGTCATAATTCACAATGTTTTATATAATATTATATATAAAGGGCCGGGTTAAGTCAGTCGGTACAGCGTTCGGCTAGAAACCACAAGGTTCCTAGTTCGATACCGGCCCGCGCCAACTCAGCGTATAAGTAGCACTGGGATATGTGCGGTAAAGTAAGGAACTGATGGTAGATGTGGCGCTCCATCTCAGATTATATATAATAAAATTCTCATTTTATATTACACATAAAATTGTTAGTTGTTATATTTTATATATAATATTATATATAAAGAACTACATTATTATATATAATATTATGTTATATATTATATACAATATTTATATTTATGAGTTATATTTATAAGTTATGTTGTATCTGCTATTGGTTGGTTGGTTGTTCTGTTTTACGTCATGTTAACCCTCCGGGCCATTTAATGCCGAAGCAGCCAGTTTAATAAACAAAGGACTCGGGTTGCGTAAAATACATGCTGTTGTTTAAGTGGTCACCCAATTAAATAAAGAACATGCTCGTCGCTTCTTACCTTCGGGGATCTAACGGGAACCGGTGATTTTAGCATGAGTGTTCCTCATATAATCATTTGCATACATATAGATCATACACAGTTATATGGTTTCTAGTAACTATGAATATAATAATAATAATCTTATTATAATTGAGAGTGTGTGTTTTTCTGTCTGTAACCGAAACTATATTCCTATTCAAGTCACAATTCTCTTAGTTATTGACATCACATTCTCCATGGTTTTATTTTTATCTAAACCTCAATTATTAATAAAATTGTCTTACATTATTAATACTGTTAACTATGTCTACATACTGACAACATGCAATTATATTTATATATACAACAAAATAGCGGTTTACAGTGTGAACGGGAATGCTAATTTGCATATTAATATTAAAAAATCAAATTAAATAAATATGTGCTTAGTATTATTGATTTCTAACTGTTTGGTTTTATTTTAATTAATATAAGCAAAAATCTCTTCAATGAATCTTAAATGAAATCCATTAACAAGATAAAATAACTGTCATTTTATTCTTTACTTCCTCTTATGAATAAATACTTAAATTAGAAAAATAACAATGAAAGACGAGAGTGATGGAAGAGTAAGTTTCAGTTGTTCCATTTTTTATTATACTCCCTCTGTTTCAAATCTTTTATTATACTCCCTTTGTTTCAACTCTTTTTATCTGTATTCTTATTTATTTTCATTAGCCTTTCTAATTTAATACAATATTTTATTACATTAAAACTTAAATACTTGCACCCGGAGTGTGCATATATTTGCTAGTAATAATAATAATCTTGTCAGAGAACTGAGTAAACTTTGGAACATGAAGGTCGTACCAATTGTATTTGATGCTATTCGAATGATCCCCAAAGCTCTGGCAAAGAATGTGTGTGAATTGGAAATCAGAAGAATTGGGGTTATCCAAACTACAGCACTCAGAAGAGTCCTGGAGACTTAAGGAGAACTGCTGTCACTGCCTCCTGTGAACCACCAGCTACGGCAGGTGTGATACAAAATCGACTAAGCTAAACCAACCCTATCTCAATCATCCTATAGTTGGGTATAGTTATAAGAATAAACCTTGGTAAAAGTATGACCCCCCCCCTGCGAGGGGTTAAATCGTACTACAAATGTCCTTCTGAATAATAATAATAATAATAATAATAATAAAGATGGAATAATAATAATAATAATAATAATAATAATAATAATAATAATAATAATAATCTTATTATAATGGAGATTGTGTGTTTTTCTGTCTGTAAACGAAACTATTTTACTACTCAAGTCACAATTCCCTTAATTATTTACGTCAAATTCTCCATGATTTCATTATTTTAAACCTTTAGTTATTAATAAAAATTGTTTTACATTATTAATACTGTTGACCATATCTACGTACTAATAACATGCAATTGTATTTATATATACAACAAAATAGCGGTTTACAGTTTGAACGAGGAGGCTAATTTGCATATTGATATTTAAAATTTTATTTTAATAAATATGGCTTGGTATTATTGATTTCTAATTGTTTGGTTTTATCTTAAGAAATATAAACAAAAATCTCGTGGATAAATCTTAAAATAAATTTATTTACAAGAAGAAATAACTGTAATATTATCCTTTACTTCCTATTTTAACTAAATAGTTAAATTAGGAAAATTTACCAATGAAAGAGGGGAGTAATGGAAAATGATGGAATAGTTAGTTTGAAAGTTGTTCTATTTTTCGATTATACCCCCTCTGTTGCAGATCTTTTTATCTGCATTCTTATTCAGTTTCATTAGCCTTTCTAATTTAATATGATATTATATTATATCAAAACTTAAATACTTGCACCCGGAGGGTGCATATATTTGCTAGTAATAATAATAATAATAATTTGTTTGCATGAAATTATATAGTTTCAAGCATACCTATCCATTACGAATAATTTTTAAACATATCAATTTGACTCATAGATGGTACCAGCGCAGGTACTCTCACCAGGCTTAGAGGGAACCAGGGAGTAATGACAATAAGTGGGTATAGGGAGATTGAAAAAAAAAAACAACAAAAACAAACAAACAAACAAACAAAATAGAAATGAAAAACAGAAAATTATATAAATAAATACAAAAAGAACAATCTCCCAGGACGCCTCAAACGGGAAGAACCATCTGGGCCTGCGTACAGAGAAAAGGACTTCCTGCTGCCAAAAAGAAACCTCGATCTTTCGGACAAAAAACGTTTTGTACACACGCTATTCGCTTGTTTGGGAAGAAATTTCCGGTTACTTCCTAGTTGAGTAACATGAGTGACCCAGGAAAAAAACAAAACCCAAATTATTCATTTATTTTTCCATTAAACTAACCCTAAATCCCAAAACTAACCGTAACCCTAACCCTAACCCTTGATGGACTTAAACTTCAAAAAGAACATTAAAATTAAGAGTTTTATTACAAAATTTGTGGGTTCTGTGTTTTTTTCTGGGTCACCCTGTTATATTATGTTACTCAACTAGGCGGGTTAGGGTTAGTGTTTAGAGTTTAGGGTTGGAGTTTAGCATTAGGGTTAGGGTTAGTTTAATGGGAAAATAAATAATTTGGGTTCTGTTTTTTTTGGGGGTCAACCTGTGATATCATGTTACTCAACTAGGAAATAACCAAATCCCCCACCCCCAAGAAATAACAGTGTACATGGAAATAGAAGGTTCAACCCTAAAAGCATCTCTTGTCTTTTGTCTTTTGTCCCTTTTTTTTCTTTTCCTTAATTTCTTCTCAGCACGATGACCAACGTAAGAAAGAACCACATATTTCAGGGTTAAAAAAAACTAGCAACAAGAACCAACAATCAAGCCCTTACCCAATATGTACATCTGAGACGGGAGCTTATAAGCGGAACATCGTGGGAAGCGCGTGGTGTAATGGTTAAAGTCATAGGAAATGGACTCGTCGCCCCGAGTTCAAATCCTGGATGTGGCAATTGCATTTCACTTAGCGCTAATACCCTTGGGGAAGGTATGAATTCTACTCTCCCTCCAGCTATGGATAAATAGTAGAGTAGACTGGGCTCTTTAACATTGGTTAGGCAAACGTTCTAGGAGAAGGAAAACTCTGAATTCAAACCTGTTGAACTCCGCTTAAGAAATTGACCTTGTGTCACATCCTGCTCGTGCGGAGGGGTTGCTAAATACATATAACCGGAACATCACCACCTGATATAGTTTGTTATACAGAGGAGACCTCGGTAGGTAATGGGGTTACTCCTCTACATAGGATGCTCTTACTTTGATATAAGGCTTACCAACAGTAAATACATACTAGATCCAATTTCTTCATGATGGTAATATGAGTTCCATGGCCAGGGCGAAAAGAAGTGGAGAGATCACACAGCCCATCATGATGCCGATTTCAAGTGCTTGCCATTTGGTGGTGTAGTCTTTCACGGTAAATTTCATGAAGGCTGAATTGAAGTATTTCATTATGACCTCCCCAACCTTGCTAGGGAAGTTGAAATAGTCGAGTGCCATCCGGATTAGTTGATGCGGAACTGAGCCATATGCATTGGCGAGATCAAGCCAGATTACGTGTAGTTCCGTTTTGTCTCTTTTGGCTGAGGGTATAGAATTCCAAATCATCTGTAACTTTTATTATTTTAGTTTCTTTGTTTAATTATATATGAACATTCGTGTGTCAATTTTAGAGAACTGGAAATATCATGAAAATGTTTAAAACCAAATGATTCCATTCTTACATTTACATCTATTTCAAATGTGAACCAAAAAGTTTAGTTTGGTTTGGGTTGTTTTGTTTTACGGCATATCAACCTCAGTGGGTCATTTAATGCCGATAAAGTTTTGAAATAAATCAATTCTTAATGGATAATACAATTTTTTTATAAATGCATTTTTCTATTTAACACATAGATGGGACCCTAACAGGTACTACCACTCCGGGTCAGAGTGGACCAGGGAGCAATGGTGATGAAGGGGTGCTCCACATTCCCCAAACCTCCAAAACTGGAACCTCACCATCAGATAGAGTTTAACGTCATTCCCAGGACATGTAGACCCGCAGCCACCACCTTCTAGCACCCATATGATTAAAAGGGCTTGGGGCTTACCATAAGGGCAATAGGGTTGGGAAAATCATATAGGTGCTAGGGCTTGACGTGACCAGCCGATTGATCGGAGGGGGCCTCTCCGACTGCCCCCCTCCGATTGATCGGAGGGGGCCTCTCCGACCGCCCGTCTAGCCCAAGATAGGGCCAAAGTGGAGTATTACATGTCATGAACTGCTCATCCACCTGGGCTCTATCCTTGAGCATCAGGGGTCACCATCCACGGCCAACAGGTGGCCCCATTGGGGGAGTCTTACCCCTCTGCAGAGGTGCAGTCGGTGCATTCTAACGCCTCAGCCGGGAGGGCGGGAGCTACTCTGATTAGAAATTAATATATTCTGTATCTGACTTGCAATACTCCACTTTGGCCCTATCTTGGGCGGTCAGAGAGGTCCCCCTCCGATCAATCGGCTGGCCACGTCAAGCCCTAGTACATATACGATTTCCCCAACTCTATTGCCCTTATGACAACCGCCAATCCTTCTTAACATATGGGTGCTAGAAGGCGATGGCTGAGGGTCTACATGTCCTAGGAATGACGTTAAACTCACTCTGATGGTGAGGTTCCAGTTCTGGATGTTTGGGGAATGTGGAGCACCCATTCATCATCATTGCTCCCTGGTCCACTCTGACCCGGAGTGGTAGTACCTGTTAGGGTCTCATCTATGGGTTGAATAGAAAAACATGAGTTTATAAACAAAATTGTATTATCCATTAAGAATGAATTTATTTCAAAACTTTGTCGGCATTAAATGACCCACCGAGGTTGATATGCCGTAAAACAAAACAAACTAAACCAAACCAAATCAGATTAAACTTAAGAAAAAAAAAATGAAATAAACAATTCATAGTGTTATGAGAAAAAAACGGAGAGATTTCGCTTGTCCGTGGGTTTGTGGAACTCTCCCATTTTACGGGTCCGTTTTGATTACCTGAGAAGCCTAATACTGGAATCTCCCTCTTTTACGAACAAGACTTGAAAATTGACAAACGTAGTCATTTGTTCCTCCACAGGAATATGACACCTGTCTTTGTCTGCAGCCTTGACATTTAGTAAGTCATTCCCACCTTTCTATTACTTAGAATTTTCTTCATGTTCCTCGATGACACACACACATATATATATATATATATATATAATTATATATATATATAGAGAGAGAGAGAGAGAGAGAGAGAGAGAGAGAGAGAGATAAAGATATATACATATATGTATATGGGGCAGAATATGTGCTTAATTAAAGTCATACCAAATTTTGTTAATCAATTAATTATAACTAAATGAATTAGGCGTGAATATCGGTTTAAAAGTAAAGCGTAAACATACTGTCGTGCCATAAGTCACCCCAAAAGTGCGATATACATACCAGTTTAAAATGAATCAGAAATTCTGGGGAAGCCACCTAGTGTAGTGATTAGAATGTCTGCCTGTCAGCCTGACAGGTAGGGTTCGAATCACGCACTGCCCTGTCTATAGCTCTGCTGATGAGGCCTAATGGGCTGAAATGTACATACAGAGATGACTTTTTCTCGATTTGTTTACGCTTTACATTTAAACCGATATTCACGCCTAATTCATTTAGTTATAATTAATTAATTAACAAAATTAGGTATGACTTTAATTAAGCACATATTCTCCCACAAATTGTCGGCCTTCGCCATTTTCAAACACACTGTTTGACTACTTCATATATGTATATATTATATATATATATATATATATAATATATATATATATATATATTATATATATATATATAGTGAGAGAGGAGATAGATAGAGAGAGAGAAAATATATATATATATATATATAGAGAGAGAGAGAGAGAGCGATATATATATATATATATATATATATATATATATATATAGAGAGAGAGAGAGAGAGAGAGAGAGAGAGACACACAGATAGAGAGCTTGTCGTATTTTATATATATTTCTAAAATGAAACAAACCTTTTAAGTGGTAGCATATCAGACTCTTAACAACTTTAAAGCAGATAAATATGATGAAGTATTATTTTTTTAATTTCCTAAATTTTTTTTTTTTAACTAACAATAAATCTAAATATACTCAGACACAAACTTTCTGAAATTTTTATTGTGGTTATTTCCTATAAGTCTAACATAAACTAGCGACAGGAACTTTGTTCTCTGCTAATATGCTGTAGAAATCAAATGTTATATCTCTGTTAATAATGGATATTGTGTGTATTCTCTGTCTGTAACAAAAACTACGTCACAGCTCTACATCACAGTTTACGTCACAATATTATTGTGTTATATACACTCAACATTTGAGTAACCAATTTAAAAAAAAAAATTTACTCTCGTCCTTTTTTTTTTCAGTAACAAGAAGTTAGCTAAAACGTTTACAAATAAATAATAACATACGATTTTGTGGAAAATGTATGTGGAAAATATTCAAAATGTTTATTTAATTAATAATTAATAGATGCCCGCAACATTTTATTTGAAAGGGACAGAATTAAATTGTCATTTCAAATTGTTTTATTTATTTTACTCCTTTAATATATATGAGTATTTTGCTTACTTATGATACAAATTCTCTGACATTGAATTTTTAACTCCTACCTCCTCAAGCAATATCTTTCAAAAAATAATTTTTACACCGCCCGTATGGTGGTTTTTGTTGCTAGGAGTATCAATTGACTTGTCTTTATTTTCTTACCGAATATTCAGCGTAAGTGTACTCTCTATTAGATAACCTAATGTATTATAAAGAAAACGGTTGTCAGCTTCCAGTTACCACCGCGATAAATTTATATTAGCATTAGATATTGCCAAACGTCGAAGTATTCTGCCCCACCGAATTAAGATTCAAGGAATCAAAGAATGAATGAAACTTAAAATAATTCAGGAGTTTAAACAGCATTTAACGGCGTTTCGATTCAGAGTTTAACTCAGAAGTGTATGGATGCCATTATAGGCAAATGAATTAAGAAAACTTTTCAGACAATTATCTTAACGGATATAAAAGTAGCGGGAAAAGAACTAAATTAATTAAATTGTTTCTCTTCAAACTGTTATTTTTTTTTATTACTGATGGATTTCTTATACTCTGTTGACGCCATGAAATGAGCCGTAAAAAATTGAATTATTGCTTGAAAATGATAATAAATTATTCAATTGGTTGGCTGGCTTTTTGGTTAACCGCCCTGTCGGCTGGGGCGTTAGAATACACCGACTGCACCTCTACAGAGGAGTAAGACTCCCTTAATGGGGCCACCGTGATGCTTAAGGATAGAGACCAGGTGGATGAGCAATTCATGACATGCAATACTCCACTTTGGCCCTATTTTGGGCTAGATGGGCGGTCGGAGTGGCCCCCTCCGATCAATCGGCTGGTCACGTCAAGCCCTAGCACCTATATGATTTTCCCAACCCTATTGCCCTTATGGCAAGCCCCAAACTCTTTTTATCATATGGGTGCTTGAAGGCAGTGGCTGCGGGTCTACATGTCCTGGGAATGACGTTAAACTCTATCTGATGGTGAGGTTCCAGTTTTGGAGGTTTGGGAAATGTGGAGCACCCCATTCATCACCATTGCTCCCTGGTCCACTCTGACACGGAGTGGCAGTACCTGTTAGGGTCCCATCTATGGGTTTAAATAGAAAAATGTATTTATAAAAAAACTGTATTATCCATTAAGAATTGATTTATTTCAAAACTTTATCGGCATTAAATGACCCACTGTATAATTTTTTTCTGTAGCGATAAACGACAGCGGAAGTGAAAAATTTATACACACACACACACAACCACATACCTAAAAAATGCACAATGTTTCCTTCAATACACACACTAACAGCGCTACATACTCACACCTTAAAATAGAATATTTGATGTCATATTTCAAAACCGTCTCCTTTTTTCAAACTTCAGAAAATTTTTTAAACAGACTGAATAACAAGGATTACCACTCACTTTTTCTTATCATTCTGTGATATATAATTTCTTATCTTATGCCCTGAAGATGATCTATTTAATAGATCGAAACACTGCAGCGTCGGCCAATAAACTCACCACTTAACCCATTTAAACCTGTGTTTTTTTTCATTTTCTTGATATATAATATATATATTATATATATATATATATAATATATATATATATGTAGTATATTAAGAAAATTGAAAAGAACACAGGTTTAAATAAGTTGAGTGTTTCGATCTATTAATTAGATCATCTTCAGGGCATTTGTTGGTATATGGAAGGTGATAAAAACATTTTTCTCACAGAATAACGAGAAAAGCAAGTGATAGTCCTTGTTTATCAGTCTCTTCAAAATTTGAAGTACTACCACTGAAGATGATCTAATTAATACATCGAAACACTGCAGCGTCGTTGACGATCTAATTAATAGATCGAAACACTGCAGCGTCGGCCAATAAACTTACCACTCAACTTATTTAAACCGGTGTTTTTTTTTCAATTTTCTTAATATACTACATACCGTCGGATTCACTTTCTTCTCTTCACACACACACACACACACACACACACACACACACACACACATATATATATATATATATATATATATATATACATACACATATATATATATATAATATATATATATATATGTGTGTGTGTGTGTGTGTGTCAGTGTGTGTTGTTAAAGTAGCGTGTACATGGAGTCAACGGTGCCTGGGTTCTGACAATTTCTCGCCTATGCAATATTCTGACCAAGCCGTAACTAGGCCCCACTGATTCCTTGCCCACTTTACTTTAAAGATGAATGCTCTATCACTGATATGGAACACTGTTTTTAAGATGAAAAAAATATATACATATATAAAACATATACACAAAAGTATGCATTTAACAGTTAAACAGTAAATCAGTAGTCGATCGCCAAGAGGTTAAGGAACCGGGCTAGTGAAAAGTCAGTTGGGTTTCTTTCCTGGTCGGAGATAGTTGCTGTGTCTTGTCACACTGATGAGACGCAAAACCGCGTAACACGGTGTATGTGGATAACTATTTCAGTTCCAGTGATCTTTTAAAAAAGAGATATTATCTCGAAAATTCAAGAGTTAAATACATTGTAACACACAACATCATTTTTTTCTTTACACCTGCAATGTGATAGCCTTCTAAATTAACCTCCTTACCAATATATACACAATGCTTCAAGTAAATTATAAAACTCCTTATATATATATATATATATATATATATATATATATATATATTGATAGATAGATAGATAGATAGATAATTGATTATTACACAAACATTAATACATATTTTACTTTGATGAAGGCCGTTATTCTTTGTATGCTTAAATATTTTGTAATTTTCTATTATTATTATTTTATTTTATATTTAAAATAATAATAAATAGAATCCATGTGTACTTGAACTAACTTCTGAACGAAACACGTGTTAGTAAACTAATATTAAATCAATTTTATCCATTCAACATTTTCTTTCCTTTATTCATTTATCCTTTCAACATATATGTATATGTGTGTTTCTGTGCGTAGTTGCGTTTATGTCTGTGTTTGTTTATGTGTTTGTGCATACGTGTATGTATGACTGTGTTTGTGTGTATGTGTCTGTGTATATGCGTCTGATGGTCAGTTTGTCTGCGCATATGTGTATGTATGTGTATGTATTTGTCAGTGTTGTGTGTGTGTGTGTGTGTGTGTGTGTGTTTGGCATACGTCATGCATTAAACATGCATGAAATTAAATAACCCTTTGTTATCTGAAATTGATTCAATATTTCTTTTATTTTATTTCATTTTATTTCATTTTATTCACGTTGGCTGTTTCACCGTAATCAAAATTGTTCAATTCTGTCAGCATCGATGATTTTAATTAAGTCTTTAGATGTTTTCCAAAGTTTGAAAAGCGTAAAATCAAAAAGTAAGTAAACACTGTATAATTTTGTATGGTATTGTCCTATTAAATACAATCCAAATAACGTTACCACTTTAGCTCGGTGACTACGTGAGATGGAAAGAAATTGCAGAAAATCCTTTTCAATCATTCCACCCGAAAAAAAAAATTAACGTAGAAGGAGATTCTCATAGAAGATTTAAAAATGACTTGTTAAAAAGATCCTAGTTTCTATAGAAACAGATATATTCCACTCTAAAATATACGCTCCTACATTTGGGGCGCTGGTAGGTGTCGTCAGTGATGTAATAAGAATGGGTCATTGGGAGGTTTCGGGTCTTCCAACATCAGATTTCGCTCGCCATGTTGACCCCATCAGAGATGATTTTGATATTCCTAACAACATGAGACGCTAAAAGACGTTTGACTTTTTCTTTTTGGACAATTGTAATAAAAAGTACATAAATTTTAATATAGTATACAACTGGCAATGCATTTCTATGGCTAACTATCAATTCACACACCCTCACACGCACACACTCACACGCACACACACATCACACATACACACACACACACACACACACACACATATATATATATATATATATATATATATATATATATATATATATATGATTTCTCTGAATTTTTGAGATAAAGTTTTATAATAAGTATTATTTGGGTTATTGTCTGAATAACCCAAATAATACTAATATTGTCCTCATTTGTATAGTTATATGTACAACGTTTCGGTCGATGTGCCCTCAGGCCTTCTTCAGGTATTTATTGTCGGACTCGGGAACATTATTGTCGAATTCTGAACTTTCTTTTCGAAACCGGCAACTTTCTATGGTTAACTATTTCATCAATATCAATTCACACACGCACACACACACACACACACACCACGCACACACACACACACACACACACACACATATATATATATATATATATATATATATATATATATTTATGATTTCTCTGAATTTCTAGATAAGGTTTGATAATAAGTATTATTTGGGTTATTCAGACTATTTTCCTCACCTGTATAGTTATATGTACAACGTTTCGGTCGATGTGCCCTCGGGCCTTCTTCAGGTATTTATCGTCGTAATCGAGAACCTTCTTGGCATAATGGGGAGCCATCACGGAACTTCGAACCCAACCCTTTATTTATTCCTCGAGACTATCCTGTTCTCATTCTGCTAACTATAGCTGAGTACAAGTGTTTTGCTCTCTTAATTATTATTCACTATTACTGTCATCCTTGGCCAGGATTGAACCTGCACTCCAGTGATAACGGTCACTTAGAAAGTCCTAAAAACATCTCCTTTATCCAGTACGGTATGTGTCCAATAGGTAATATAGCCTAGTCGGTGAAGGCGTTGGTTTAAGACAGCTTCAAGTGACAGTCTCTAGGCTGCATATTCAATCCCGCTTAATGGCATCAGTGACATAGAATAATAATTAACGTAGCTTAAGAATATTTATTTTATGCTATTTATTCTTCTCAACAAGTTTCAATCTTAGGTCATCATAAGGAAAAACTAAAAATTTTTTAGAGAGTTTTAAAAAGTTAATTAAGTGTTTTATAAGACACTATATTCCGGATGCTTCGGCATAAAATGAATTCGAAGTGGCGTGTCCATCTGTCCAGTGGAAAACTTCTATATATATATATATATATATATATATATATATATATATATATATATGTGTGTGTGTGTGTGTGTGTGTGTGTGTGTGTGTGTGTGTGTGTACTATAGTGAAAATTGAAAAACCCAAGTTTCATTAACGAATTATGTTTAATAAGCCTACGCTGCAGTGTTTCGATCTGTTAGAAGCGTAGCCTTACTAAACATCATTCGTTAATGTTGCATATTGTCGTATTTATTTCCACTTTTACTTCACACACACACACACACACACACATATTATATATATATATATATATATATAATATGGTGAGGGTTATCATAGTGATCACCACGATGACAATGGATGGAAGAATAAGGAGGAATGAAAGGAATAGAAAAAACATCGTTTATTGATAAAACAAGGACCCTTTCGTCCGGTGCTTTTCAAATAAAAGGGGTGCGAAAATAAAACTTAGAAAAAACCCATCGTCACATCAGACCCAAGCCGCTCACCCAATAAAATAAGTGAGTGTTTAGGACTAATTTGTCTGCATATATATATATATATATATATATATATATATATATATATATATATATATTCACCAGCCCATTTACTCCATTGGAATATAGGTCATGTCCTTCAGAAATAAATAGTTGATATCAAAAGTAAATGCTTCTATATCATTAGGCTACAGATTTACTGATCATCTAGCCAATACAAAAGTCAAAGTCTTATATCAGAAATAGACATGCTTATATAAATAAAACAATACTCACGAATAAATACAGACATTCTTTTTCCGGCTTGAGATAATTGCTTTCACGAAAAGTGTGAGCAATATCATTTTATCCCAGCATCTGACTTCGTATTTAATTGTTTGACTGTCATTCCCAGCGCACCAGTTCACTTTCTGATTGGCTTTGTCCAATGACTTATTGCAAAATGTCGCCGGCTGAAACCTCACTCTTTCCTTATAACCATTCGTTTGTAGAGTTCTCAGTCAGCCATTTTGTTTTCTTATTTATGTGTCTGAATAATTGGCCTGCTCTTACAATTTCGATTCGCCATAACTCATCTGCTGGCCGCGTGTCAATTGTTTATTATACAAACATTTAATATCGCGGTAAACGAACTCTTAATCGCTAAAGCCGAATCTTGAAGTCTAGGCTGGACGGAGTCGTTTGTGAAAATTAATAGCAATTAATTCTCATTTAATCGTAAATCTTTTCGATGTTTTGATTTAGTTTTTTTATTGTTTGTTTTGTTTTGTTTTTTTTATTTTAATTTCTGTGTTCATGCCTCTATAGTACCGGAAATAAACAACCGTATTAGATTGTTTAGCAAATAAACAAACAAACACGAAACACTAATCTTGTTCTGTTCCCGCGTATTTTAATTGAAAATTCAACATATCATTCAGCTATATTCATGATCCTCAATGATATGATGACGATAAAGTCTTAATAGAATCAAGGAAGGTACAAGGTCAAAGGGGGGGATAATTATATGTGAAATTACATTATTGATCGTTTTAGATCTTTTAGTTGAGCATCCGTCTAAGGAATAACAAGGTTCCGGTCGATCACCGAATAAAAATGAAAGAAAGCGAGAATAGAATAGCAAGGTTACGGCCGAAATTTGAAAATGAAAGAAAGCGAAAAGATAGACAAATACTTGGACCTTGCAAGAGAACTGAGGAAGCTGTAGAACATGAAGGTGAAGGTCGTACCCACTGTAAATGGTACCCTTAGAACAATCCCCAAAGCTCTGGAAAAGAATTTGGGTGAAATAAGACGATAAAGTCTAAATAGAATCAAGGACGGTACAAGGTCAAAGGGGGGGATAATTATATGTGAAATTACATTATTGATCGTTTCAGATCTTTTAGTTGAGCATCCGTCTAAGGAATAGCAAGGTTCCGACCGAAAGTTGAAAATGAAAGAAAGCGAAAATATCGACAAATACTTGGACCTTGCCAGAGAACTGAGGAAGCGGTAGAACATGAAGGTGTAGATCGTACCAATTATAAATGGTACCCTTAGAACAATTCCCAAAGGTTTGGAAAAGAATTTGGGTGAAATAAGATGATAAAGGCTAAATAGAATCAAGGAAGGTACAAGGTCAAAGGGAGAAAATTCAACAAATCTTTCAGCTATATTCATGATCCCCAATGATATGATGACGATAAAGTCTAAATAGAATCAAGGAAGGTACAAGGTCAAAGGGGAGGATACTTATATGTGAAATTATATTATTGATCGTTTTAGATATTTTAGTTCAGCATCCGTCCAAGGAATAGCAAGGTTCAGGCCGAAAGTTGAAAATGAAAGAAAGCGAAAAGATAGACAAATACTTGGACCTTGCTAGAGAACTGAGGAAGCTGTAGAACATGAAGGTGAAGGTCGTACCCATAGTAAATGGAACCCTTAGAACAATCCCCAAAGCTCTGGAAAAGAATTTGGGTGAAATAAGACGATAAAGGCTAAATAGAATCAAGGAAGGTATAAGGTCAAAGGGGGAATAATTATATGTGAAATTACGTTATTGATCGTTTCAGATCTTTTAGTTGAGCATCCGTCTAAGGAACAGCAAGGTTCCGACCGAAAGCTGAAAATGAAAGAAAGCGAAAAGATAGGCAAATACTTGGACCTTGCCAGAGAACTGAGGAAGCGGTAGAACATGAAGGTGTAGATCGTACCAATTATAAATGGTACCCTTAGAACAATTCCCAAAGTTTTGGAAAAGAATTTGGGTGAAATAAGATGATAAAGGCTAAATAGAATCAAGGAAGGTACAAGGTCAAAGGGGGGATAAATATATATGTAATTAAATTATTGATCGGTTTAGATCTTTTAGTTGAGCATCCGTCTAAGGAATAACAAGGTTCCAGGTTCGATACTAGCCCTCGCCAACTCAGCGCATGATTGGTTAAGCTTGGATCTGTGTTGTAAATGGGGAGCCGATGATGGGTGTCGTGCTCCACCTTAAACACAAACAACAATCTCCCTGGTCAAGCGCTACAGAAAAAGGCATACACTCCCTTGCTGTCCGGCCGATATCGACGATAGGTTACTCCAGCGAATTTACTTCTTAGTTATTTCGTCAAAATTTTGAGGCCCAAAAAAAAAAAAAAAAAAGAATTGGGTCATAACTTTAAAAGGTGTATTCTTGTGTATTTAACTAGGATTGCCAAAAATGCAAAATACTCAAGCTCGCAGAAGAATTTGAAAACAGGAAGCAATATTGAACTTCATATTCTTTTATGTCAACAAATACACATCCAACTTTTGATAATATTTTTTAGAGTAGGAATGTTATTTTAAGTCTTTCGAATATATTTCAAAATAAGGGGGAAAACAGAGAGATATTCGAGGAGGAGAAAATAATAATAATAATAATAATAATAATAACAATGACCATGCACAAGGCTCTCCACCCTAGAGATGATAAAGATAGATTGTATGTGTCAAGAAAGGAAGGGGAAGAGGTCTTGCCAACATAGAGGAATGCGTAGAAACCACAATCCAACAACTTGAAGATTACACAAGGAAGAGCAAAGACAAATTACTTATGGCGGCCAACAATAGTAGAAACGGCAGATGGACAAACAGAAAAACGACAAAGACTAGAAAACAAAAATGGGAAGAAAAACAATTATATGGACGCTTCAAACGACAAATAGATGAGGTTGCACATGGAAAGACTTGGACATGGTTAAGAAAGGGAAACCTCAAAAGAGAAACAGAATCACTTATAATTGCTGCACAAAATAATGCCATAAGGACAAACTACCTCAAAGCGAAAATTGATAAGACCCAACAAAATAGTAAATGTAGACTTTGCGGTAATAGAGATGAGACTGTTAACCATATACTCTGCGAATGTAGCAAACTGGCACAACGAGAATACAAAACTAGACACGACTGGGTTGGGAAGGTGATCCACTGGGAATTATGCAAGAAATTAAATTTTGACCACACAACAAAATGGTATATGCATAAACCAGAATCTGTTCTTGAGAACGAAACGCACAAAATTCTCTGGGACTTTGAAATTAAAACGGATCACTTTATCCCAGCAAGAAGACCAGACCTAGTGTTGATTAACAAAAAAGAAAGAACTTGTTAACTGGTGGATTTTGCAGTGCCAGCGGATCACAGGGTGAAGTTAAAGGAAAATGAAAAAAATGACAAATATCTGGACCTTGCCAGAGAACTGAAAAAGTTATGGAATATGAAAGTGAAAGTTATACCAATTGTAGTTGGTGCACTTGGAACAGTCCCAAAAGGATTAGAAAAGGGTTTGGAAAGTTTGGATATCAGAGGAAGGATTGAAACCATTCAGAACACTGCACTGCTGCAATCTGCCAGAATATTCAGAAGAGTCCTGGAGACCTGAGGAGACTTGCTGTCATTCAGACTCCAATGAAAGACCATCAGTTAACACTGATGTGAAAACTCAAAAGGAATAATAATAATAATAATAATAATAATAATAATAATGGAGATTCGCTTCCGGTTTTTGTCTGTAACAAAAATTACGTCACTGCTTACGTCACATTAACCAAAGTCGTCATAAGATAGAATAAATACACACAAAATTTGAACATGCAACATTAGTCTTCATTGTTTTTTAAAACAAGTTTTAATAGATACATGACTGGTATTATATATCTATATATAGTTTCTTTTATTTTAATACATATTAATAGTTTACATTTCAAATTGTTTTATTTTTAAATCCTTTAATGAATTTGATGATTTTACTTACTTTGGGTACAAACTCGCTGACATTGAATTTTTTACTCCCATCCCTCAAGCAATATGTTTCAAAAATATATTTTTACATGGCCCGGAGGGTGTTTTTTATTTTGCTACTACTACTACTACTACTACTACTACTACAAAGATAATAATAATAATAATAATAATAATAATCATGTCACGCAAGCAGCACCGATATCCATGACAATCTCCCGCCAACATTCCCTATCACTTATTGCCCCTGGGAGGTGTTCTGCGCAGCAGCCAGCATCCTCGAATACTTGGTCAATGTAGATCCTTCGTGGGCGGCCCACACTAGCATGTCCATGTGTTGGCCTACACAGGAGACCCTCGCTTATGAGCTCATCCTTGCTTCTCCAGCAGTGTCCTGCATGCCTAGTCCGTCTCACTCGGATGGTTTGTAAGATAGTGGACAGGTGGCCATACAGCTGCTTCCTTATGGGGTGTTGTTTCCACGACATCTTCAAGAATGCACGCAGCATTCTTGTGCAGCTCCCATCTAGCTTATTCTCAAGGCGCCTCGTCAGGGTCCAACTGGTGCAGCCATGCAGCAGAACAGATATAACCATGGCCTTGAAGAATCGTCTCTTTGTCAGTGAGATCAGAGCTTCATATGACTAATAATCTGTTTGTGGCCAACCAGGCCTTTGCTATTCGTGTATTAACATCGTTTTCTGTGGATGAGACAGTACTACGTAGGTACGTGAATTGCTCTACTGGCTTAAGAGACTTACCGTTGAGTGTGGAGATGTCTCCTTTCTTTTCGAAACTTATAAACTCAGTTTTATCGGAATTCACATAGAGGCCGATAATCGTTGCTGCCTCCTTCAAGCTATGCAGTAGTGACTCAGCATGCGGCGGTGTATCCGCAAGAAGTGCGAGGTCATCATCGTAGTCTGCATATGTGACTGTTTGTGCGGGATATCGCCTGCTTCTTACCCTTTTTAGTGTGAAACCTTTTTCTTTTATGCTATCTAATGATGTTCGGAGTGCATAGTCTAGGCATATAAATATACATGGTGCTAATGTATCTCCTTGTAGGACTCCAGCGTCGATGTCAAAGAAATCTGTGTCGCCATTAGGTGAGCACACCATTGCCTTAGTGTCTTTGTAGAGCATCATTATAGCGGCAGTAGTTTCTTTGGGGAGACCATATGCCAGTAGTATTTGTTCCATTTTTCCTCTGTGTATGGAATCAAATGCTTTGGAGAAATCTGCGAATAGCAGCGTTGTCTCTAAATTTTTTTGCTCTGACCCCTTCTATGATACGTCGTATAGTCAGGATCTGAGAGGTTGTGGATCGATTTCTGCGGAATCCGTTTTGGTTCTTCGAAAGGATTTTTTCTATTTCAGGTCGGATGCGATTAAGTAGAAGGGCATAATATATCTTGGCTGAAATGGCAGTAAGAGTTATGCTTCCGTAGAGTTTTAGCGATTCCGAGGTCTCCCTTTTTGGGGAATGGGAGGATGCAAGCTTTCATCCATTTATTTATTCTATTTTATCTATATACTGCATTGCATAGCCCAAGCAGTATGTCGTTGAACTTTCCCATCTTCCATACTTTGGGTGGTATTTCGTCAAGTCCTCCTGCTTTTCTACCTTTTAGCTTCTTTAAGACTTGAGTTCTTCTGTTGTGAAATCCCCCATTTTGATGTCTAGATGTCTATCTTCAATCTTTTGGGTATTTCGAACAATTCTAAGAGCGCTAATTTTCCATTCAAGACATTTTAAACAAACTGATCAACAAAAACTATCACAGTCTCCTTATTATTCTGTGATAAATTTTCCTTTTCCTAATGTCAACAAAAGCCCTGAAGAAGATTTACTAAACAGACTGAAACACTGCAGCGTTGGCTGAATAAATATCACTCATTTTATTTGAACCTGTGTTTTTTCAAATTTTTCACTATATTACACACACACACACACACACACACACACACACACACATATATATATATATATATATATGTTGAGTCAATCATCATCACGATCATCATCCCCATCATCAGTCTTAGCACATATATTCAAGATTCTCTCTCCTTCTTAAACCATCCCTATTGGTCCTCCACACAACATCCATTAATCCATACAGTGCTGGCTGATGTAGGTTTTTGCTGGACGGCCATATGTGAAAGTCGACAGGAATTTTTTTTTATCATAAGATTACTATAAATTTATGTCAAACAAGAGAAACTTTTATATCATATTCTTGATATACTTATAACATCGTAGACATATGTTGAATGATTTATGAGGAGCAAACCAGTAGACCTCAAAAGGCCAGACTCACGAAACATAAGAAATATATCTATTTTTTCAATATTAATTTTAGATGAACCGCTGTCAATCATTATTATTGATAATTTAGTCTATCGATATAGTTCATTATATTAACTCTCCCTGGGGATTTTTAAAAAGTGTTTTGTGAATTAGTTACCTGCAGTGCGACAAGTAACGACCTAAATACCACTTCGTGTCTTCAATTTATGTTATGCATACCGGTCCTGAGGGACGGTGCAACACTGATAATAAAGTCAGTGGATTTTTCAAGGACCATGTGTCAGATTTTAACACTTCGGATACGAACTCGTCGTTCTGCGTTCGTCTCTTCTTTTTCTAAGATAGCTTCCTTCAAAACTCAGCAACACTTTATATAATTATTGTGTAACGGTTATCATCCTGATATAATGTCATTGGTGACCTGCAGTCAGACCAGCATTATGAGTTCGCGAGCTAATATGTCAAAAAGCCTATCAGGTCTGCCTTCTTTTTTCCCCTCGGTGTCAGTCAGGATTAATGTGTCAAACGTTTCGCTTATTTTTCTTCTTTATACCGGAAAAGAAACCGGATCCCTTCTGTATAACGGATATGGATTTTGGAATGCTGTTGAAATGAATGATAGTTGATGTCTATCATTTCCTTAAACATCGTGTAAAGATAAATTTTGAATAAATCTCGACAAAATGTGTAACAAATAGAATGTATTACCTGGTCAAATTTTAACAGACACAACAGAAAACAGGATAGATGTATGCCCCAAGGGAAAGAGCATTTGTAGATAATCTGGACCATATGACATTTAGGAACCCCTTTTTGATATCGATTCAGAAGGACGTGTTTTTCATTTACACTGTCAATATCCGGTTGTTTTTAACAGACGATTTTTAGATTTGTTTTTAATCATAAAAATTAACCCCTAATCCTAACCCCTAACCCTAACCCCTAACAAACAACCGGATATTGACGGTGTAAATGAAAAACATGTACTTCTAAATCGAGATCAAAAAGGGGTGCCTAAAGGTCATATGGTCCGATAATCTTAACGCAACTAAGTAGTTTGATAAGTTTCTTAACTTATATGGACAGGTGATAGATATATTATACATATATAATGTATTTTTCTGTCTATTAAATTAAGTATTTGAAATATATGTCAGATCGGAAATGCAATTGAAAACAAAGTCCTTTACAAGAGGAAACAGCACTTTTCCTGGATAAGGGTTTGCAAATAATCCGGTGTTGTTATTTATATTTACTCATATATTCAGTTGGAGGTCACTAGGGACAAAGTTATCTGTGGTATGAGAAAATAGGAAAGTAAATAAATAAAGAAGGAGTAATTTGGTTGTTTTTAATTGGAGTTTATTATTTAGTTAAAAAGCAGTTGATTAAAACAGTTAATCTATACATATATAAAGGGCAGTTGGTGTGTATGTATGTCCGGATGAAAGTATAAAAAATAAAATAATTAATGAGAAATTAAATATATATACACATTAAATATCACAATTTTTTGTTTTTTGTGCAACATTTATGAAGATTTGATTTATATTCAAAGATATTTAAAAATCAAAATATACACAGAAATAGCATTGAAATTCTACTAACAAATGTCCAGTATTTGTAAATCTCAAAAGTAAACAAATCAATACACTAGGGTTCACCCCCTCTACCCAGTCGTCGCTGGGTAGTCACATCTAATCATATAATAAGCGAAGACAGGAAGTTAGCACAAAGTGAATACAAGATTATTTAGACATAAGTTTATAACTTACCGTTCTTTATTCAACCTAAGTTCATAATAAATGATTGAAGGTAGGCCATTGCTATTCACGTTTTAATAAAACAATTAATGCCAATGTAAATATATATACACATTATATATCACAATTTCTTGGTTTTTGTTCAAAAATTATGAAGATTTGATTTATATTTGAAGATATTTAAAAATCAAAATATACATAGAAATAGCATTGAAATTCTACTAAAAAATATCCAGTATTTGTAAATCTCAAAAGTAAACAAATCCAAACACTAGGGTTCACCCCCTCTACCCAGTCGTCGCCGGGTAGTCACAGCTAATTATATAATAAGCGAAGACGGGAAGTTAGCACAAAGTGAATACAAGATAATTTAGACATAAGTTTATAACTTACCGTTCTTTATTCTACCTAAGTTCATAATAAATGATTGAAGGTAGACCATTGCTATTTACGTGCATATAAATTCAAAAGTTATAGGGAAAAAGCCTCAGACATAATTCGTCAAGGAACGACGTTCATCTGTTGCTTGAAGAAATCTTTCAGTGCCGCTTATGTAAATTGGATCAATTATTTCCCGCCGAAATTCGCTGGCTTTTCCAGCATTGACTGTTTTGTATTTTGCTTTTGTTCTTGAGTTTTCTTGGCGTTTATGATTTTCCCTTAATTTCTATTGTCTGTTCAATTTGTCAGGACAGCAAATTGGTGATCAAACAAAGAAATTAAGTAGAGGACAAAATGACGGCGGCAAATCTAATTGGATTGCAAAAGAAATACAAGAAAAGAACGTCGTGAAATTCAACGAAGTTTGTCAGAGGCAGATGTACAATAAAAAAATGGGCTGATGACAAATACACATATACACTGAAATATACACATAGACTGACATATACGCGTATACATCAACACAAAAGAATAGATGCTACAGTGTAGACAGACTCAGACATAAGTGTGCTAGAAAACACATACATACAAACACGCAAACACACACATGTATATATATATATATGCTTGTGTATATGTATATATATGCATATATGCATATATATATATGTACATATATATATAAGGGGCCGGGTTAGCCCACACGGTAGAGCGTTGGGCTAGAGACCACAAGGTTCCTAGTTCGATACCGGTCCCCGCCAACTCAGCGTATGAGTAGCACAGTGATCTGTGCGGTAAAGTAAGGAGCTGATGGTAGGTGTAGCGCTCTAACTCAGATGCTAAAACAATCTCCTTGGTCTAGCGCTATTGAAAAGGGGATAGACTCCCTCACTGCATAGTTGATACCGACTTTAGGCCGCCCCGTCGACTTTTTTTTATATATATAATGCTAACATGAGGATACACACATATAGAAACACACTCACGCATATATATATATATATATATATATATATATATATATATATATATATAAATGAACACACACACATATATATTGCTAATAGTATGACACATACGTATAGAAACACACTTAGATACATACACATAAAACACACAGAGACATATATATAGTTAAGTCAATTCACTTCAATAAAGTGTATATATTCGCACACATATGAGTGTGAATATATATATATATATATATATATATACACGTACACAAACACGCACACACTATACGCACGCACACACACACACACACACACACACACACATATATATATATATATATATATGCGTTTGTGTGTGTAACACTCACATATTTCATTTTAAAATTAGAATATTAATAATATAACCTTTTTTGTGTGTTTAAATATATATATATATATATATATATATATATATATATATATATATATATATATATATATACCTTGGTGTTGATAACATTTCAAATTTATTTCGATATTCTGTCAGTCTCGTCAGTCCGGTATTTGTTGATTCGACTACCTCACATCTGATCTCACCTGTGATTTTTTTCCTGTTTTACTAATTTTTATCTTTTTCACTTTTTCAAATTCCAAGTTAGTTAAACACACCTATTCACGTTATGCACACACTCGTGACTTTTGTAAACCTCATGTCCTGCGCGTGCTGGCGATCGCTGTGTCGTCGCAGATTTGAAATTGAATATATATGTTCTAATTTAATGTATTAAACTCAGACTCGTATGATTTTATTCAGAACATTGTATTTTATTCATCTAAAAAGCCTTTAACATGATATAATAATTATATATATATATATATATATATATATATATATATATATAGTCATCCACAAACAAGTGTTTCGACTTACCAAGTCTCTTCAGTGTGGCTAGACATTTTGTGAGTTACCTACAACCGGGATAGAATTGCGACCGATTCATCAGCAGGCGAACAGCTTAATATATTGTTTGCTATATTTATAAATTATGCTTGTTCAGTATAAGAGATTTGCCATATAAATCTTAGAGAAGCGTAGACACAGAGCCAATGTTGCTTAGTGTGTGGGTGTGTTTATGTTCTTCTCTGTGTGTGTGGTGTGTGTGTGTGTGTGTGTATGTGTGTGTGGGTGCCTCTGTCTATATATGTACGTGTGCGTGTGTACACAACAAAAGTAATTATTTTAAAGCCTAAATATATTTTCTGACTCTACTTTTACTAATACCTCACCCTCTCAAAATACACATTGCATATTAACGTATACCTTATATATATATATATATATATATATATATATATATTATATATATATATATATATATATATGTACAAGTATACATACATATATATCTACACATACACGCCTACGCGCGCACACACAAACACACACACTCATATACATATATATATATATATATATATATATATATATATATATATATATATATCACTATACATATAGGATAGGTTCGTATTTCTGTGTTTCCAGTTTAATTGAAATTTAGATAAAGCCTAAAAAATATATATCGTAGAATTAATGGTAAATCTTTCGACGGAATTTTCTATAATTATTGAAGTTTTGCAACAATTCTTTCTTTCTTTTTACGACGCAGAATATTATTGCTGTTTCTTACTGTACATAATAATTATATTTCTGACTTTCAGAGGTTTTTTTCTTTCTTTTCTTCGATAGTTGAGGCATCAGTTGCTAAGATCAGACTTTTATTGTCAAGCATTTCAAAGACTCCGTGGGAGGCACAGTTTTTGCGAATCTGAAAATCGAAATTTACTAATTTTTTGCATAAGAAATGGACATTACAATTGAACGGAACAAAAAAACCAATAGTCTGTCTGTATATATATATATATATATATATATATATATATAATATATATATATATATATATAATTCCATCATTGATTTTGGATAGATCTAGTAACTACAGATTTTAAATTCTGAATTTATTATACACGAGTTTTTTCAAATTCCAAAATTCTATAATAATCATACAAGAGATTTTTCACCAGAAAGAAAAAAAAGAAGAATTGCCTGTATTTTCGTATGTTTGTGTGTCCGCATACATGTATGTGCTTTTTATGTATGTATGTATATATATGTATGTATCGTATGGCGCTACTGGTACTATGTAACCCAGTACTACCTGTCTCATAGTCGGGTTATCGGCGACTAAACCGGTTACCCCACTAAGCCTATCTGGTGAGGAGGATGGCTAGATATCCAGCAGGACGAAAAACGAAACCTGTCAAAGGGCGGATGAAGCCTTTCGCTCAACGGCCATCTAGCAAATAACATACGCGGGGACGTAGAAATACTTGGATTGGTATCCAGGCGCGTAGCAAAACCACCGGGAGAGATGCATTCCTCAGCCTTGTCAAGGCAAGTGTCTAGGAGAAGGAAAACTCCAAAATTTAACCTGCGGCGGCTGCTGCAGTCAATGATGTTGATTGTTCTTCTTTTTGGCTCAAATGTGGCAGTCACTTAGAGAGTGGGATTCGTTCTGTGCAAAGCCTTTCCTCACTTAAAAAAGCTTCAGGCACAGGTATTGCTTGATATGCAATACATGTTTTGTCCTTTGTATGTTTTTGAAGCTCACCATTATATTGTTTAAACTGTTGAGCTTTTATTATTATTATTATTATTATTATTATTATTATTATTATTATTGTTATTATCATTATTATTATTATTATTATTGCTACTATATCAAGCAATGGCAATACTTGAACGCGAGTTTGCTGCCATCATGTATGTGTATGTGACAAAGTTTGTAAGTAGGATTCTGGCCTTTTGGTATATGCAGTTGTGCTCAAGCATAACATTTTACCTTCTGATCCATTCAATCCAGTAGGAAGAACGTCCTTCCTATAGCATATTTGCATCAGAAGTATTGATCTGCAGCGAGTTTGATGTGTCACTTGAGGGTACATGAGAGGAAATGTTCTAGTGGTGGTGTTGTATAATTTTGAGGGGCGGCAGTGATCTGTAAAATTATGCTATTATCTGGTTGCTACTGCGTTTCAATTAACGAAAAGATAAAACAAAAAGAAAAGCAGCTCTATGGTCATTTGACTTATATCTCACAAACCATCCGAGTAGGACAAACGGGACACGCTGGACACTAATGGGGTTGTACGGATGCTTGAGGTTTTTAAAATCTCAACCATTTCACGACTGGTTTTTAAGATCTCAACCATTGGAGTCATCTGATGATTGGATTACCATGAAACTTCAAGTGTAAATCCATAATATTACCATTGATATATATATATATATATATATATATATATATATATATATATATTCAGTGTGAGTATATGTGACTGTATATATGTATGTGAGCATTATCTAAATGAGCTCGTGTGCGCT
>CM042158.1:58429839-58432339 GCA_023376005.1 Doryteuthis pealeii | reverse complement strand
GGCGAGATATTGGTTTCCTTCAACCTCTTCTCAACATTCTGAATTGTCTTTATATAAACCTTCTGATCGAAATAAACAACCTTTTTTTTATATTTTTGATTAGCAAACAAATTCATAAAACCAGTAAAATGAAATTTCTCGCTACATATCTCGTTAGACTCTCCACTTCAATCATTGATTTGCTGTCTTCGTTATTAATCTTCGAACAAGTCTTCAATCAATATCTCATTGGCTGTCAAATTAACTTTTTTCCTACCACTGTCCATTAATATATGGAACACGATTTTCCGTATCTGCAAACATTTTTATTCGTAGGTTTGTCTCTAATGATATTATATTACCGGCACTTCCCGGTTTATATAACATACGCCTAAATTTAAGTATACGCTTTTAAAATCTCAAAATTTTAGCGTTGTATTAGTGCGGTAACGGTCACTAAATTGACCTGAAAGCTATATTTTGTTTTTAATATAAGTATTTTCTATTTTAGTACTTTAAACATACTGCATTATCTAGTCTTGTATTAAGACTGGGATCCGACAGAGAACACGGGAACAAACACAAGACTACAGAGAGAGAGTAGAGAGAGAGAGAGAGAGAGAGAGAGAGAGAGATGGAGAGAGAGAGATACACACATCCACACACACACATATATATTACTAGCTTCGGCAGTACATATACTAAAATTGGAACGATACAGAGAAGATTACCATGGCCCCTGCATAAGGATGACACGCAAATTCGTGAAGCGTTTTCATATTTGGGGCAACTCACTCACGTGGTGACATGGCAGGCAGTTCGCTTCGCAGACCATTGTTATGAGTTTCGATTCTCCATTGGGTGCCCCATGCTTCTGGCCCTTGTGCCACATCTAGCTGAGCTTAGTAAAATAACTATCATATTATATATATATATATATATATATATATATAATATATGTGTGTGTGTGTGTGTGTGTATTTGGTAAAGAAAAAGGCTTATAAATCGGCCATTTTGCGGTTATAAATCTACTTCTGCCCACAAATATATGTGCATACCTATGACTTTCAACTGACTATTAACTTTATTGAAAATCGTAAACACATAATTCATGAGGCTTTATATATATATATATATATATATATATATATATATATATATATATATATATATATATATATATATATATTCTGGATTTCTTGAAAATATATCAATTTCAGTTCTTCTCATCGAGTTAGGATTTCGTGGTGTTAGTCCAGGTGGTGATGGTATTGACTCTCTGGGTGGTTTAATCAAATCTATAGGTATACACAGATAATTATGGGCAGAAATAGACCTATAACCAAAAAATTGCCGATTTTTAAGCATTTTTCTTTACCAATTATATAATATTGAACATCGAGCTGTCAAGTTGGACCTGAACACCTCTAATATTCCGCCGTTGGAAGAAGTAGCCAACTTATAATCATCCTAATACCAACTTACCTGGTATCGCATATATATATTATATATATATATATATATATATATATATATATATATTATATATAGGATCTTTGCTAATCCACGCAGCAAATAAATTACTTCTGGATTAATAAAATCGATTTAAAATGTGCTCAATAAAAAGAGCTAAATATACATTTTTTAAAAGCGAATGTTGTAAAATATTCCAACTGCAGTTTCTTGCCGTAGCAATTCTTCAGGGTATTATTGCTTATTCCATGCTTGTGAGTAACAAGGGCATTTCGTTTCAATGACCAGGATATGAATGCGGGGTTGGGGAAACGCTTGGTAATTTCCTATTTCCTTGTTGTGGTAGTACTACCGGAGTGGCACTACCTGTTAGGGTCCCATCTATGGGTTAAATAGAAAAATGGGTTATTTCCTAGTTGAATAACATGATATTACAGGATGACCCAGTAAAAACAGTACCCACATTATTTATTTATTTTCCCATTAAACTAACCCTAAACCCTAAACCCCAACCTTAACCCTAACCTCCATAGTTGAGTAACATGATATTACAAAGAACCCAGAATAAACAGAACCCCCAAATTTTGTAATAAAACTGTTAATTTTAACTAGGGGGTAAGGTTAGGGTTAGTGTTTAGGGTTAGGGTTAGGGTTGAGGTTTAGTGTTGGTTTAATGTTTTTTCTGGGTTACCCTGTAATATCATTTTACTCAATAAAGGAAATGTATTTATAAAAAATAATGAGTAACCTTGAAGCATGACTTTATTTCAAAACTTTATCGGCATTAAATGACCCATTGAGGTTGATATGCCGTAAAAAAAACAAAAAAACGAACCAACTCAACTATTATGTTTGTAGTGTCATATATCCAGTATCCGACAATCGGAAATGTCGATTTTTAGAATGTTTACAATCTCATAAATGCACATAATCTTAAACTAATTTCTACTTCTATTTAATAATGTTAGACCGATTACAATTACATTCTTTTATGTTTGATAGGAAATATTTTAAGGCCTTTAACATACATGTATATTCAGTGACTCTG
>CM042158.1:58421685-58429739 GCA_023376005.1 Doryteuthis pealeii | reverse complement strand
AAGAGAGATCCATATAAACTCTTAGAACTTTGTTGTTAAGACTCAACTCGCGCATTCAGAACTCCCGAGTGTTCTGTGTATGTGTATTTCTACCGACGACTTTCGAGTCTAAACTCATCAAAGAATATATATATATATATATATATATATATATATATATATATATATTATATATATCTTTGATGAGTTTAGACTGAATAATATTATATATATATATATATAGTTTAGACCTGAAGAATATATATATATATATATATATATAAGTATTATAATATATATATATATATTCTTTGATTGAGTTTAGACTGAAGAAGAATATATTATATATATATATCATATATGGGAACTGGTTAAAGATACTCCATTGACTAATGTTGAGTTCTCTGGAATAGGGTACTTAATTGCAGATTCACCGTTACGGCGTATAGCTAACCCTCGCGTTTGTTTACAAAACGTTTGAGGACTCTAGTGAATTTTATTTCCGCTTAGAAATGTAGCGATTATTTATTCTCCTATATTTGACAGCTGCCTCTGGCCGTACGGGTTAAAGGTTTGGTGAACGAAAGTTCATTCGGGTCTCGAACCCGGCCAGAGGTAGCTGTTACGGTATAGCCACACTGATGAAAGGTGATACCTTGAAACACGTGTCTGTGGATTATTTATTATATATATATATATATATATAAGATTTTTGGATGTTTGTTTTTATAGAAGCATTGTTGAACAAATTATTATTTATATTTTTGCTTGAAGGCAATTATAAATGCATGTATCGCATAAAATTCGATAATTATAGAAAATAATCTTGACAATTAAATCCCGCAAAGGATGGCTCGCTATGCTATAAACGTCCACTTACCTCCTATGGCAGGGGCGTGTAATAGTATCGATTGACAAGGATAATTTCGCAAGGGATTGCTCGCTATGTTACCGGCGCCGAACGGATATGGTCTCTGACTATGCCTGTGAAGTCCCGTTTTCGATTCCTGTCGGAGGGGAGTCGTTAGTAATACATGCGCTGAAGAGACTTAATAAAGTCGAAACAGTCTGTACGGTGTTCTGCATAGCGAGCCATCCTTGGCGGGATTTAATTGTCAAGATTATTTTCTATAATTATCGAATTTTATGCGATACATGCATTAATAATTGCCTTCAAGCAAAATATAAATAATAATAATATATATATATATTATTTCAGTCTAAACTCATCAAAGAATATATATATATATATAATATATATATATATATATATATATATATATATATATATATATATATATATATATCTTTGATGAGTTTAGACTGAAAAGTCGTCGGTAGAGAATACACATAACACAGAAACACTCGGGAGTTCTAATGGCGAGTGATGTCTTAACACAAATTTCTAAGAGTTTATATATATAATAAATGTTTTTTTTAATAGTATCTTTGAAGCATTGTGCGTATGTTGTAAAAATATTTTTTGAATGCAATTTACAATGAATATGTGTTGAAAGTTATATTTATTTAAAAATAGATTTTTTAAAAAAGTTAAATAATATAACTTTCAACACATATTGAGAATTTAAAAAAATGTTATAATATATACTTTTAACACATATTGCATTGTAAATTGCCTTCAAAAAATCTTGTTATTATATATATATATATATATATATATATATATATATAAATATATATATATAATATATATATATATTTATATATATTATATATATATATATTTTTTTTTAAAGCGAATAATTTTACAATATTCGCTTTAAAAAAAAAACGTATATATAATATATATATATATATATATATATTATATATATATATAATATATATATTAATATATATATTATATACGTTTTTTTTTTAAAGCGAATATTGTAAAATATTCCAACTGCAGTTCCTTGCCGTAGCAATTCTTCAGGGAACTATTGCTTATTCCAAGCATGGAATAAGCAATAATTCCCTGAAGAATTGGTACGGCAAGAAACTGCAGTTGGAATATTTTGCCAACATTCGCTTTTAAAAAACTTATATTTAGCTGTTTTTATTGAGCACTTTTAAAATCGATTTCATTAACCCAGAAGTAAATTTATTTGCTTCGTGGATTAGCAAAGATCCGTAATACATATATATATTATATTATATATATATATATATATATATATATATATATATATATATATATTATATGCGATACCAGGTAAGTTGGTATTAGGATTATTATAAGTTGCCTACTTCTTCCAACGGCGGAATGTTAGAGGTGTTCAGGTTCAACTTGAGAGCTCGATGTTCAATATTATATAATTGGTAAAGAAAAATGCTTAAAAATCGGCAAATTTTCGGTTATAGGTCTATTTCTTCCCACAATTATCTGTGTATACCTATAGATTTCATTAAACCACCCAGAGAGTCAATACCATCACCACCTGGACTAAAACACCACAAAATCCTAACTCGATGAGAAGAACTGAAATTGATATATTTTCAAGAAATCTCAGAATATAATATATATATATATATATATATATATATATATATATATTATATATAAGTAATTGGTAATTTGCTTGAAGCATTAACAATAAAAACATAAAAATGTTATTAAACCATGCTCACTAACAACTGCCCAATAAAAGACCTAACTTTATGCCACAAGACCTATACAATTTACCGTCTAACTTGCTTCAAATGCCTTAATTTCTACATAGGTAGTACAATTAGACCCCTCCACATTAGAATCAAGGAACACATCCACACACGTGCATACTCATTCCATAAACACCTAATCAAATGCAAAAATAAGGACAACAATTTTTTCAGTTAAGATAGAGGCTATAATACGCAACATTGGTAATCTCAGAATTAGAGAAAGTTTATTAATAGCTAAATTAGGTCCTAATATAAACAATAGATTAGAATTAAACACAGAATACATAATTAACTAAATTTTACACGTTCCATATATAGGTTTTAGTTTATTTAGTACACATGTTCTCTCATATATATATAATTTTCCCAATCATGAATTTTAAACCTACCAACTATCAATAGATTAGAATTAAACTCAGAATACACGGTTAACTAAATTACACGTTTCATATATAGCCTTTTTTTTTTTTTTTTTTCTTAGTATAACATATTTCCACATGAATATGTATTTTCCCTATCGCAAATTTTAAACCTACGAACTATCAACTGTTTGCATATTTGAATTATGTAATACATCTATAATAGATATCCATTGATTCTCAACATTTCATGCACTCACAATATGAAAGGAAAAATATTTTTTTTTTTAAATTAAAATTATATATATATATATTTAATATAGTGATGGGATGATTGAGAATGAAAAGAAGATAATAGAGAAATATAAAAAAATTAATTACGATTAATTTAACAATATTGACATACTTATTAACTCCTTTACATGACATTATTTCTTTAAACCATGACACTATTTCTTTAAACCATAATACCCTCTTAGGATTACGGTCAGTCTAGAACTATTAATAAATATTTAAGGAAAAGTGGGGGAAAAAAAAATAAGAATAAATAATAACAACAAAAGAATGAAAAAAAAAATAGTTAAATAAAATATATAATTGAAGCAAAACATTATGCCTTTTATAATTCAAATATTTGATTTATGATATTTAATCTATTTGAAATTTAAGGGGAGAATGGTTTGTTTGTTTTATTTTTATTGTTTTGAATTTTGCATCAATCCTAATATGTAATTATTATATGATATTTTAATATATAATTAATATAATATTTAATCTATTTAAGTTTAAAAGAAAAAGAGAAAAAGTACTCATAAAAGATATTTTCTTAAAAAAAATAATAAAAAAGAATTATTTATTTTTCTATCAATACTAATACATAATTTAAGATAATCTTTTATTTACTTATTTACTATAAAAAATAATTTAAATTAGAGAACAAAGGGGATAAAGGGGGGGGGGGAAAAGAAAAAGAAGAGAAATAACACAAAAAAAAGAAAGAGAGGGAGAAAGAATAAGAAATGAAAGGTGAAAGCGAAACAAAAGCTAAGTATGTAAAAAAAAAATTCTATTAACGGTTTTTATTTATTTTTTTCATTTTGTTTTTGAAATTATGACATGCTCACACGGTTGCAACACATTGCTACACATTGCAACATCTTTCCGGATGTCAGCCTTGTTCTCAACAAACTTTTAAGAAAGAAAAAAAAAGAAAGAGAGAAATAAGAAATTACAGTTATTCGGCCATTCATAAAGGAGGAGAAGAAGAAAGAGAGGAAAAATAGGAGAAGAAAAGGAAATAAGAAGAGAAATTATAACCACACAAATAAAAAAAAACATAAGCACGTCATTTCTGAAATAAAACTCTGATGATAAAGCTTCGCTTGAAATCGATTAGACATATAAACATCTTTTTGTCTTTATTTTTTCGCATTGTATTGCCTTCGAATTTTATTATTTATAATATATATATATATATATATATATATATATATATATATATATATATATATATAAAGCCTCATGAATTATGTGTTTACGATTTTCAATAAAGTTAATAGTCAGTTGAAAGTCATAGGTATGCGCATATATTTGTGGGCAGAAGTAGATTTATAACCGCAAAATGGCCGATTTATAAGCCTTTTTCTTTACCAAATACACACACACACACACCACACACATATATATATATATATATATATATATATATATATATATGATAGTTATTTACTAAGCTCAGCTTAGATGTGGCACAAGGCCAGAAGCATGGGGCACCCAATGAGAATCGAACTCATTAACAATGGTCTGCGAAGCGAAATTGGCTGCCATTTCACGACGTGAGTGAATTGCCCCAAAAATATGAAACGCTTCACGATTTTGCGTGTCATCCTTGCGCAGGGGCCATGCTAATCTCTGTATCGTTCCAATTTTAGTATATGTACTGCCGAAGCTAGTATATATATATATATATATATATATATATATATATATATATATATATATATATATATATGTGTGTGTGTGTGTGTGTGTGTGTGTGTGTGTGTGTATCTGTATGTCTCTCTCTCTCTCTCTCTCTCTCTCTCTTCTCTCTCTTTCTCTCTCTCCCTTTGCGTGTGTGTGTGTTTGTATGTTTGTTTGTTCCGTGTTCTTTGTCGGCTCCAGTCTATAACACTAAGACTAGATATCGCGGTGGTCGTTAAATTGCTAAATAGAAAATACCTATATTAAATATTTAATATTGTTGTAAAATATATTAATAATTTATCATGTGTGTGTGTGTGTGTGTGTGTGTGTGTGTCTGTCTGTCTGTCTGTCTGTCTGTGTGTGTGTGTGTGTGTGTGTGTGTGTGTCTTTGTTCCGTGTTCTTTGTCGGGTCCAGTGACAGTCTATAACACTAAGACTTTATATTGCTAAATAGAACATACTTATATTAAAAATAAATTATAGCTTTCAGATAAATTTAGTGACCGTTACCGCACTAATACAACGCTAAAAATTTTGAGATTTTAAAAGTGTATACTTAAATTTAGGCGGATGTTATATAAACTGGGAAATGCCGGTAACATAATATCATTAGAGACAAACCTACGAATAAAAATGTTTGCAGATACGGAAATTCGTGTTCCATATATTAATGGACAGTGGTAGGAAAAAAGTTAATTTGACAGCCAATGAGATATTGATTGAAGACTTGTTCGAAGATTAATAACGAAGACAGCAAATCAATGATTGAAGTGGAGAGTCTAACGAGATATGTAGCGAGAAATTTCATTTTACTGGTTTTATGAATTTGTTTGCTAATCAAAAATATAAAAAAAAAGGTTTGTTTATTTCGATCAGAAGGTTTATTAAAGACAATTCAGAAATGTTGATGAAGAGGTTGAAGGAAACCAATATCTCGCCGGACAAAATTATGTTGACAAAAAGGATGTTTCACTTTATTCAGAGGAGGCATCACATCACCTTCAGAGGACACACATCCGAAAACAATCACACTTAGAGGAAATATAGTCTGCATGACACGAGGAGTGTCCTTTGGAGCCATCTGTTATTCTGTGTTTTGTGCTTTTGATTTTGGCAAAAGTTTTTTTTCATTTTGCTGAGAAGTTTCTTCGCTTTTGTCAGACGATTTTCACAGGCCTTTTCTGCGAGCAGTTGATCACTGCGACGCTTGTATGAGTAGTAGCTAAAGTCTTCATTGAGTGCAAGCTTCATGGTAGAGGCTGAAAAATTAAATTCACGTGACAAAGCCTGAATCCCAAGGCCGGGGTTATCCAACACTTTTTTCTGCAGATTTTCGAGGAATTCTTCTGTGCGAACGGAATCAGATCGTTTGTTATGTTGCTTTCTCCTAACCACAGGCTCGTTTCCATTGCAATTCTCCAGTTCATGCCTGGTTATTTTTAGAGTGTTCAGTAAATATTGGGCAACAACCATGATCTCCTTATTTTCATGGCAGGCGCAGATCATCATGATAAAAGTTATTCTCTTTCATAATCAAGGTGGGTTCCAGTCATCCATTAATCTGTCATCACGTATATGAATGAAGAAGGGTCCAAGCTTTTAAATGATGAGTAGTGTGCGTCAATACCTCCAAGCTACAGGTAAAATAAGCAAATATAAGTATGTCAAATCTATTCTGTATGTATGTATGTATGAATGAATGTAAATAGTCTTTTGAAAGTACTCGATCGAAAGGTATATTTGTTTATCTTCGTCTATCTGATTAAATATCACTCCCCTTTTTCAACAATTGTCAATTAATTTTACTGTACACAAAACTGACGCATATATATATATATATATATATATATATATATATATATATATATATATATATATATACTAGCAAATATATGCACCCTCCGGGTGCAAGTATTTAAGTTTTAATATAATAAAATATCATGTTAAATTAGAAAGGCTAATGAAACTGAATAAGAATTCAGATAAAAATATTTGGAACAGAGTGGGTATGATTGAAAAATAGAACAGCTTTGAAACTAACTCTTCCATCATTTTCCCTTACTCCCGTCCTTCATTGGTAAATTTTCCTAATGTAACTATTTAGTTAAAATAGGAAGTAAAGAATAATATTACAGTTATTTCTTCTTGTTAATGGATTTCTTTTAAGATTTATCCCCGAGATTTTTACTCATATTCAATAAGATAAAACCAAACAATTAGAAATCAATAATACTAAGCATATATTTATTAAAATCAAATTTTTAAGATCAATATGCAAATTAGCCATCCCATTCACACTGTAAACTGCAATTTTGTTATATATATAAATACAATTGCATGTTATTTGTATGTAGATATGATTAATAGTATTAATGATGTAAAACAAATTTATTAATAATTGAGGTTTAAATAAAAAATAAAATCATGGAGAATGTGATGTAAATAAGAATTGTGACTTGTATAGTAATATAGTTTCGGTTACAGACATACAAACCCACAATCTCCATTATAATAAGATATATATACATATATACATGTGTGTGTGTGTTTGTAGCTAAATAACTTTATCGCTAGCTAATTAATTTTAACTTGTTATATTTATTCATGTTGGCTGTTTCAATTTAATCAAATTAATTCAATGCTGTCTGCATCAATGATTATAATTAACTATTGATATAGTTTACAACATTTGAGAAACTTAAAATCGAAAAGTCAGTAAACACATTTGGTTTTTGTAAGACATTTTTTGCGATGATATGCAATCCTAAATATTTTGACACTTTAATTCATAAATACGTTTTAGGTGAACAAGCATGTTGGTAAAAAAAATGCAGACAATCGAACCCACTCACATGCTGAAAAAAAGAAAACCATCGTCGAAATGGAATATTAGAGAGAGAGAGAGAGAGAGAGAGAGAGAGAGAGAAGAGAGAGAGAGAGAGGATAAAGAGAGAGAGAGAGAGAGAGAGAGAGAGATGAAGAACGTTCGGTTGTTTAGTCCATGAGAGTCTTAAATAGGCAAAGAAAGGAAATGAGAGAGAGAGAGAGAGAGAGAGAGAGAGAGAGAGAGAGAGAGAGAGAGAGAGA
>CM042158.1:58401685-58416685 GCA_023376005.1 Doryteuthis pealeii | reverse complement strand
AGCATCTTCCCAGCTTCCTCTAGATGCTTCCCCTAAATGCTTCCCCCCACAGTTTATAACGTGTTATTCTCATTTCATCAATTCTTCCCTAACCCCCCTACCCCTCAATTCCACTACTAACTCACTTTCTCTTCTATAAACACAAATGTATGTATTTTGCTTTGAATAATAAAAGTCAGATCGTCTGAGGAAGTTCTTCGCGTCAGATGGATGAAATATTTCTCCCCCACTTGGATTTGTTGAATCATCATTTTTGTTCATTCTTCCTTTTACCTCACCTCATATATATAATATATATATATATATATATATATATATATATATATATATATTATACATAAATACATTTATTTACACGCATATTTTTATATAATGCCCATCAACAAAACGCATACATATATAATAGCCATTTCAGTCGAGGCAGTTTTTTTATGTCCATGTCATACCAACTTATTGCCATGTATTTGAAGAAGATTTAAACCTCATCGCCGTTGCAAATTCCCTGTACGATTTGCGGACGTTTTTTGATTTTCACACCCGAGTCGCCATACACTTTGGTTAATTAGCGATGAATTCTGGTTCAAAAGATATTAAAACGTTAGAAATCCATAGCAAATTAACCGAAGTGTATGGACCCTCGTGTATGAATATCAAAAACTTTCAAAAATGTACTTTTGGATTTTGCCTTAATCGGGAGCTTCATCAGAAACTGCAGCTAGGCAGAGACTGATTGTGACAGCGAGTCGTGCTAATATGTATGTGCAGATGCATAAACATAAAAAGTAACATTGTTGTTAATAGCTGCACGAACGGTTTTCCTGCGTCCCCAATGCTTTGGTGTACCTGGCCCAGCCGGGGGTCCAGTGAGCTTCGACCGATGGAACGGTAAAGTAATTAACAGCGTCGATCCCAGGGGGCTATCCCCCCAGGCAATACCTACCCTTTTGATTTAAAGGGACAGGGCTGGGATTATTGCCTAGAGCCTGAGGCGCCCCTTTCCCTAGAGTGAGAATGCCGATGGGATCGACGCATTTTTTAGCTTACCACCCATGAGCTTCAGCTTATGGGTGTACCAACGTTAAAACATGTCGCGTTGACAGCATGGATTTCATCTCTCTCTCTCTCTCTCTCTCTCTCTCTCTCTCTCTCTCTTCTCTCTCACTTCACCAGTCCTTATTGTTCATTACTCCTTATAATTCCTCTTCACAATGACATACAGGATCCGCTCAGAGCTGATCAATATACGTCATGTTCGGTCTGGCCACTCTGTATGTCCATGTGTGGGTGTTCACATGGGAACATCACTCATGAATCGTCCGTACACCCCCATTAGTGTCCAGCGTGTCCTGTTGGTCTTACTCGGATGGTTTGTGAGATATAAGTCAAATGACCATACAGCTGCTTTCCATTTTGTTTTATCTTTTCGTTGATTGAAACGCAGTAGCAACCAGATAATAGAATAATTTTACAGATCACTGCCACCCCTCAAAATTATACAACCCCACCACTAGAACATTTCCTCTCATGAGCCCTCAAGTGACACATCAAACTCGCTGCAGATCAATACTTCTGATGCAAATATGCCATAGGAAGGACGTCCTTCCTACTGGATTGAATGGATCAGAAGGTAAAATGTTATGCTTGAGCACAACTGCATATACCAAAAGGACAGAATCCTACTTACAAACTTTGTCACATACACATACATAATGGCAGCAAACTCGCGTTCAAGTATTGCCATTGCTTGATATAGTAGCAATAATAATAATAATAATAATAATAATAATAATAATAATAATAATAAAAGCTCAACAGTTTAAACAATATAATGGTGAGCTTCAAAAACATACAAAGGACAAGACATGTATTGCATATCAAGCAATACCTGTACCTGACGCTTTTTTAAGTGAAGAAAGGCTTTGCACAGAACCAATCCCACTCTCTAAGTGACTGCCACATTTGAGCCAAAAAGAAGAACAAGATAACATCATTGGCCGCAGCATCCGCCGCAGATTAAATTTTGGAGTTTTCCTTCTCCTAGACACTTGCCTTGACAAGGCTGAGGAATGCATCTCTCCCGGTGGTTTTGCTACGCGCCTGGATAACAATCCAAGTATTTCTACGTCCCCGCGTATGTTATTTGCTAGATGGCCGTTGAGCGAAAGGCTTCATCCGCCCTTTGACAGGTTTTGTTTTTCTTCCTGCTGGATGTCTAGCCATCCTCCTCACCAGATAGGCTTGGTGGGGTAACCGGTTTAGTCGCCGATAACCCGACTATGAGACAGGTAGTACTGGGTTACATAGTACCAGTAGCGCCATATACGATAAATACATACATACATACATACATAAAAAGCACATACATGTATGCGGACACACAAACATACGAAAATACAGTCAATTCTTATTTTTTCTTTCTTTCTGGTGAAAAATCTCTTGTATGATTATTATAGAATTTTGGAATTTGAAAAAACTCGTGTATAATAAATTCAGAATTTAAAATCTGTAGTTACTAGATCTATCCAAAATCAATGATGGAATTATATATATATATATATATATATATATATATATATATATATACAGACAGACTATTGGTTTTTTTGTTCCGTTCAATTGTAATGTCCATTTCTTATGCAAAATAATTAGTAAATTTCGATTTTCAGATTCGCAAAAACTGTGCCTCCCACGGAGTCTTTGAAATGCTTGACAATAAAAGTCTGATCTTAGCAACTGATGCCTCAACTATCGAAGAAAAGAAGAAAAAAAAAAACTCTGAAAGTCAGAAATATAATTATTATGTACAGTAAAAACAGCAATAATATTCTGCGTCGTAAAAAGAAGAAAGAATTGTTGCAAAACTTCAATAATTATAGAAAATTCCGTCGAAAGATTTACCATTAATTCTACGATATATTTTTTAGGCTTTATCTAAATTTCAATTAAACTGGAAACACAGAAATACGAACCTATCCTATATGTATAGTGATATATATATATATATATATATATAATAATATAATATATATAATATATATATGTGTGTGTGTGTGTGTGCGCGTAGGGTGTATGTGTAGATATATATGTATGTATACTTGTACATATATATATATATATATATATATATATATATATATATATATATATATATATAAGGTATACGTTAATATGCAATGTGTATTTTGAGAGGTGAGGTATTAGTAAAAGCAGAGTCAGGAAATATATTTAGGCTTTAAAATAATTACTTCTGTTGTGTACACACGCACACGTACATATATACACAGAGCACCCACACACACTACACACACACAACACACACACACACAGAGAAGAACAAAACACCCCACACACTAAGCAACATTGGCTCTGTGTCTACGTACTCTAAGATTATATGGCAAACTCTTATACTGAACAAGCATAATTATAAATATAGCAAACAATATATTAAGCTGTTCGCCTGCTGATGAATCGGTCGCAATTCTATCCCGGTTAGGTAACTCACAAAATGTCTAGACCACACTGAAGAGACTTGGTAAGTCGAAACACTTGTTTGTGGATGGCTATATATATATTATTATTATATATATATATATATATATATAATATATAATACTATATCATGTTAAAGGCTTTTTAGATGAATAAAATACAATGTTCTGAATAAAATTTACTAGTCTGAGTTTAATACATGAAATTAGAACATATATATTAAATTTCAAATCTGCGACGACACAGCGATCGCCAGCACCGCAGGACATGAGGTTTACAAAAGTCACGAGTGTGTGCATAACGTGAACAGGTGTGTTTAACTAAGTTGGAATTTGAAAAAAGCGAAAAAGGTAAAAATTAGTAAAACAGGAACAAAACACAGGTGAGATCAGATGTGAGGTAGTCGAATCAACAAATAACCGAACTGACGAGACTGACGTAATATCGCAATAAATTTGAAATTTTTATCCACAGCAAGTATTATAATATATATATATATATAATTACAAAATATACTATATTATATATATATATATATATATATATATATATATAATATTTAACACAAAAAAAGGTTTTATCTTATTAATATTCTAATTTAAAATGAAATATGTTGAGTGTTACACACACATAACGCATATATATATAATAGTGTGTGTGTGGTGGGTGTGTGTGTGTGTGTATAGTGTGTGCGTGTTTGTGTACGTGTATATATATATATATATATATTATATATATATATATATATATATATATTATTATTCACACTATCATATTGTGTGAATATATCCTTTTATGAAGTGAATTGACTAACATTATATGTTCTGTGTGTTTTTTATGTGTATGTATCTAAGTGTGTTTCTATAAACGTATGTGGCTACTATTAGCAATATATAGTTGTGTGTGTTCATTATATATATATATATATATATATATATATATATATATGCGTGAAATGTGTTTCCTATAGTGTGTATTCCTCATTTAGCATTCATATATATAAAAACAAGTCTGACGGGGCGGCCTAAAGTCGTATCAGCCATGCAGCGAAGGGAGTCTGAATCCCATTTTCCATAGCGCTAGACCAAGGAGATTGTTTTAGCATCTGAGTAGAGCGCTACAACCTACCATCCGCTCTTTACTTACTGCACAGATCACTGGCTACTCTACGCTGAGTTGGCGGGCCGGTATCGAACTAGGAACCTTGTGGTCTAGCCAACGCTCTACCGTGTTGGACTAACCCGGGCCCCTTATATATATATAATATATATATATATATATATGTACATATATATATGCATATATGGCATATATATATACATATACACAAGCATATATATAATACATGTGTGTGTTTCGTGTTTGTATGATGGTGTTTTCTTGCAACACCTATGTCTGAGTCTGTCTACACGTAGCATCTTTCCCCCCCCCCTTTGGTGTTGGTGTATACCGCGTATATGTCAGTCTATGTGTATTTTAGTGTATAGGTGTATTTGTCATCAGCCCATTTTTTTATTGCACATCTGCCTCTGAACAAACTTCGTTGAATTTCACGAAACGTTTCTTTTCTTGTATTTTCTTTTTGCATCCAATAGATTGCCGCGTCATTTTGTACCCTCTACTTATTTCTTGTTTGATCAACCATTTGCTGTCCTGACAAATTGACAACAATAGAAATTAAGGGAAAATCATAAACGCCAAGAAAACTCAAGAACAAAGCAAAATAACAAAAAAGTCAATGCTGGAAAAGCCAGCCGAATTTCGGCGGGAAAGTAATTGATCCGCAATTTACATAACGGGCACTGAATAGAAATTTCTTCAAGCAACGATGACGTCGTTCCTTGACGAATTATGTCTGAGGCTTTTTCGCCTATAACCTTTTGAATTATATGCACTAATAGCAATGGTCTACTTCAATCATTTATTAGAACTTGGTAGAATAAGACGGTAAAGTTATAGAAACTTATGTGCCTAAATTATCTTGTATTCACTTTGTGCTAACTTCTCCGGTCTTCGCTTATTATATAATTAGCTGTGACTACCCCGGCGACGACTGGTAGAGGGGGTAGAACCCTAGTGTTTGGATTTGTTTAACTTTGAGATTTACAATACTGGATATTTTAGTAGAATTTCATGCTATTTCTAGTATCATTTTGATTTTTAAATATCTTCAAAATATAAATCAAATCTTCTAATTTTTGAACAAAACCAAGAAATTGTGATATATAATTGTTATATATTTACATTGGCATTAAGTTGTTTTATTAAAACGTGAATAGCAATGGCCTACCTTCAAATCATTTATTATGAACTTAGGCTTGAAATAAAGAACGGTAAGTTATAAACTTAATTGTCTAATAATCTTGTCACTTTGTGCTAACTTCCGTCTTGCTTATTATATGATTAGATGTGACATACCAGACGACTGGGTAGAAGGGGGTGAAACCCTAGTTGTATTGATTTGTTTACTTTGAGATTTACAAATACTGACATTTGTTAGTAGAATTTCAATGTATTTCTGTGTATAATTTTGATTTTTAAATATCTTTGATATAAATCAAATCTTCAATTAAATGTTGCACAAAAAACAAAAAATTGTGATATTTAATGTGTATATATATTTAATTTCTCTTAATTATTTATTTTTTATACTTTCATGCCGGACATAACATACACACCAACTGCCCTTTAATAATGTATAAGATTAACTGTTTTAATCAACTGCTTTTAACTAAATAATAAACTCCAATTAAAACAACCAATTACTCTTCTTTATTTATTTACTTTCCTATTTTCTCATACCACAGAATACTTTGTCCTAGTGACCTCCAACTGAATATATGAGTAATATATAAATAACAACACCGGATTATTTGCAAACCCTTATCCAGGAAAGTGCTGTTTCTCTTGTAAAGGACTTGTTTTCAATTGCATTTCCGATCTGACATATATTTCAAATACTTAATTTAATAGACAGAAAAATACATTATATAATGTATAAATATATCCACCTGTCCATATAAGTTAAAGAAACTTATCAACACTTAGTTGCTTTAAGATTATCGGACCATATGACCTTTAGGCACCCCTTTTTGATTCTCGATTTAGAAGTACATTTTTTCATTTACACCGTCAATATCGGTTGTTTGTTAGGGGTTAGGGTTAGGGTTAGGATTAGGGGTTAATTTTTATGATTAAAAACAAATCTAAAAATCGTCTGTTAAAACAACCGGATATTGACAAGTGTAAATGAAAAAAAACACGTCCTTGAATCGATATCAAAAAGGGGTTCTAAATGTCATATGGTCCAGATTATCTACAAATGCTCTTTCCTTGGGGCATACATCTATCCTGTTTCTGTTGTGTCTGTTAAAATTTGACCAGGTAATACATTCTATTTGTTACACATTTTGTCGAGATTTATCAAAATTTATCTTTACACGATGTTTAAGGAAATGATAGACAATCAACTATTCATTCATTTCAACACAGCAATTCCAAAATCCATATCCGTTATACAGAAGGGATCCGGTTTCTTTTCCGGTATAAAGAAGAAAAATAAGCGAAACGTTTGACACATTAATCCTGACTGACACCGAGGGGAAAAAAGAAGGCAGACCTGATAGGCTTTTTGACATATAGCTCGCGACTCATAATGCTGGTCTGACTGCAGTCACCAATGACATTATATCAGGATGATAACCGTTACACAATAATTATATAAAGTGTTGCTGAGTTTTGAAGGAAGCTATCTTAGAAAAAGAAGAACGAACGCAGAAACGACGAGTTCGTATCCGAAGTGTTAAAATCTGACACATGGTCCTTGAAAATCCACTGACTTTATTATCAGTGTTGCACCGTCCTCAGGACCGGTATGCATAACATAAATTGAAGACACGAAGTGGTATTTAGGTCGTTACTTGTCGCACTGCAGGTAACTAATTCACAAAACACTTTTTAAAAAATCCCCAGGGAGAGTTAATATAATGAACTATATCGATAGACTAAATTATCAATAATAATGATTGACAGCGTTCATCTAAAATTAATATTGAAAAAATAGATATATTTCTTATGTTTCGTGAGTCTGGCCTTTTGAGGTTACTGGTTTGCTCCTCATAAATCATTCAACATATGTCTACGATGTTATAAGTATATCAAGATATGATATAAAAGTTTCTCTGTTTGACATAAATTTTTATAGTAATCTTATGATAAAAAAAATTCCTGTCGACTTTCACATATGGCGTCCAGCAAAAACCTACATCAGCCAGCACTGTATGGATTAATGGATTGTTGTGTGGAGGACAATAGGGATGGTTTAAGAAGGAGAGAGATCTTGAATATATGTGCTAAGACTGATGATGGGGATGATGATCGTGATGATGATTGACTCAACATAATATATATATATATATATGTGTTGTGTGTGTGTGGTGTGTGTGTGTGTGTGTGTAATATAGTGAAAATTTGAAAAAACACAGGTAAATAAAATGAGTGATATTATTTCAGCCAACGCTGCAGTGTTTCAGTCTGTTTAGTAAATCTTCTTCAGGGCTTTTGTTGACATTAGGAAAGGAAATTATCACAGAATAATAAGGAGACTGTGATAGTTTTTGTTGATCAGTTTGTTTAAAATGTCTTGAATGGAAAATTAGCGTCTTAGAATTGTTCGAAATACCCAAAAGTTGAAGATAGACATCTAGACATCAAAATGGGGGATTTCAACACAGAAGAACTCAGTCTTAAAGAAGCTAAAAGGTAGAAAAGCAGGAGGACTTGACGAAATACCACCCAAGTATGGAAGATGGGAAAGTTCAACGACATACTGCTTGGGCTATGCAATGCAGTATATAGATAAAATAGAATAAATAAATGGATGAAAGCTTGCATCCTCCATTCCCCAAAGGGAGACCTCGGAATCGCTAAAACTCTACGGAAGCATAACTCTTACTGCATTTCAGCAAGAATATATTATGCCCTTCTACTTAATCGCATCCGACTGAAATAGAAAAAATCCTTTCGAAGAACCAAAACGGATTCCGCAGAAATCGATCCACAACCTCTCAGATCCTGACTATAGACGTATCATAGAAGGGTCAGAGCAAAAAAATTTAGAGACAACGCTGCTATTCGCAATTCTCCAAAGCATTTGATTCCATACACAGAGGAAAAATGGAACAAATACTACTGGCATATGGTCTCCCCAAAGAAACTACTGCCGCTATAATGATGCTCTACAAAGACACTAAGGCATGGTGTGCTCACCTAATGGCGACACAGATTTCTTTGACACTCGACGCTGGAGTCCTACAAGGAGATACATTAGCACCATGTAATTAATATGCCTAGACTATGCACTCCGAACATCATTAGATAGCATAAGAAAAGGTTTCACACAAAAAGGGTAAGAAGCAGGCGATATCCCGCACAAACAGTCACATATGCAGACTCGATGATACCTCGCACTTCTTGCGGATACACCGCCGCATGCTGAGTCACTACTGCATAGCTTGAAGGAGGCAGCATCACGATTATCGGCCTCTATGTGAATTCCGATAAAAACTGAGTTTATAAGTTTCGAAAGAAAGGAGACATCTCCACACTCACGGTAAGTCTCTAAAGCCAGTAGAGCAATTCACGTACCTAGTAGTACTGTCTCATCCACAGAAAACGATTTAATACACGAATAGCAAAGGCCTGGTTGGCCACAAACAGATTATTAGTCATATGAAGCTCTGATCTCATGACAAAAGAGACGATTCTTCAAGGCCATGGTTATATCTGTTCTGCTGCATGGCCTGCACCAGTTGGACGCCTGACAGAAGGCGCCTTGAAGAATCGTCTCTTTGTCAGTGAGATCAGAGCTTATGACTAATAATCTGTTTGTGGCCAACCAGGCCTTTGCTATTCGTGTATTAACATCGGTTTTCTGTGATATACAGTACTACGTAGTACGTGAATTGCTCTACTGGCTTAAGAGACTTACCGTTGAGTGTGGAGATGTTCCTTTCTTTTCGAAACTTATAACTCAGTTTTATCGGAATTCACATAGAGGCCGATAATCGTTGCTGCTCCTTCAAGCTATGCAGTAGTGACTCAGCCTGCGGCGTGTATCGCAAGAAGTGGCGAGGTCATCATCGTAGTCTGCATATGTGACTGTTTGTGCGGGATATCGCCTGCTTCTTACCCTTTTAGTGTGAAACCTTTTTCTTTTTATGCTATCTAATGATGTTCGGAGTGCATAGTCTAGGCATATAAATATACATGGTGCTAATGTATCTCCTTGTAGGACATCCAGCGTCGATGTCAAAGAAAATCCTGTGTCGCCATTAGGTGAGCACACCATTGCCTTAGTGTCTTTGTAGAGCATCATTATAGCGGCAGTAGATTTCTTTGGGGGACCCATATGCCAGTAGTATTTGTTCCATTTTTCCTCTGTGTATGGAATCAAATGCTTTTGGAGAAATCTGCGAATAGCAGCGTTTCTCTAAATTTTTTTGCTCTGACCCTTCTATGATACGTCGTATAGTCAGATCTGAGAGGTTTGGATCGATTTCTGCGGAATCCGTTTTGTTCTCGAAAGGATTTTTTCTATTTCAGGTCGGATGCGATTAAGTAGAAGGGCATAATATATCTTGGCTTGAAATGGCAGTAAGGAGTTATGCTTCCGTAGAGTTTTAGCGATTCCGAGGTTCCCCTTTTTGGGGAATGGGAGGATGCAAGCTTTCATCCATTTATTTATTCTATTTTATCTATATACTGCATTGCATAGCCCAAGCAGTATGTCGTTGAACTTTCCCATCTTCCATACTTTGGGTGGTATTTCGTCAAGTCCTCCTGCTTTTCTACCTTTTAGCTTCTTTAAGACTTGAGTTCTTCTGTTGTGAAATCCCCATTTGATGTCTAGATGTCTATCTTCAATTTTTGGGTATTTCGAACAATTCTAAGAGCGCTAATTTTCCATTCAAGACATTTTAAACAAACTGATCAACAAAACTATCACAGTCTCCTTATTATTCTGTGATAAATTTTCCTTTTCCTAATGTCAACAAAAGCCCTGAAGAAGATTTACTAAACAGACTGAAACACTGCAGCGTTGGCTGAATAAATATCACTCATTTTATTTGAACCTGTGTTTTTTCAAATTTTTCACTATATTACACACACACACACACACACACACACACACACACACATATATATATATATATATATATGTTGAGTCAATCATCATCACGATCATCATCCCCATCATCAGTCTTAGCACATATATTCAAGATTCTCTCTCCTTCTTAAACCATCCTATTGTCCTCCACACAACATCCATTAATCCATACAGTGCTGGCTGATGTAGGTTTTTGCTGGACGGCCATATGTGAAAGTCGACAGGAATTTTTTTTATCATAAGATTACTATAAATTTATGTCAAACAAGAGAAACTTTTATATCATATTCTTGATATACTTATAACATCGTAGACATATGTTGAATGATTTATGAGGAGCAAACCAGTAGACCTCAAAAGGCCAGACTCACGAAACATAAGAAATATATCTATTTTTTCAATATTAATTTTAGATGAACCGCTGTCAATCATTATTATTGATAATCTTAGTCTATCGATATAGTTCATTATATTAACTCTCCCTGGGGATTTTTAAAAAGTGTTTTGTGAATTAGTTACCTGCAGTGCGACAAGTAACGACCTAAATACCACTTCGTGTCTTCAATTTATGTTATGCATACCGGTCCTGAGGGACGGTGCAACACTGATAATAAAGTCAGTGGATTTTTCAAGACCATGTGTCAGATTTTAACACTTCGGATACGAACTCGTCGTTCTGCGTTCGTCTCTTCTTTTTCTAAGATAGCTTCCTTCAAAACTCAGCAACACTTTATATAATTATTGTGTACGGTTATCATCCTGATATAATGTCATTGGTGACCTGCAGTCAGACCAGCATTATGAGTTCGCGAGCTAATATGTCAAAAAGCCTATCAGGTCTGCCTTCTTTTTCCCTCGGTGTCAGTCAGGATTAATGTGTCAACGTTTCGCTATTTTTCTTCTTTAACCGGAAAGAAACCGGATCCTTCTGTATAACGGATATGGATTTTGGAATGCTGTTGAAATGAATGATAGTTGATGTCTATCATTTCCTTAAACATCGTGTAAAGATAAATTTTGAATAAATCTCGACAAAATGTGTAACAAATAGAATGTATTACCTGGTCAAATTTTAACAGACACAACAGAAAACAGGATAGATGTATGCCCCAAGGGAAAGAGCATTTGTAGATAATCTGGACCATATGACATTTAGGAACCCTTTTGATATCGATTCAGAAGGACGTGTTTTCATTTACACTGTCAATATCCGGTTGTTTTTAACAGACGATTTTTAGATTTGTTTTTTAATCATAAAAATTAATCCTATCCTAACCCCTAACCCTAACCCCTAACAAACACCGGATATTGACGGTGTAAATGAAAAACATGTACTTCTAAATCGAGATCAAAAAGGGGTGCCTAAAGTCATATGGTCCGATAATTAACGCAACTAAGTAGTTTGATAAGTTTCTTAACTTATATGGACAGGTGATAGATATATTATACATATATAATGTATTTTTTCTGTCTATTAAATTAAGTATTTGAATTATATGTCAGATCGGAATGCAATTGACAAAGTCCTTTACAAGAGGAAACAGCACTTTTCCTGGATAAGGGTTTGCAATAATCCGGTTTGTTATTTATATTTACTCATATATCAGTTGGAGGTCACTAGGGACAAAGTTATCTGTGGTATGAGAAAATAGGAAAGTAAATAAATAAAGAAGGAGTAATTTGGTTGTTTTAATTGGAGTTTATTATTTAGTTAAAAGCAGTTGATTAAAACAGTTAATCTATACATATATAAAGGGCAGTTGGTGTGTATGTATGTCCGGATGAAAGTATAAAAAAAAATAATTAATGAGAAATTAAATATAATATACACATTAAAATATCACAATTTTTTGTTTTTTGTGCAACATTTATGAAGATTTGATTTATATTCAAAGATATTTAAAATCAAATATACACAGAAATAGCATTGAAATTCTACTAACAAATGTCCAGTATTTGTAAATCTCAAAAGTAAACAAATCAATACACTAGGGTTCACCCCTCTACCCAGTCGTCGCTGGGTAGTCACATCTAATCATATAATAAGCGAAGACAGGAAGTTCGCACAAAGTGAATACAAGATTATTTGACATAAGTTTATAACTTACCGTTCTTTATTCAACCTAAGTTCATAATAAATGATTGAAGGTAGGCCATTGCTATTCACGTTTTAATAAAACAATTAATGCCAATGTAAATATATACACATTATATATCACAATTTCTTGGTTTTTGTTCAAAAATTATGAAGATTTGATTTATATTTGAAGATATTTAAAAATCAAAATATACATAGAAATAGCATTGAAATTCTACTAAAAAATATCCAGTATTTGTAAATCTCAAAAGTAAACAAATCCAAACACTAGGGTTCACCCCCTCTACCCAGTCGTCGCCGGGTAGTCACAGCTAATTATATAATAAGCGAAGACGGGAAGTTAGCACAAAGTGAATACAAGATAATTTAGACATAAGTTTATAACTTACCGTTCTTTATTCTACCTAAGTTCATAATAAATGATTGAAGGTAGACCATTGCTATTTACGTGCATATAAATTCAAAAGTTATAGGGAAAAAGCCTCAGACATAATTCGTCAAGGAACGACGTTCATCTGTTGCTTGAAGAAATCTTTCAGTGCCGCTTATGTAAATTGGATCAATTATTTCCCGCCGAAATTCGCTGGCTTTTCCAGCATTGACTGTTTTGTATTTTGCTTTTGTTCTTGAGTTTTCTTGGCGTTTATGATTTTCCCTTAATTTCTATTGTCTGTTCAATTTGTCAGGACAGCAAATTGGTGATCAAACAAGAAATTAAGTAGAGGACAAAATGACGGCGGCAAAATCTAATTGGATTGCAAAAGAAATACAAGAAAAGAACGTCGTGAAATTCAACGAAGTTTGTCAGAGGCAGATGTACAATAAAAAAATGGGCTGATGACAAATACACATATACACTGAAATATACACATAGACTGACATATACGCGTTACATCAACCAAAAGAATAGATGCTACAGTGTAGACAGACTCAGACATAAGTGTGCTAGAAAACACATACATACAAACACGCAAACACACACATGTATATATATATATATGCTTGTGTATATGTATATATATGCATATATGCATATAATATATGTACATATATATATAAGGGGCGGGTTAGCCCACACGGTAGAGCGTTGGGCTAGAGACCACAAGGTTCCTAGTTCGATACCGGTCCCCGCCAACTCAGCGTATGAGTAGCACAGTGATCTGTGCGGTAAAGTAAGGAGCTGATGGTAGGTGTAGCGCTCTAACTCAGATGCTAAAACAATCTCCTTGGTCTAGCGCTATTGAAAAGGGGATAGACTCCCTCACTGCATAGTTGATACCGACTTTAGGCCGCCCCGTCGACTTTTTTTATATATATAATGCTAACATGAGGATACACACATATAGAAACACACTCACGCATATATATATATATATATATATATATATATATATATATATATATATATAAATGAACACACACACATATATATGCTAATAGTATGACACATACGTATAGAAACACACTTAGATACATACACATAAAACACAGAGACATATATATAGTTAAGTCAATTCACTTCAATAAAGTGTATATATTCGCACACATATGAGTGTGAATATATATATATATATATATATATATATACACGTACACAAACACGCACACACTATACGCACGCAACACAACACACACACACACACACACATATATATATATATATATATATGCGTTTGTGTGTGTAACACTCACATATTTCATTTTAAAATTAGAATATTAATAATAAACCTTTTTTTGTGTTTAAATATATATATATATATATAATATATATATATATATATATATATATATATATATATATACCTTGGTGTTGATAACATTTCAAATTTATTTCGATATTCTGTCAGTCTCGTCAGTCCGGTATTTGTTGATTCGACTACCTCACATCTGATCTCACTGTGATTTTTTCCTGTTTTACTAATTTTTATCTTTTTCACTTTTTCAAATTCCAAGTTAGTTAAACACACCTATTCACGTTATGCACACACTCGTGACTTTTGTAAACCTCATGTCCTGCGCGTGCTGGCGATCGCTGTGTCGTCGCAGATTTGAAATTGAATATATATGTTCTAATTTAATGTATTAAACTCAGACTCGTATGATTTTATTCAGAACATTGTATTTTATTCATCTAAAAAGCCTTTAACATGATAATAAATTATATATTATATATATATATATATATATATATATATATATAGTCATCCACAAACAAGTGTTTCGACTTACCAAGTCTCTTCAGTGT
>CM042158.1:58367734-58394085 GCA_023376005.1 Doryteuthis pealeii | reverse complement strand
GTAAGCGGAAAGCCCGCCGAATCACGTGAAATCACGTGAGATCTAATTGCCTGATCAGTACCAGCTAGAACATTAGGTAAAAGGCTGTCCTTGCCTTAGCTGGGGCTCACCTGCACCCGCTCGCTGTGTAGTTACAGAAAGAAGTTTAGTTAAGAATGAAAGTCTTAAAGAAATAACATGGTGTTGTTGGTTGATGCATGTCTTGACAAAAAGAGTGACCAACAGGAAGGAATGGATTAAAGATGAATAACCAACAGAATATGAATAAACTGAGAATAGAAGTTAACATGGCGACTAGACATCACACGAATGGCCAGAGAAGAAAGTAAGTTATGCATCTATGCATATCTCTATCTACCTGTCTATATATCTCTCCCCTCTCTGTTAAAGAACTGTTTATATACCCGCCACATGTGGGTATATAATAGAGAGACCCGGATTCAGCTACATACATACACACAAATATTGAAGTGTTCTTGATGTAGGTGTTATCGTCATTGAAATCGGTACGAAACTGTTTGCATTTCACATATAGTTAATATAATTTGTAAAAGTATGATTCTAATTATTCTCTCTTTAGATAAGATTACATAGTAGGACATAAAAAATTAAAATCGTCGAGGTGACCTAAAGTCGGTATCAGCCAGACAGCCAGTGAGTCTATTCCCTTTTTATTGGCGTTAGACCAATGATATTGTTTTGGCGTTTGCGTTGGCGCACGGCACCTACCAGAAGCTGCTCACTTTCGCGATTAAAACCATGTGGTACTTATACGCACAGTTGCTGGTATCGAACCCAGAACTTTGTAGTCCTTGGTCGGACGCTCTAGGGCATAGTGGGCTCTTTAACATCGATTAATTCTTCTTATGACGTTTACAAGAAATATAAGATAATAATGTACTTTGCATTTATGTAGGTTTCTACCCCAAGAACAGCATAGATATGATGAGGTGTGACTACATCGCTGATTGCTTCTATGAAATCATGCATGATTATATGAGGTACTATCACTGGAAGAATGGACGCTTCAGGGTAAGTCTGATATTTTGATAAATTCATATCTACATCTTTGAAAACCTTACCTATATAAATATCCTTGCGTTTTAAATGATTTTTACATTAAAAATACATTGGGAATGTGTTTACTATAAAAATGCATTGGAAATGGCTTTTAATATGAAAATGCATTGAAAATGATTTTTACTATGAAAATGCATTGAAATGGTTTTTACTATGAAAATGCATTGAAATGGTTTTAACTATAAAATGCATTGAAATGGCTTTTTAATATGAAAATGCATTGAAAAATGGTTTTTTACTATGAAAATGCATTGAAATGTTTTTACTATAAAAAGCATTGAAGATGATTTTTAATATAATATATCGTCAGATGAGTAGATTTGCAGGAAACTCAGAGTCACACGTTTGAAGAATCGGGTTGCATAATTTATGCGATAGCATAGATTATTGACAAACGCCTGTAGCATAAGAGGCATTGACCTTCAAATCAGAACGTAGACGGGCAGGTTTCCGTGGAAAGATACAGACCGTTGGTAAATTTATGAGCAGTCATAATTTATGAACGTACCTTTTTTTGTGTGTGTGTATATATTATATGTGTTTTCTTTTTGTGTGTATATATGTATGTTTTGTGTGTGTGTGTATATGTATGTGTTTTTTTTTTGTGTGTATATAATATATGACACGTTTCTAGAGAAAAAATTATTGTCAGAGTTTTAAAGAGTTAAAAATAATAATAAGATTGACGAATTTCCTTAGAAACTGTTTTTCTTTTGGTTCGTTAACTAATTATTTTCTCAAACCACGATAAAAAAAACAAAAACAAAGGTTACTAATACGGACAAAATCCGGTGTTTTATCTTTAGTCGAAGGCCCGACTGGAGATAAGTAGTCAATTATTTGTAAGACGAAATTTGTTTCAAGTTTATCCGACAATATCCAGTTATTGGAACATTTCAAAAATTTTTTATATGTAAGTACGAAAAATTGTAAGCGCTTTGTTTATCAAAATGACATGATTCGTTAGTAAATTACCCGAAAGTTGATAAAATAAAACAACTAACAACCAACATTTAAATTATTATTCAAAATACAATTTAAAATATTCCTCAGAATTTGCCTTACAAATTAAAGTTTAAGTTTTATGATTTTACTCTTTATTGTGAAGTCAATAAACACGCTGAGTTTATAGTGCAACTTTTCAGTTCTGAAAAAATGGCATGTTTAAATAGAGATTTCATAGGTGACATTTGAACTTTTATGAAAATTGGTTTGTAATTAATACAAATTTTGAAATAAAACTTAATTTAACTAGGGGGGGGGTTAGGGTTAGGGTTAGGGGTTGGGTTAGTTTAATGGGAAAATAAATAAATAATTTGGGTTCCGTTCAAGCGGTTCCGATATGGGGATCAATTTACTATAAACTTATATGAGGAAATGAGCACCCGTGAATACTCAAATAATAAAGAACTTTTAAGAATTTTTTTTCAATCTGATAGATTGGTGTGTAATCGATAATAATCAACTGAAGGAAAAAAATAGATGGGGGGGAGTCCAGATAATCAGGTCCACAAAACGTTTTTAAACAATGTTTTTAAAATACTAGGTACCACCAATTTTACCCTGTGAAATTTACCCCCCGCCCCCATATTTAACACTATGAAACTTGCAGAAAAATTAATATTTTCTTGAAAAAATCCAAACTAGTTAAACTCCGCTTTAAAAATGTTTTGCGTCACATCCTGTGCATACTTGCTCATTACTGAGAAATATTTATAGATTTCATCAGTACAATGAGAGAAAAGAGACCCATATTCATTTACATTCATATGCACAAATATCGAGGTGGTCGTGTTGTAATGTTTATCATCATAAGAAATGCAATCTGATTTCAAATTCTGGAAATTTCATATAGCGTTAATACACTTGGGAATGCTACAAATGCGCCTACATCAGTGATCCTAACACGATGAAATTTTATACATATGTTAAGTTAATATTCAGGAAAGGGAGTGGCTATATTGGATTTCAATATAAATCAATAATGAAACCTCTAAAGGGAATATATACGATGGAGAAGGAAAAGAGAATTCGTTTCAGTGAGAAAGGTGGAAAAGATACATAATGTTAAGTTAATATTCAGGAAAGGGAGTGGCTATATTGGATTTCAATATAAATCAATAATGAAACCTCTAAAGGGAATATATACGATGGAGAAGGAAAGAGAATTCGTTTCAGTGAGAAAGGTGGAAAAGAAGATGTGGTGTGGCAAGGGGTTTAATGTTTTAGGTTAAAAAGAAGGTAGCTGGTTGTTCTTGGTGTGTGTTCCTAGGGTTTGCTTTTTACCCCATCTTAATTGGTGGTCGCGCTGAAAAGGAAGGAATTCAAGGAAAGAAAAAGAAAGAGACAAAGACGAAAGGTAGTTTTATGATTTAGGCTTTATTCACGGGTCATAGCCACCATGTGGCAAGGAGATTTCTCCCTGGCAAGTAGTAGTGTCTTATCCGAGTTAAGGTTTAAGTCTTGAGGGTCGGAAGTAGGTCCTTTTACTATTATCCCCACAGCTACGATTAAATACCGTTTTCCCTAAGGATTTACTCGCATGAATACGAGTCTCTTCTTCTCTCCTCGATCTTGCTGATGAAATCTAAAAATCACACTAACTCTTTTGTGATTAAAAATCTTAAATTCTTTCTGAATCCAATATTGTTTAGCACTAAACAATATTCTATACCTAGGATGTGACACACTAATGTATACCTGGGATTGACACAAGTCATTTTAAAGTGTTTAACAAGTTTGGTTTCGAGTTTTCGTTCCTCTTGACGTTTCTCATATCAAATATAAAAAGGTAACCAATCAGTATATGTTGTATATTTAGGCACATCATTGTATACATATGACATTGTCACATCACTACTTCATGTGAACGGCATTAGTTGAAAGTCACTGCTTCTCCTTAGGGTTCATAACCTCTTCGATGATTGGGGAGATCTCGTGATGCTTTCATCTGAATTGGCTGTAGCATTGAAACACAGAGACAAAATTTTACCGGTATAAAATGAAATTCTCCTCGGAGATATTTCGAACCACAAGGTCATTGTGGGAAAAGGGGAGCAGAGATTGAGGCCTATTTGTCCGAATGGGCTCCTGTTGGATTATTGTTGTATATAAGTTGTGCTACAATGCACCGCTTAAATATATGGATTAGGCAGGGTCACTTGGTCTATTCCTCCGCCAATTTACAGCCATAACGTGTGGCTGATTGACTACTTAATCCCTGATACTGACATGTTCATTTGCAATCATTGACGAAGGAACCTACAAGCAAATGGTTATTTACTAAGGATTTCCGCTGGACAAGCGCTCTTGCTTGAATCCTAAAGGATGACCCATAAAATCATAACACCGCCTGGTCGGCTGGGGTGTTAGAATGCACCGACTGCACCTCTGCAGAGGGATAAGACTCCCCCAATGGGGCCACCTGTTGGCCGTGGGTGGCGACCCGTGATGCTTAAGGATAGAGCCCAGGTGGATGAGCAGTTCATGACATGCAATACCCCACTTTGTCCCTATCTTGGGCTAGACGGGCGGTCGGAGAGGCCCCCCCCGATCAATCGGCTGGTCACGTCAAGCCCTAGCACTTATATGATTTTCCCAACCCTATTGCACTTATGGCAAGCCCCGGCCCCTTTTTATCATATGGGTGCTAGAAGGCGGTGGCTGTGGGTCTACATGTCCTGGGAATTACGTTAAACTCTATCTGATGGTGAGGTTCTAGTTTTAGAGGTTTGGGGAATGTGGAGCACCCCTTCATCACCATTGCTCTCTGGTCCACTCTGACCCGGAGAGGTAGTACCTGTTAGGGTCCCATCTATGGGTTAAATAGAAAAACTTGAGTTTATAAACAAAATTGTATTATCCATTAAAAATGTATTTATTTCAAAACTTTATCGGCATTAAATGACCCACTGAGGTTGATATGCCGTAAAACAAAACAAACAAACAAACAAAATCATAACAGCCCCTAATTTCAACGCACACTCATGCTAGCCTAAATCTACTAACCGAATCTGAACTTTTAACACCCAAAACCGGACAGCTTTTATCACATTCACCAACTTTACTTGGAACCGCCTTTCCTTCCGGCCAAATGCTTATGGCTACTTAACCACAACTTCTTCCAGACTGACCGTATACACACTTTCTTTATGGTCGATCACTCGTATTTTTATCCTTCCGTTTCCGTAAAGATTCTTACATCTAATATTATCCCTAATCTTCTTTGGCAAATTCAGAAGTTGAAATCAACCTCCAACGAAATAACAAACACATGATGTACTAAAGACATTTCATTTTACAGGCCAACTAAAAGAGTCTGGAATAACTGATTAACATAAGATTAGTATTTTACTAGACAAAACATGACCCATTGGGTCACCCATTCAGCTCTGGGTAGATAATAGAGATTAGGGAAAAACGATTTAGCAAAGCGAATGAAATTTTTAAAAAATAAATAAATACGGCCGGACGAAACCTTAAAATCATTTTGTTAGCTTTCTAAGAAAGGAAATGTTTGACCTCATTTAAGCTACGGGTTGCTGGTTGTGAAATTTAACATAGAAATCCATTTCAAATTCTCCCCCCTCCCCCCTCTCTCTCTCTTTCTCTCTCTCTCTCTCTCTCTCTCTCTCTCTGTCACTGTCACTGTCTCTGTCTGTCTGTCTGTCTGTCTCCCTCTCTCTCTACTCTCCAGCGAAACTAACATAACGAGGAGGTAATCAAGAGATACATAGAGGTGATGAAAGAGATAGATACAGAGTAGAGATTGGTCAGTTGTTTAGTTAACTGCAAATTACGACTAATTAGAATCAATTAAAACAGAATTGTCTTCAAACATAATTCAATCCTAAAAGTAAGGAATAATTTAGTATAAGTTTGGTGTCATTAAATTAAACAGTAAAAAAGCATTTAGGAAGCAAAACGATCGTTTACGTTTCTCTCCTTACAATAAATCTTATATACATTTATTCACTTGTTGATCCACACATACGATTTTTCGTTGATTTTTTAGAATATTTATTTATTTACTTTAACTATAATGCAACAACACGTTACTTCAGCATTGTTTTTATGGGCACAGCATTGTATACATGTGACATTGTCACATCACTACTTCATGTGAACGGCATTAATTGAAAGTCACTGCTTCTCCTTAGGGCTCATAGCCTCTTCGATGATTGGCAAGATCTCGTGATGCTTTCATCTCAATTGGTTGTAGCATTGAAAACACAGAGAACAAATTTTACCAGTATAAAATGGTATTCTCCTCGGAGATATTTCGAACCACAAGGTCATTGTGGGAAAAAGGGAGCAGAGATATTGTTATCCTTCCATTTCCGAATCTACTAGAGATTCTTTAACTCGGTATATGGCTGATACCGACTTTAGGCCACCCCGTTGACTTTGCTTTACATTCAAGTATCGTGATTAGCGTAGGAACTGCAGACGAACCAATAATCGACGTTTCCCCGTCAATCTTAAACATGGACATAAAAATGTTAACCGACCAGCAAAAACTTACATTCGTCAGGTCTGTGCGGACACGGGATGTCGTCTAGATGACTTGCAAAGACCAATGACTGATAAGGACGGATTTTTATGCGTGTGTGTGTGTGTGCGAGTGTGTGCGTGTGTGTGTGTGTGTGTGTGAGAGAGAGAGAGAGAGAGAGAGAGAAGAGAGAGAGAGAGAGAGAGAGAGAGAGAGAGAGAGAGAGCAGGGAATCTGTGCTGACAGTACGTTTTGATAGTAATGAGAATACGCTATTATTTCAAGAATATTCCTACCTTAGAAAACAATATTTGATATTTTGAATTTAACTTGGAACTGAACATGTAACTATAAGGGTGAGTCAAAAAGTAATACCACTTTGTTTAGGACATATATAATTACCAACACAGGAACATGTATCATACATCAAAATAAAGCTGGTCCTCTGTGGATCACACCCCTACTTCTCCACATAGGTGAGTCAAAAAGTAATGCCATTTTGTTTAGGAGAGGTATAATTACGAACACAGGAACATTTATCATACATTAAAATGAACCTGGTCCTCTGTGGATCACATCTTTACTTCTCTACATAGGTGAGTGAAAAAGTAATGCCATTTTGTTTAGGACAGGTATAATTACCAATACAGGAACATGTATCATACATCAAAATAAAGCTGGTCCTCTGGAGATCACATCCCTACTTCTTAACACTTGTCACCGTTTTTCTCTTAGACCTAGACCTTCCTTTTCCAACTGTTGTATACTCTCTTATTCTTGTGATCATCTTTGGTATCTTATGTTCTTCTAGATGTTCTTGTAACACTATTGTGTTATGGGTTGATTGGCAATCTATTAATTAATTACCAATTAATTAAAACTACCCTAATTATTAATTATGGTGGTTTGTTAAAATTAAAAGTAAAAATAAGAAAAAACAATAATAATTATAATAATAATAATGTTTATATTGGAGGTATATATTTATCTAAACGAAAAATCCTCACGTAAGCATAAATTCTTTAGATTATGGAATTTAATATATATAATCGGAATTTTAAATTTCACAAAATAAAATGATAAATTCAATAAATGAGATTCCAGTTTTTGAAAAGTTCGTCAACAATTTCAAAAACTTAGATAAATAAAACAATGGTTGGCCTTGACTCCAAATGGAAAGATACAAGCTAGGCTGGTACAAGGCCATTCAGACACGTAGATAATAGTATCGAGTGGCTGGCCAATCAGAGACATATGTTAGGGGTGGGGAGGTCTGGATCTCATAAATAACAGACCGTGAGACCAAGACAGAAGAGAAAAGAGACTGGGACAGACCGAAGAAGAAGCGGAGTCGGACACTCCGAGACCGGGGCCCTTGCCACTACTTTACCGATACACTCTGATGCCTTGCCACTCGGTACAAAATTGATAACTTAGCCAAAAACTAGCTGTAGATCGCCAATCAGCTGGACAAGAAATCACATCGCTCCTTTGTAAAATAAATGTATATATTCTATACATAAGCATCAAAAAGGCGTTGTGTTCAATTGTTTTGTTGATCCGTTGACAGCTTTTGGTTATTTAATCTTATTTCAGCCGAGTTGGTAAAAGAAACGAAACCAGCTCTTTTTCAGCCTTCCTGTAAATCAACAGACAACATAAGAACGGGAGGTTGGAACGGGCAGTTTCGACGACTGTGATACTGAGCCGGAGCATCGTTCTCATACATAACATACATACAGTGAGACGGTACTCCAGCACATGTGTTATCTTCTAGCGTCTGGAACTTTCCATTTGGGGACTTCGTGTCCGGATTCCATTGGGGATTTCTACTCTATCATAAGCCCTCGTTCATTGGTATTTTTTGGATAAATAACCCAAGACTTCGATTTCCTTTATATCATATTCTATACCGAAACCCCATCGTGACTAACGCGCAAAATAAGTACGGGACCGCGCTTAACGCGACTTCCTCTCTCTGTGGTTTGGCCAATATTACTTACTCCGTTTCTAATCTAAACCGGAAGAAGGCCTTCTCCATCGATTCTCACGGTATCCACCGGAAAGGTGGTCAACATGAGTTCAACACCTATCACTCAATCCTCTATGTCATCGTACTCATAACAGCCATTTTGGTTTGTAAACTAATTGTACATAAGTGTTAGGGTTCTAACAATTATGTAACACAACTTCAGATGGGAAATCCGGACCTTCCTTTGCCAACTTCAGATGGGAGAAAAGAACACCAGTCAAACTCTTTCATTTCCTATACTTATGTGGAATGCCATCATTATTTATTTACTCGTTGATCCGCTATAAGGATTTTTTTTAGAAAATATCTTTATTTCTTTAACCATAATGCAACAAGACGTTACTACACTACATTTGGATATTGTGTCTAATTGTGCCGAGTAGATACGAATCTTGATCGTCTTTCAACGATGTCTCCTCTTTTTACAGATCCAATCCTTGCGTCTAACAAGCTGTCCTTCTTCTTATATCAGATGTGCTTCCTGATACCACTGATCCCGAAAATGAGAATTCTTTGACCTTTACCACACTAACATCCCCGAGAGCGATGGTATCATTACTACAAGAGCTTATCTTGCACTTGTGGTGATTGATTTTCATACTTCATTGATAACAAGCCTTTTCCAGTTCGTGCGCCGACACTTTTAGGTTATCAAATATTACAGAAATTATTGTAGCGTCGTCGGCAAAGACATATCAGTTATAAGGTTTCCTTAAGTCTCTCTCTCTCTCTCTCTCTCTATATATATATATATATATATATATATATATGTGTGTGTGTGTGTGTGTGTGTGTGTGTGTGTTGTGCTGTTCTTGTGTAGTCCATGTATAATTCTTTCTTGGTATATCTGATTAGTCTATTTCATATCATACTTCTTTCTCTCCCCCTACTCTCTCTCCCTCTCTCTCTCTGTCTCTGTCTCTCTCTCTCTATATATATATATATATGTTGTGTGTGTGTCTGTGTGTGTGTGTGTGTGTGTTTTATGTATTCTATGTGTGTGTGTGTGTGTGTGTTGTTCTTGTGTAGTCCACGTTATAATTCTTTCTTGGTATATCTGATTAGTCTATTTCATATCATACTTCTTTCTCTCCCCATCTCTCTCTCCCTCTCTCTCCCTCCCACTCTCTCTCCCTCCCACTCTCTCTCTCTCTCTCTCTCTCTCTATATATATATATATATATATATATTCCCACAAAAACAGGAAGAGGAGGTGAAATACTCATGTGTATGTATATATATACACATGCATGTACAAATTAATTTTCATATTATCAATCAAAGCCTGAAGAAGATACCAGAAGATCTGAAACACGTGTTGCATGTGTAAAACAAAAAGAATTTTTTAAAATTTTCTGAGAACAAAATACATTTTGCGGACCTTCTTTTTTTATAAAATATTGAATTTCCTCCCGTTGGAACCAGAACAACATTTTTATATATATATATATATATATATATATATATATATATATATATTATATATATATATATTTGGTGTGAATATGTGCTTAATTGAAGTCAAACCTAATTTTTTTTGAAAGTTAATTCATTAATGATTAATTAGGCGTGATTTAATCATTAATGAATTAACTTTCAAAAAAATTAGGTTTGACTTCAATTAAGCACATATTCTTCCAAATATTGTCGGCTGAAAATAGCCATATTTGTTTACATTTACATATTTGGAAGATTATGTGCTTAATTAAAGTCATACCTAATTTGTTAATTAATTAATTATAATTAAATGAATTAGGCGTGCATATCGGTTTAAATGTAAAGCGTATACAAATCGAGAAAAAGTCGATCTCTGTATGTACATTTCAGCCTATTAGGCCTCATCAGCAGAGCTATAGACAGGGCAGTGCTGTAGTGCGTGATTCGAACTCTACCTGTCAGGCTGACAGGCGGACATTCTAACCATTACACTAGCAGGCTTCCCAAGAATTTCTCGTTTATTTATATATATTTTATTGATGAATATGATCGGGACAATCATTGAGATACTAGGCTTGACGTATTCAGGGGATTGATCGGATGAGCCTCATCAGATACTCGTGTACATTTGTGGCTGAACAGTCCCTGACATTCAACATTAAACTTTCTCCGTTGCATGGTCAAAGTCAAGTGTGGGATGTCAAGCACTGTTCAGTAGGGTAGGTAGATTTTTCACTTTTTAAAATATCAAATTGTCCATCTATGCGAAAGTTGTGTGTTAGTATACTGAATACTGATACAAAAATCAGATCGTTTACTTGCACCATTGTTTGACGAAATGGCATCAAAGATCGTCTACTAAATTGCACTAAAAATTCTCGTTTTCTAAAGGCTAAATTACAGTGTGACATATATATATATATATATATATATATATATAACCTTTTTATCCCTCCCCCTCCAGTGTTAGTTTTTAAAACTTTTAATTGAAAAAGAATAAAACAAGTAACGCACTGATGATCTAATTCACTAATTCAAAACGCTGTTGAGCACAAACACACACACACACACACACACACACACACACACACACACACACACATATATATATATATATGTGTGTGTGTGTGTGTGTGTGTGTGCTCAACAGCATTTTTAATTAGTGAATTTGATCATAACTGTGTGACTTGTTTTATTCATTTTCAATTAAAAGTGTTAAAAGCTAACACTGGGGTGGGGGAGAAAAAATAAAAAGTTAGCTAGCCGTATTCCAATATATATATATATATATATATATATATATATATATATATATTATATATCTGTGTGTGTGTGTGTGTGCTTTGTATGTATTCCATGAAGTAATTTAAGGTCCGGTTTAGCTAAGTCGATAGTGCACCCGCCTTCCGTGTTTGATAGTTGTATCCGTCAACCCAGTGGATGAGTAGCATATATTGGGTAATCTGATATGAGTGTTAAAATGAAGAGTGGCGCTGGGTGTGGCACTCCATCTCAGCAAAATCATCCCTGGTCTAGCGCTAGTGAAACGGGATAGACTCCTTGCTCTCTCTCTTTGATACCGACAAAGGCTACTCTGCAAATGTTATATATATATATATATATATATATATATATATATATATATATATATATATATATTTGTGTATATATATATATATATATATATATATATATATATATTATATATATATATATATATGTGTCTGTGTGTGTGTGTGTGTGTGTGTGTGTATGTGTGTGTGGTGTGTGAAATAGAGTAATGTCTTCGAGTGTGATTAGCTGGATATTGATATGAAACTGTCACTCTATGATTAATGTTTTGCAAAAATTGGCAAAGAAAGAGTTTTTATTTCAACATAAATATTTGTTGTGTGAAACAATAAAACAATCACAGTTAAGCTATTGAAATATACCAACCTATTTATATCAACGAAAATATAACTATCAATTGATCATACCTCGTATATATATGTATACGTAAAGTAAAGTCGTCGGGGTAGCCTAAAATCGTTATCAAACAGACAACGATGGAGTCGATCCACTTTTCAAAGGCGCTATACCAAGGAGATTGTTTTCCCGTCTATAGGGATTGGTCCCTATATATTTTTGCGGCATGTGGAATTGACTAAATTAAAATAATTAAGTTTTCTTAAATAATTAGTTTTACAATTATAGGAGACAAGTTTTGAATTATGTAAACAAAAGAGAATCGAATGAAAATTAGTTTGGAAATATTTTAGCAACAATAGAAACAATTGTTTAAATTCCGATGACAATATGTACGTCATTGGAATGCCATGGCTACCAAAATCATCCGATATCTACGTCAATACAAAATCAGTTGATATTTGATGAATATTTTAACTTAATGATCACGTAGACAAATACAAAACAATTATAAAAAGGCCCATTTAGCTGAAAAGTGACAGTTAGAGCTTACACTCTTCATAACTCGACAGAGTTTGAGCGGAAACTCTCTCCAACTCGGCACAATGGGGAGAGGTCGCTGTCCGAAGACACAAAATGATACATCAGGTCAGTCTCTTATTCCGTTTCATACGTTTCTCTCTCTCCTTCTCAATACAACACGAGTTTCAATCACAGACATTGTTTTAACAAAACTGCTACAATTTTGACACACCCAAACGAACAAATATAAACAATACATACGCACTTGTCACACACAACTATGTACAGGCACATAGAGTCGAAACTCGGATATTCTTCAAACACACAAACACCGAGCAAACAAGGCCCCCACACGTCTGAGGTGGAGCGCCAGAACCTTGTGGTTCCTAACCGGACGCTCTATCGACTGAATTAAACTGGCCCTAGTTTCATAATTTACTTGAAACATTGTATGTATATTAGTTTGGTTGTTGGTTTTGAGGGCTATCACAATGAGAGTATAAAGTAAAAACGAGGTAAATATGATGTTGTTCATTTACCTTTTTATTTATTTCAAAATCCTAAGAATTTACTGTGATCGAGTCGAACAACTACTGAACAGGGAGGTGTCGCCACTGCACAATCTCCCCTAAAAATCTCCAGACTGACCTCCTAAATCCATTATTGGGAGCCCTAAGATCTGGCTTCCAATGAAAGACCAAATGATGCTAGATGCTTTTCCCTACTCACCAGATTCTAATAAAACTTTGTTCTCTACAAAATTCCACAACTTTTAAAAGATACAGAGTTTTGGTTAAGGGGGTGCAAATCCGGTGAGTGGAGGGACTGGGGATAAGTGTTGTCTCATACTTCACTAAAAATTATTGGATTAAGAGTGTTCTCTTCGTTTGTTCCAATATCCTTAGTATGATACTTAACTGTATAGGGTCGCTTGATCTGTTACAGACCTAGCGTCATTAGAAATGGACCAGAGTTCAAAGCTGTTTGCATTTAATCTTGCGCTAATACCCTTAGAAAAGGCGTTAATCCATCTCTTCTCTCCCTGATGCAGAATAAAATTCATTCATTGATAAATCAACACGGAAAATTTCATTAACATTGCATTAGTTTATCTTTTAGTACATTAACACTGAATAATTGAAAAGGAAATTGAAGATATAGAAATACTAAAGACGAGATAAGAAATTGAGAAAATACTAACCCCCTCCTATTTACCAATAACGCAAACATACTATTTTTGAAAGAGGGACACAATATCAAGTGCGACCATTACTGCAAGTGTCTCAATAGACAGAATGCTCAATATGAATTTGCAAATTTATCCGTGATAATCCTCTTAGCCTGTTTCCCTATCTTCTCATACCAATAATAATAATAATTTAGTTCATCATTTTAAATATTTATTTTTTGAAAAATGTTCAAGTTAACTACGATTTTACTCAGAATAGAAAAAATAATTTTTTAAAAATGACAGGCAATCTTTCATAAGAATCAAATGTTGCTTTTTTTCTTTTAATGCAACATATTTTTCCTGAAATGTCGTCTTCGGAGGTTGAACCATTGCCTTTCAAATGTGTACTTACATAAAAATAGCGTTCAATTTTCCCAGGAATGATGACGTCAGCATGAGGTTCAAATGAGGTCGAAAAATATTTTATATATATATATTCACCAACCCCTCCGCACGAGCAGGATGCGACACAAGGTCAATTTCTTAAGCGAGTTCAACAGGTTTGGTTTCAGAATTTTCCTTCTCCTAGACTGGTTAACTAGCCATGGTTAAAGAGCCAGACTGCCCTACTATTTACCCATAGCTGAAGGGAGAGTAGGATTCATACCTTTCCCAAGGGTATTAGCATTAAGTGAAATGCAATTACCACGTCCAGGATTTGAACTCGGGTTGAAAAGTCCATTTCCCATGACTTTAACCATTACACCACGCTTCCTTCATTTTCATATAGACTAGTTACAATTTAATCGATTATCTAATAGTCTTGTGATCGTAAAAAGGGGTAAACATGAATACTATCTTTGGATTCCTTGTAAGATTTTAAAGTTTTGTTTCGTCTTAGGACAGGTTTTGTTTTCATTTGCATCCCCAGACATACAAAATAAATATAGTATACTAGCAAATGTATGTACCCTCCGCCGGGTCCAAGAATCTAAGTTTTAATGTAATAGAATATTATATTAAATTAGAAAGGCTAATAAAACTAATAAGAATGTAGATAAAAAGACTTCATACAGAGGGGTGGGGAATAATAGAAAAATAGAACAACTGAAACTTACTCTTCCATTACTTCTGTCTTTCATTGTTAAATTTCCCTAATTTAATTATTTAGTTAAAATAGGAAGTAAAGAATAAAATGACAGTTATTTCCTCTTGTTAATGGAGTTCTTTTAAGATTTACACCCGCGATTTTTGCTTATATTCATTAAGATAGGACCAAAGAATTAAAAATATCTAATACTAATCAAGTTTTTAATATCAATATGAAAATTAAACTTCTCGTTCACACTGGAAACCACTATTTTGTTGTATATATAAATACAATTGCATTTTATTAGTATGTAGATATAGTGAAGAGTATTAATAATGTAAAAAAATATTAATAATTGTGGTTTAAATAAATTCACGTAAATAACAAAGGGAATTGTGACATCTTATTATAATGGAGATTGTGGGTTTGTCTGTCTGTAACCGAAACTATATTACTATACAAGCTACAATTCTCTTTGTTATTTACATCACATTCTCCCTGACTTTATTTTATTTAAATCTCAATTATTAATAAAATTGTTTTACATCATTAAGACTGTTGACCATATCTACAAACATGCAATTGTATTTTATATACAACAAAATAGCGATTACAGTGTGAATGGAAAGGCTAATATGCTATTGATCCTAAAAATGTGATTTTAATAAATAATGCTCAGTATTATTGATTTTAATTGTTTGGTTTTATCTATTGAATATTAAGCAAAAATCTCGATGAAAATCTTAAAAGAAATCCATTAACAAGCAAATAACCTGTTATTTTATTCTTTACTTCCTATTTTAACTAAATTGTTAAATTAGAAAATTTACCAATGAAAGACGGAAGTAATGGAAAAATGATGGAAGAGTTACTTTCAAAGTTGTTCTATTTTTCAATCATACCCCCTTTGTTCCAGTTTTATTTTCTGCATTCTTATTCAGTTTAATTAGCCTTTCTAATTTAATATAATATTTTATTATATTAAAACTTAAATACTTGCACCCGGAGGGTGCATATATTTGCAAGTGAGTAGTAATATAGTTTCGGTTACAGACAGGAAACACCCATAATTTCCATTGTAATAAGATAAGATGTCTTGGAATTTCATAAATTAATATTTTATAAATCAACAGTAGATATTTATCTAACCAACATTTACCACGGCTAGGATGTGAGACAAGGCCAAATCTATGGGGCATGTAATAAGAATTGAACAGCATAGTACGAGTATGAGTAAAAATAATTGTAGCGATTATCTTCACTTGTTTGGTTGGATTCCGGAGGGCACGGGTTCGACTCCGGCAGGCAAGACAATGACTTGCTCTTTTTCTAAATGAGTACGGTAGTAAACGTTCTCCGTCACAGGATGCAGATGAAAAAAAACCCTGTACTAAGACAAAACAAAACTTTAAAATCTTACAAGGAATCCAAAGGTCGTATTCATATTTACCCCTTTTTACGATCACGAGACTATTAGATAATCGATTATATTGTAACTTAGTCTATATGAAAATGAAGGAAGCACGTGGTATAATGGTTAAAATCATGGGAAATGGACTTGTTGCCCCGAGTTCAAATCCTGGACGTGATAATTGCATTTCACTTAGTTTGCCGCTAGGGGACATGGCAACCTAGCTATTTAAACGCAGCCCACGAAAGTGACTGTCTGTCTGTCTGTCTCTCCCTCTCTTCAATCTGGGACCTCCAGAGATGTACTAGGCATTTGTGTTTCCGTCCATTATATGGCTTATACGTGTGTCTTTATGAAGTCTCTTTTTATACTATTTATAGAGGTTTGGGCTCACCGGCGTAAGTACACACGCCTACTAGACTCACTGTTTTTAAAGACATTTCAGCCACGCATATGGATCCATCATGTAAGTGAAAACCTTTTAATTGATCCAACGTAAACTGTTTTCACTTTAGATTTTCGCCCATCTGGTTTTGTATTGTTTATGTGGGACTTTTCCAGACAATAAAGGATTGTCAGACTAGCTTTTTAAGAGAACAATCATTACCGATCTTTTTTGTTTCCGACAAGAATTCTTTAGTGCAGAAAATGCTTTTCATTTAGGAAAGCAAGCAAGAGCCGTTCATGTTATCAAACAAGTACATGCATTCTGAAGTGTTGAACTTTTTCTGAACAGAAATGTATAGACTACGTAAGACGAAGTAAGAAATTGAAAGAATGACAGCCCCTGCTACAAAACAGTCATTACCGATCTTTTATGTTCTAAACAAGAATGTAAAACTCATTTCTTTCGTGCCGAGAATGCTTGCGCATGTTTCATTTAAGAAAGCTAGCAAGAACCGTTCAAGTTATAAAAAAAAAATAATAAATAAAAATATAGGTGATGAAGATAAAATATAATTCCTTTCAATACATTGCCCGGGGCGTAAAAAAACACCTGCTGCCAAAACTGAAGAATTATCTATTCCTGTTACGAAGTCAAATCAACACAAGGATCATCAAACAGCTTTTTTCCCTATTCAGCGTGCAACAAAAACGCAGTATTGTTAGCAATATAATCATTACTATGTAAATATCTATCCACCCGAGAAAAAAAAAGTGCTGTAAACCAAGTTAAAGATATAGTTTGGGAAAAGATTGGCAGTCTTCCTTGGCAATCCCTTTTATAGACAACAAAGAATGTTAGAGGTAAATCCCGTTTTCAGTTTTCCCAATAAATGTATGAGCAACGTTCCTTTTACTTATACAACTCGGCATCAACAAGAAGCATAGTATGAGCCATTCTCTATTCAAAGCATAAAAAAACTCATGCGTTTTATAAAACTGGGATATTAAGACCACAACTCTTAGCAATGTACAGACCTTTATCTCGTTGTCCGAAGAGCCGTCAAATAGAAGAAGAAAAAAAAAAGCTCATATATCAAAATATACATGACGAGAAGAAAACAGACAAGCGGTGGTTGAATGAAAACGGTTGGGTGTTGCAAAGCCGTGAATATCAGAATTCAATATAGAATCTCGATTTATCAGAACGAGGCAACGACAGAATAATGCAAACGAAAATAGAAAAAAAAGAAAGATGAGAAATCAGAAATTATAGGAAAATAAGCCAATATGTGTCTGAGGGGAGGAGGAAGAAGTAGTAATGGAGGAGGGGGAGGAACACACACACAAAAAAAGATAACGCTGCGAAGAGGAGTGTTAAACGCATGGAGATAAGTAAAATGAATTTAGTTAAGAAATGAGAACAAGAGGGGGGGGATAAATTCATTGGTTGAATGTCCTTTTGAGGGAAATAAAAAAGATAAATATTAGATAAATAATAGAAGGAATAGAAGTTGAAATGGAAATGAAAGAAAGTTGGGGGGGGGTAAAAAAAAACCATGAGTAATGGGAAGCAAAATGGATTTAAAGAAAGGGAATCCTGATAGAAAGAATTACTGGATAATTCAATAGAATATTTAAATAATATAAGACACGAACGAGGAAAGACATGATTATATTAAGAAATAAATAAAAGAATCGAAGGGATAAAAAAAAAAGAACATAGAAGAGTAAAGAAAGATAGAGCAGCGTGTATGAATAGAAAGAAAATAGAAAAAAATGTCCAAAGAATGAAGATTTAAAGAAGATAATGAAATAAATAAATAGAAGAATTTTTCGAATTAAAAAAAGAAATAAATGATAAGTGAATAAACATGAATAAATGAAAAGAAAAAAAAGAAGGAAGAAAAAATAAATCTCAAGGGGGCATGTATATATATATATATATATATATATATATATATATATATATATATATATATAAGACAATAAAAACCGTTTCTCTGAATGTTTGAGATGAGGCTTGATGATTAGTATTATCTGCATTATTCGGATTATTGTCCTCTTCTCATTGTTGAAATTAGGCCACAGACAAATGATGAACCGAAATATTCAATTTGTCATAAATATACTATAGGAAATGACCAGGTGTTACGTAGCCAGTGCGGTTACATAAACAAGGGTTCTTGTGTGATAGACAGAGAGAGGCATTTAGAGAGAGAGAGAGAGAGAGAGAGAGAGAGAGAGAGAGAGAGAGAGAGAGAGAGAGAGAGAGATACAGAGATACAGTCATAGAGTCGTGTGTTACTTTCTATCATCTTTTCTAAGGCCATCTGTGATCGTCTAGGGGTGTTCCTTCTTGTTGCTTCTTTTTTAAGGGCTTGTACAACGTTTCGGCCGATATGCCCTCTGGCCTTCTTCAGATATTTCTTGTCGGACTCGGGAACCTTCTCGGACTCGGGAACCTTCTTTTCGATTACGACAAGAAAAAAAAAGGGGACGGGTCGCTCGGCGACCCTCTTGCTAGCACCAAGGGCTTGCGGGCTTCCCCTGATTGGGGGCCCGCGCTCGACCATTAGCCGGGACCGTGCCGGGCGGGGAGTTTGACTGGGGCGGTACGTCTGTCAAACGGTAACGCAGGTGTCCCAATGCGAGCTCAGCGAGGACGGAAACATCGCGTGGAGCAAAAGGGCAAAAGCTCGCTCGATCTCGATTTTCAGTACGAATACGGACCGCGAAAGAGTGGCCCATCGATCCTTTCCGAGCGGAGAGCTCTTTCCGCCGAGAGGCGTCAGAAAAGTTACCACAGGGATAACTCCCCTTTTTTAAGAAATTCCACGGTATGTACGTATCGACCTAAAACTCACTTCAAACATTGCCGCCTTCAGTTTCAGCAATTTTGATATTAATTGACCGCCAGATCAAAATTTATTATCTGCACCGGGATCGAGAAGCCACGTATATATATATGTGTGTGTGTGTGTGTGTGTGTGAAAGAGTCTCAAGAAATTCCATGGTATGTATGTGTCGACCTAAACTCCAATAATATAAGCCATTCAGATGTGAAATGTTGCATATACATTAGTATCCGTCTAAGAAATACACAAAATTAATTATTGATTTTTGCTGATTAAGTGAGATAATTAATTAATTAAACGAATAACAAAATATTTGTGGAACTCTTCATGAGTAAGTACAGAAAGACTCACTGCAGTTAACCCACCACCTGTCAAGGTGAATAGAGTTCGCCGTACACCGCCTCAATTTTCTGCAATTTTGACATTAACTGCCCGCCAGATCAAAATTTATTATCTGCGCCTGGATCGAGAAGCTGCAAAAGTTTCTCGCTTGATTCCAGTGGAGCATCTAACCCAGTAGCACCTGTGCCCTCGCCTGAAAACTGGGTTTATTCCCGATGCCTAAGGCCGCCTGAAATGGGGATTGCCAATGAAATTTTATTTATTTATAGACAGGACATGCAGCTCATCCACATTAAACTAATTGTTACAATTGGCTTGATGGATAGTCAAATACTCAGTCGAAGAACCTTTACAATTGAATTCGAATTTGATCATTGTTGGATGCTCTATACTTGGGACACATCCTACCAGTGGTTAATAGTTTGGGTAAATACCAAGACTGTCTTTCAGTAGACGTAAGCCAATTTAGACGTGTACAATATCATTACACCCACTATGTTTAAATATAACAGCTATCATGGGTATATTTTTAATATAATCCTTTTTCGAAAATATCCTGTTTGTAACGTAGTACTAATTGTAAAAAAAATTCTTAGTTTTTTTTGAGAACTAAGAAATATTAAGAATAAGTAAGGATTTATTTCTTAGAATAACATATATTGATTTTTAGCACTAGGTTAGATGCCATTCTATCAAGATTCCGAATGCTAAGAGAAAACCGAAATCTAACGAAACTTTGCATGAGTGTAAAATCTATGACGGGATCGCAATCTATTAATACCGCAAGCTACACAACATTTTCTTTTTAGGGGGGTGTTGTTCCATACCATAGAATAGAATATGAAAATAAGTTAATAGAACTGAGCGGACGTTTATATACTGTGACAATTATAAGTATAAAAGGCATCGTCTTACTCTAATCGTTTTTATCAAACATTGTTTGTGAAAATGTATTAAAAAATAAAGATGAAAAAAAAATCCTTCGAAGCAGGTAACTATGGCACAGACTAACGGTCAATCTAGAAAATCCTCGTTGAGTCTAAAACTTATAGATTATATACGCCGATTTGTCTGTCGTGAAATATTTGCGGTCAGGAAGGATTTTCTTATACGAAGCTGATAGCTATAAAATACTGATGCCTTAGTCAAAAAGAAAAGGAAAATGTATTGACTGATGTAAACTTCTAGCTGAAAAAATTATTGAAGCAATTAAGTAATTATCCAACATGTTTGCCACAAGTATGAAACAAGGTTGTGTGTATGGGACATCCATCGCGGATCAAACATCCTATTCAGTAGTAATGGTTCTGCAAGCTACCCTTTATATTGTTATATCATAACTAATAACTCAAAGGAGAAATCATTCAGCATTAACATCTCGCGTATTCATTAATGTTTATAAGGAAGTAAATACTTTTTTTTTTTTACTTTTACTGATTAAGTGATATAATTCAATTAAAGATCAATCGTGTTTTTGTATAATCTCTGACTCTCCCCTTTATTGGAGCCATACTCTGCCATTAATCTCGCTGAAAAACTATTCAATCCAATACTTTTCACCCGTGGATAACTGGTTGGGAAAATACCCTGCCTTTACATTTCTATAAATAGCCAGCTATGTACAATATTGATATAGTCGGCATGTTTAAATATAAAAAGAAACCATTTGTGAAATTTAAATTTAATGTGTTTATTCGAAAATTATTGTAATTTTGTACTAATTGTAGAACAGAAAAATAAAATTATTTTAAAAAAAAAAAAACATTGTAATTCGAAAAAAAAATTTCTTAAATTCTTAGCTTATTTTAAGGACTTCTTTTTTGGTTGTTATGTATATGAGCACTAAGAACCAAATACATTTGTGTTAGCACTAGCTAATTTGAAAAATTTAACCAGGAGATAAACTTTTAGCTGAAAAAAATTAACAAACCAAATAAGTATTTAACCATCCTGTTCACAGATGTGACTCTAGGTTGCAAGTTTGGGGCATCCAGCGACGATAAACTCGTTACTAACAGTATGTATCTTATCTGACTGTAGAGTCAACTTCAGAAAATATCATTGAGGTATCGTATGCAAATGAGTACGTATCAACAGAAGATTAGCTCAGCGTGATGTGAGGTGATCTCCACCCACTTTCGTATTCTCGGATGTGAACCCACGTGCTACAACTCTTCAGAAGATAAGTAATCTTTACCAAACGCTCAGAGAAATTTTTGTTATTTGTATTCATTGTAATAATAAACTATTATTACTCGCAATCTTTTCGTTAATGTATTTCTAATACATAACAGTTTATAATGAGGGAAAGTACAAATTTAATTTTGAATTTTTACCGATGAAATGATATAGTTAAAATTAATCGATTTGCAGGAATTATTTCATGAACAAAAAAATCTTCAGACCTATTTTATATATTCCAATTCCATATTTATTTTTTAATTCAGTAATAATTGTAAAAAAAAAAAAAAAAACAACATAATTTTTGCTAACTAAATAAAAATTGATTTAATCATGAAAATCTTTCCTACCAATGAATACCTTTATTTGAAGTACTATTCTAAATGTTATGGGGTTAAAAAAAATCAATTAATCTCATACATTTTCCTACATTGTAACCCAACAAGAAAAAATAAAGTTGGTTCAAACAACTTAGAATTTGGGGTATATCTTTTAAAGATATTTTAAATGTAGGTATTTACCTAATCCGTTTGACACTAGTAAAATGGGAAACAAAATCTCAAGTATTATGCGTCCACTGAGGATCGACCTCGCTAATCATTATTATTGCATTTGCGAGACTAGCTTGCAAACAATTACACGATGATGGGACGCCCGTATTTGTTACACAAACTGATCGCCCGCGTAGGATGTGACACAAATAATTCCTTATTCAGCAGAAATGGATCGGCGAGACTATCTTGCTCATTATAAAACCCTGATTTTTAATCATTATTTACCCAACGCGTTCGCTATGGGCAGGATGTGATACAAGGTTGCAGGTATGGGGCATACTGCGTGGCTTGAAATCATGTAGTAGTAAGGAAACTACGAGACTAGCTTGCTGACTGCTATACCGAAATGGGATTCATTCCTTATTTACCCGAATCGTTCACCATAGGTAGGATTTGCCAAAAGTTCGCAAGCACGGGGCATCCAGCGGGGATCAAACTCGCTACTCAGCAGTAATGGATCGAGTTAAACTTCAGAAATTGTCATTGGGAAATAAAAATCACAAATATAATTCAACATGTTTATAATGAGGAATAGTACAAATTTAGTCTATGATTTTTACTGAAGAAATTATATAATTTAATAATTAATATTAATCGATTTACGGGACTTGCCACAGTTCTTCATAAGTAAAAAAAAAGTATTAAGCATATATATATATACTGGACATTTATGGTAAAACTCATTTGCAATTTATTTTCATAGTAAAAAATAATTTGCATACCAGTGGTGGAGGTTGACGAACGTCCTGTTGCCTCCCCGTGCAACTCGCTCATTGAATGACCCTCGTACATCCAACCTTTGTACTTCGGTGTATGCTCAGTACTTTTTGAACACCCTATTTACAAACAGCGAGGATTGGAAATTGCCGTAAATAGTAAGCATGATACTGATATATGATATGCTTATAAGAATTCTAAACTGTTAAATGTCGTATTTATTTTATTTTTTGTGCGTACCTGTTTGTGATAAATTCTTCTTTTTTTTTGTCTTTATTTTCGGGTCGCTTATTTATACGTTCGTTGCCCTTTTGCTAGAGACAAGGTGGAAAATGCAATATCGTTCGTTATATGTCGATTCAATTCATCAAAAGCAAACCAAAAATGTTTTGGATAAAAAAAACAACAACATCTTACAACAAAGGAATGGAAGTGCGGAGAAACGGCTGAGAACAACTATCCATACAAAAAATAGAAAACATGAGCACACAGTACGGTTAACATATATATATATATATATATATATATATATATATATATATATATTGTTAACTATCCATACAAAAAAATCCCAGGAAATATGTGCACATAGTACGGTAAACAATATATATATATATATATATATATATATATATGTGTGTGTGTGTATATGTATATATAGATATATATTTATATATGTATGCATATATACAATTAGATATGAGTAATTAATGCCTGAAGAAGATATCAGAAGGTCTAAAACACGTGTCGCAAATGTAAGAAAAAAATTTAAAAAATGTTCTAGAAACATAATCCATCTACTTTTCTTTATGAAATATTTAATTTTCTCCCGTTGACCCATAACAACACTTTATATATATATATATATATATATATATATATATATATATATATATATAAATGTGTGTGTGTGTGTGTGTGTGTGTGAGAGTTTATGTATATATGTGTGTACGGGTGCGTGTGTGAGGACCATTTATATATATATATATATATATATATATATATATATTTATGTATGTGTGTGTGTGTGTGTGTGTGTGTGTGTGTGTGTGTGCAGTACTTACACACTCAGAAGCACATAAAAGCACACATCACAAAATAATGCCATAAGGACCAATTATAACAACCCGAAATTAAATAATACTCGACAGAATAGCAACTGTATGATGTCTGCTTGGTTGGTTGGTTGGTTAGCCGTTTTGTTTTACGACCTATAAACCTGTTTCGTGTCATTTAATGCCGAATCATGTCAGTTTGATACTCAAAGCACTCATGATGTTTAAGTGTTCACCCAGCGGTTGTGTAGATATAGAGATTAAACGGTTTATCACATAATAAGCGAATGCAACAGACTATTACATAGGTAGTACAATGTTGGCATGACTGATTGGGAATGGATATCCCCTGGGAATTGTACAATAAATTAAATTTTGACAATACAAACAAATGGTGTATGCACATTCCAGAATCTGTCCAAGTGATTGATACGCGTAAAAATTCGCAGGGATTTTGAGATACTCTTGAGTAATAAGAAGAAAAACATGTCGTCTCGTAGATTTTGCCATTCAGGCAGACCGCAGAATGAAAAAAGAAAGAAAACGATTTGATAGACAACATTGTGTGAAAGGCGTCCTCTTGCAATTTAGAACCACAGGAAGAGTTTTTGACTTGAGAAGATTTAACTTCAAATCAAAGACATCTTATACACTTATCAGAGAGTTCCTTTATGCCGATGATGTTGACTTTTTGGTTCACACTGAGAAGGATATTTAAGATATTGTGAAACTGTTTGCTGCCCCGTTCTCTGCTTTTGGATTAAAAATAAGCTTGACAAAGACAAAGGTAATGGTCACCCCCGTAAAAGGTGAACCATATATCAAACCAACAATAACCATTCATGGTACTTGTCTGGATGTTGTTGAGTCTTTCGCATACTTGGGAAGTACACTAACTTGCAGAGCCTGTCACACCTCATTTTGAAATTAAAATCAACCTATTTTAAAATTAAAATCAACCTTCTCCTTGGCTGGTTGCTCACCAAGGCCAGAGAGCTCAGCCTGCCATACTATTTTCTCATTTTGAATAGCCATAAAGAATGAATAAAACAAAACGTTTTCGGCATAAAACAATGGTTGACATTAGTTTTATGAAAAATATTATCATTAAGTTTTAAATTAGTAAAATATCATTTTTACTAGTTTCATTTGTTTGTTTGATAAATCTTTTAATTAATTTGGTTATGTATATATATATATATATATATATATATATATATATATATATAACATTTCTCAGAAATATCGGAAAATAGGATATTATTAAAAGTTTTCGTGATTAGCCCTTCTCACTACAAATAAATATAACTTCATCTACAACTATCAAAGAAAATAATCACTTCCTATGTGTGTCTATAGCCATAGATGTTTAAATAAAATTTGTGGTAATAATAAAAAATGGGTACATCTTTTCATTTTTTTTGTTCAATACTATATATATATATATATATATATATATATATATATATATATATATATATATATGATAGCTTTTTTAATTTAGTGTGCCATGGGTGCATGGATTTGTTTTAAATGAGACCCCGGGAAATTTGATGGGTCCCAACTAAAATATCTTAATAAATTGCAGAGCTTTTATCTGTGAACAACGAAAGCCGTTTGACCGCTACCTTGTACCCCATACTGTGTAATTCGTTTCCAAGAAAATATTGAAATGTATTTATAGTTAGCTGGAAATAGTGGGGGAATAAATAAATAAAAAATGACTAGGACGCGTGGATACAATTTTAGCAGTAAACTGGATTAAAAATACTGTGTAACCAATTGTAGTTTTAGGGTTTCGGAAAAAGACTGGACGAACAGGAAATCAGATGAAAAACCGAGACCATACGAACAAGAGCATTGATAACATTGGTTAAAATACAAGATTCATGCAGACCTGAGGAGATTTACCGTCACATAAACTCCAGTGAACGACCATCAGCAAACATTGGTGTTAAAAACTCGCAAGGAGTGGTATAATCTATTTTTTTAAATAGAAAATAAGAAATGAACATAATAGACTAAATAAATTAGTAAATGAAAAATAAATAGCCTTCCCAGAATGCTCTACAAACTAAACTAGTCTTCCATGATGCCCCAAAACTTAAACTTTCTTCT
>CM042158.1:58282734-58362734 GCA_023376005.1 Doryteuthis pealeii | reverse complement strand
TCAGGCCCTACCGTGTGGCCTCTTTGAAGAATCGGCCCGAAAAAAAATAAAAACATTCGAGAGATTTTTGAGTCATGAAGTCTGGCTTTTACGGAAATTCAAACTTCTTGACTGTTAATTGTTCTTTGATCCGAACGGCCGTGAACTAACAATGAATGTAAAAGGAATCGAATGATTGGAACGAATGGTATTTTTCAGAATCATCTAAAACTTCCTTTTGTTCCATTAAATATAGATTGTTCTGAAATAAAAAAAATTGGCATTATATTGTTTGGCCTTAGATTTTGGGGTCGAGGTACGGACCGGGGGAACGATCTGTTGTCGCTGTAAACGAAAAGGGCTGTCCTGATAATTAATGCCGCCAAAAAGTTTGTTACCAAAAGTTTACTAAAAGTACTGAAATTTTAACGACCATATAAAACATTACTTATTATTGAAGCTGACTCCCCTCCCTCAAGAACAATATAAGTTGAAGGAATTAAATAAATAAGTCATATTTGAAAAGAAACGAAAATTTGTTATCAACTTTATTTTACTACGAAAAAATACTACGAGAGATGTTATGAATGATACGAGATTCCCCTGTCCACAGATACCCGTGGAGATAAAGTTAATTGGCCGCAACGAAGAGCATGCGGCTTGTAAGGTGATACGCCCTTGACTTGAAACCATCCACTGACAACGAAAGGACAACTAGAATCCTGTGTGTTTTGTAAAAAAGCCCAAACGTTTACGCGTGTAGCAGCGTGCCTTGTAAGCGTCCAGAGACCAGTGGCTAGAGTATAAGTTTTAATAGTACACCCACGGAATGCATGGTGTAAATACGCCAGTGTAAAAAGCGCATTGTCCTCATCTTCATTGTTATCTGTACAACGTTTCGGCCGATATGCCATCCTGCCTTCTTCAGGTGTTTCTTGTTGACGGTGTAAAGGAAAACATGTCCTTTCTCAATCGAGATCAAAAAGGGGGACCTAAAGGTAATATGGTCCTTTTTCTCTTTCATTTATGATTTTGTCTTTGTTTTTAATTGATAAAACGTTTTATCTCGCTTATCATTTAATCGTATGTATTTTTCACTGTTTCATTGATGTCTGTCTGTCCTCCCATTGTTATTATTTCAATATTTCTTACGTATTCAAGAACAAGCTCAAAGACCGTCCTGTCATTGGGGCGTTAGAATGCACCGACTTCACCTCTGCAGAGGGGTAAGACTCCCCCAATGGAGCCACCTGTTGGCCGTGATGCTTAAGGATAGAACCCAGGTGGATGAGCAGTTCATGACTTGCAATACCCTACTTTGGCCCTATCTTGACCAAACGGGCGGTCAGAGAGCCCCCCCCCCGATCAATCGGCTGGTCATGTCAAGCCCTAGCACCTATATAGTTTCCCAACCATATTAACCTTATGGCAAGCCCCAACCCCTTTTTATCATATGGGTGCTAGAATGCGGTGACTGAGGGTCTACATGTCCTGGGAATGACGTTAAACTCTATCTGATGGTGAGGTTCCAGTTCTGGAGGTTTGGGGAATGTGGAGCACACCTTCATTACTGTAACTCCCTGGTCCACTCTGACCCGGAGTGGTAGTACCTGTTAGGGTCCCATCTATTGGTTGAATAGAAAAACATGAGTTTATAAACAAAATTGTATTATGCATTAAGAATAAATTTATTTCACAACTTTGTCGGCATTAGATGACCCACCGAGGTTGATATGCCGTAAAACAAAACAAACCAAAACAAACCAAACCAAGGTCAAAGAGCTTATATCTCTCCCACAAGTGTCATCTGGTTCCCTGTTCTTATTATTTTTGGCCGCACCCTGTCTGAAGACAAGTACACGGCATTGATATATGAACAGATATCACAAACACATTTCAGAACGAATGCCTGGGATTTGTCGCTTAGCGCTTTTGCGACTATCGGATACTATTTCTGTATTAAGTCTTTACTTGTATGAGCGTAATTTCAGGATCCAATTTGTTTATATAAGTAGTTTGTTGCGAATTCCTTACGTGACGTTATTTATTCATATAGTAACGCACGTACACACACACACACACACACACACACACACATTGTGTCACATCCTGCTTGCGTGGAGGGGTTGGTAAATCGATTTATTGTCTTTTCTCGTGGATTCTGATGCGTAGAATTTACTGATGGAGAAAAAAGTGCTCAATTCGTTTTAGGTGAGATTTGAGGCCTGATAACCTCCTGAGTGTGGGTGAAAATGGCAAATTTCGTGCAAAATTAAAGTGCCAATTTAATATGGTTTTCTGATAGTGTTTGATGAGAAGTGTACCATAGTAAAAGATGGATGAATTATGTGGCGAATTGGGGGAGATTATGGGGCTTCAAAGTTGCCCCTAAAAATGCCATTTTTTCAGCCATTATAAGTCTACGTATTTCGGTGAAAATGTAAGTTATCGATTTTCTTTTCTTTCTTCTTTCTTTATATATATATATATATATATATATATATATATATATATATATATATATATATATATGTATAAAATTATATATATATATATTATATATATATTATATATAATATATATATATATATATAATTATATATATATATATATATATATATATTAATTATATATATATCTTATATATATATATATATATATATAATTATATATTATATATATATATATATATATATATATATATATATATATATAATATTATCTTTATTTTTATTTTATATATATATATAAATAATATACCTTCCTTTCTATTTCAAAATCCTCACTTATAGTCTGAGTTTCATCATCAACATAATCACCATCATTATGAAAACATACTGGGAGCATCAATTCCCATGAATATCTCTTGTCACCTATACCTATCGGTCATCACTCTCGGTAATTCCTCTACACGGTAACGAGAATCCGTACGGAGCTGTTGCATGAACGTTTCTGCTGGTCGAAAAAATCTGGTGAGTCCTTTTATAGGTAACCATTGGTGTAGGCCACATGAATTCGTCATTATTTCTACAGTTGTGTCCACCGTGTTTTATTCCCGCTTCCTTGGAAGGTTTTTCTTACTTTAATTAATTTATTTCTTCTTTGTTTTTTTAATTAAACTTCACTGAATAAATAATTAGTATAAAATTACAATTTTGTGTATAAAACTTGGCAATGAAAACATTAAAAATAATTTTCCCAATTTTATTATTTTATAACTGTAAGATTTAACATTTTTAAAGAAACAATTCCTTTTTTAACACATTATTTGTTTAGTTTTTTGCCAATGTAAAAGTTGATCACAATAAATTCCCTCTTGAAGAAGCATCCCTACTTTTCAAGATTTTTCATTCTAGATTTAGAAATTTGCCATCAACTGATAATTCAGGATACACACCCTCTTGAAGAAACATCCATACCTTGGAAAAAATATGTTAGATAAGAAAATAAAAAAAGCTTAATATTACAACAATCCATGACTTGATTCTTTGAACATCTGGAATTTTAATAACTGAATCTGTTGAATCCTATCACTGCTCATGACTACCAATTGTTTCTACAACTTTCATCCATCTTCAGGATTTTACTTCTTAACCTTTAGAACCTGAGCAGTAAGTATTTGCGGAACTACCTAGAAGTATATATTCAAGGTGTTCAAATGATTTCAATTTTAAACAGCATGTGTAAACAGCATGGATGTAAATTTATACAATTATTTATGTTATTTATACATTTATACAATTATTATTTATACAATGAATATGAGCAATGAAGTCCAAGTAATCCAAATAATCCAAATTATTTATACAATTATTATTTATACATTTATAAAAATATTTATATTATTTATTTTATAATGTTTTATATTATTTATACATTATACAATTATCATTTATAAAATGAAGATGAGCATTGAAGTCCAAATAATTCAAATAATTCAAATTAGTGGGAGGTTTTTGGAATGGTAAAAAAACCTCCTACTACCAATTGATATTACCTCCCACTAATTCCTTGCTTCTACTCGTTCTCGTTAAAAACGAGACATGAAAACTATTCCATCGTTTCCCACCTGAGGATGGCAAAGTGTATTGCCGAAAGCGCTAGTGTTGAAACATTCGGTGGACTGGTATACCAGTTCCACCCTGACACCAGAAGGACGGCCCGAAAATTAGAACGGATCAATGAAAGACTTATCAGACAGGAATTGTCTGTTCAATTCAACGAAACCTGTATAAAAGAAAAAATGCTGCCTAAATACACTTATATATATATATATATATATATATATATATATATATATATATATATATAATATATATATATTGTACTACATATATTGTACTATATATATTGTACTATATACACGTACAAGCTTCGGCAGTACATATGCTAAAATTGGAACGATAACTTGGACTTTAGATCTTTAAAATGTTTCCCTTGGAAGTTTCCTTCATACAACTGTTTGTCCTTTAAGTTGAACCAGTCACAACTATGATAGACAATTAGACGCGTAGTACATTGACAACGAGAAAACCGTGTGCTGTTTAATGAAAAATATTATTATTATTTGTACGAAAATAAATAAAACAAAAATAAAACTGTTATCATATTTATTCACAATGTTGTTCTATAATCATATCCTTATCACAAGTCGTAAAAACACAATTATAATGTTTCTATGGTTGAAAACGAACACTTCATGGCACCAACTAAAGATTATCTTTCAAACAAGTCGTGTTTTGATTAATTTACGTATTCTGACAAAGGAAAAGTGTTGACGAATTTTACGCGCTTTTTTTTCCTTTCTTTCTCTCCAACTTTATAGATCAATCAATCGTAAACTTACATTCCACCATGACGTCTAGAGCCAGGTTTGAAAATAAACAATCGCCTTATATACGCCTATTCTGTCCTATTAATTTTTTGATCTTTCTAACATTTCTTTCAGCGTAACGAGAACAATTACCCCAACAGTAATGGAATGAGAGATAGAGAAAATAATTATTCTCGAATCATTGTGGTAATCTGGGTAGTTGATGGTAGATGTGGCACTCCATCTCAGCAAAACGTCTTATATACTCCTATTCTGTCCTATTTATTTTTTGATCTTTCTAACATTTCTTTCAGCGAAACGAGAACAATTACCCCAACAGTAATGGAATGAGAGATAGAGAAAATAATTATTCTCAAATCATTGTGGTAATCTGGGTAGTTGATGGTAGGTGTGGCACTCCATCTCAGCAAAACGTCTTATATACTCCTATTCTGTCCTATTTATTTTTTGATCTTTCTAATATTTCTTTCAGCGTAACGAGAACGATTACCCCAACAGTAAGAGAATGAGAGATAGAGAAAATAGTTATTCTCAAATCATTGTGGTAATCTGGGTAGTTGATGGTAGGTGTGGCACTCCCTCTCAGCGAAACGTCTTATATACTCCTATTCTGTCCTATTTATTTTTTGATCTTTCTAGCATTTCTTTCAGCGTAACGAGAACAATTACCCCAACAGTAATGGAATGAGAGATAGAGAAAATAATTATTCTCGAATCATTGTGGTAATCTGGGTAGTTGATGGTAGATGTGGCACTCCATCTCAGCAAAACGTCTTATATACTCCTATTCTGTCCTATTTATTTTTTGATCTTTCTAACATTTCTTTCAGCGAAACGAGAACAATTACCCCAACAGTAATGGAATGAGAGATAGAGAAAATAATTATTCTCAAATCATTGTGGTAATCTGGGTAGTTGATGGTAGGTGTGGCACTCCATCTCAGCAAAACGTCTTATATACTCCTATTCTGTCCTATTTATTTTTTGATCTTTCTAATATTTCTTTCAGCGTAACGAGAACGATTACCCCAACAGTAAGAGAATGAGAGATAGAGAAAATAGTTATTCTCAAATCATTGTGGTAATCTGGGTAGTTGATGGTAGGTGTGGCACTCCCTCTCAGCGAAACGTCTTATATACTCCTATTCTGTCCTATTTATTTTTTGATCTTTCTAGCATTTCTTTCAGCGTAACGAGAACAATTACCCCAACAGTAATGGAATGAGAGATAGAGAAAATAATCATTCTCAAATCATTGTGGCAATCTGGGTAGTTGATGGTAGGTGTGGCACTCCCTCTCAGCAAAACGTCTTATATACTCCTATTCTGTCCTATTTATTTTTTGATCTTTCTAACATTTCTTTCAGCGTAACGAGAACAATTACCCCAACAGTAATGGAATGAGAGATAGAGAAAATAATCATTCTCAAATCATTGTGGCAATCTGGGTAGTTGATGGTAGGTGTGGCACTCCCTCTCAGCAAAACGTCTTATATACTCCTATTCTGTCCTATTTATTTTTTGATCTTTCTAACATTTCTTTCAGCGTAACGAGAACAATTACCCCAACAGTAATGGAATGAGAGATAGAGAAAATAATCATTCTCAAATCATTGTGGCAATCTGGGTAGTTGATGGTAGGTGTGGCACTCCCTCTCAGCAAAACGTCTTATATACTCCTATTCTGTCCTATTTATTTTTTGATCTTTCTAACATTTCTTTCAGCGTAACGAGAACAATTACCCCAACAGTAATGGAATGAGAGATAGAGAAAATAATCATTCTCAAATCATTGTGGTAATCTGGGTAGTTGATGGTAGGTGTAGCACTCCATCTCAGCAAAAAGTTATTTATACTCCTATTCTGTCTTATTTATTGTTTGATCTTTCTAACATTCTTTCAGCGTAACGAGAACAATTACCCCAACAGTAATGGAATGAGAGATAGAGAAAATAATCATTCTCAAATCATTGTGGCAATCTGGGTAGTTGATGGTAGCTGTGGCACTCCATCTCAGCAAAACGTCTTATATACTCCTATTCTGTCCTATTTATTTTTGATCTTTCTAACATTTCTTTCAGCGTAACGAAAACAATTACCCCAACAGTAAGAGAATGAGAGATAGAGAAAATAATCATTCTCAAAACATTTGGTAATCTGGGTAGTTGATGGTAGGTGTGGCACTCCATCTCAGCAAACATATCCCTGATATAGCGCTTGAAAAAAGGGGATAAACAACTTTGCTATCCGGCTGATACCAACAAAAGGGATACTTTGAAAAATTTACAAAAAACTACCATTGCTCTTTTATAATTGATTTTTTTTTATTCGGCAGTATAAACAAATAATTTGGCTAATAACAGATAAGACGCAAAACATTTTCTTTTCAATAGCTGAAATTTCTGACTTCATAAAACATAAATTAAACTAGATTAACTTATTCACGTTTTACGTTTTATGTTTTCATAATTTACGGTTAAATAAAATATAAGTAATTTTCCTATGTTTCTGTATCTGTTGACAAATTTAAAGCAATGTATATTATTTCTTCGGGTGCAAGTATTTAGGTTTTGATGTTATAAAATATTGTATCAAATTAGAAACTATTTAGATAAACTGAGGGGGTATAATCAAAAAATAGAACAGCTTTAAATCTAACTCTTCCATCATTTTCCATCACTCCCATCTTTCATTTTTCCTAATTTATCTATTTAGTTAGATTATGAAGTATTTAATAAAATTATAGTTCTTTCGTCTTGTTTATGGATTTCTTTTAAGATTTATCCCCGAGATTTTTGCTCAGATTCGTTAAGAGAAAACCAAACAATTAGAAATCAATAATACTAAGCATATTATTAAAATCAAATTCTTAATATCAATATGCAAATTAGCCTTCTCGTTCACACTGTAAACCACCATTTTGTTGAATATATAAATATACTTGCATGTTATTAGTATGTAGATTAATCCAACAGTATTAATAAGGTATAACGATTTTATCACTAATTGGGGTTTAAATAAAAATAAATTCATGGTGAATGTGACGTCAATAACTAAGGGAATTGTGACTTGAGTAATGATATAGTTTAGGTTACAGACAAACAAACACACAATCTCCATTATAATAAGATATGTAAGCGCTTTGTGTAATGATTGTGGTTGTAGAAAAATGGGCATGTCGATACGAGTTCAAATTCTGGTCGTAGATATTTGCATTTCTCATGGTGCGAATACGTTTGGTAAAGGTATGAATTCAACAGTTCTCCTGTCAGCTATGGGTAAATAGAAGGGAAGACTGAACTCTTCAACCTTGATTTGGCCACCAATCTAGGAGAATGAAAACTTTGAATTTTAATCTGTTAAACTTCGGTTAAGAAATTGATAGTATGCCGCATCCGACCCGTCTGGAGGGGTTAAAGTGTCCAGTCTGCCTTACTATTTACCTATGGGTAGATGGGGAATTGTTGGAGGTGCGTAGTGTAATGGTTTGTATTGTAGGAAGTGGACTCGTCGACTCGAGTTCATATACTAGACGAGGCTCTTTGGATTTCACATTGCACTAATAATATTGGGAAAGGTATGCATCCAACTACTCTAGCTCCGGCTATGGGTAAATAGGATGACAGACTGGGCTCTTTAAACCTGTCTAACTAAACCGTCTAGAAGAAAAAAAAATGGAATTGACCTTGTGTAACATACTGCTCGTGCAGAGGGGTTGATATATATATATATATATATATATATATATATCAATCCCTCTCTCTCTCTCTCTCTCTCCTCTCTCTCTCTCTATATATATATATATATATATATATATATATATATATATATATATATTCGATTCCTGTTCTCGCCAACTCAGCGTTATGAGTAGCACAGGGATCTGTGCGGTAAAGTAAGGAGCTGTTGGTAGGTGTGGCGCTCCACCTCAGATGCAAAAAAACAATCTCCTTTGTCTAGCGCTTGTGAAAAAGGGATATACTCCCTCGCTGTCTGGCTGATACCCACATTAGGCCGCCCCGATGATTTTTTTTTACTTTTATATATATATATATATATATATATATATATTAACCACGACTAGGTTACCAGTCTAGGAGAAGAACAACCCTGAATTCAAACCTGTTAAATTCCGCTTAAGAAATTGACCATGTGTCACAACCTAATCTTGTGGAGGGTTTGTTAAATGTATTGTCGGATGCATACCTTTCCCGAGGGTATTAGCGTGAAATGCAAATAGCGTCATCCAGTATTTGAACCTGACAGGTGCCTCCTTTTAATATATAAACTTAAAGATTATAAATGAGTTTCACTTGTACATTTACAAACTTCTCGAATTGCAGAATATTTTTGGGTCTTTCTCTTTGCCACAAAAAAAAAAAAAAGAAGTTTTTGCCAATGAGCCGGTTCTAACTGGCAGCGATATCTCTGTTCAAATCACATATCACAGTCTCCTTCTGACCTTGCTTTGATCTCACGGCTTGACTCTCAGGATTCGTGTTCTCAAGCGTCGATTCATGCTGTTTTTAAAGGAGCAAAACTCGCGGCGGTTGGCACAAAAATTCACGAATGCCACGAAGCGCCAAGTTGGTTTCAAAAGAAAATCATTCTAAAAGGAGTGCAAATGAGCTGTATTTCTTAAGCCCCGAAGTCAGCTTGGGCATTACTTTTTTTCTTCTCTTTCTACCTGCTTAGGTTGTAAATAAGTAGTATTCTGATACGCCAGATATCATGATTCCCTTATATATTTCTTCCTACAAATATATATATATATATATATATATATATATATATATATATATATAGTTCAGGTTGTGCAGACTTAAACCAAGTTTGAGAATCGAGTAGGTGAAAAACTGTCATTTGGCAAGCGCCGTTCATGTTCTGCCAAGATGTACATGCCTTATCGATAATATTAATCGCTCTTTAAAAGAATAAAAAATAAATAAATATAGGATATTTTTTGAGAGAGAGAGGAGTCCCTAATGAAAGTTTTCCTCATCTATTATTACACTCTTTTGAAGCATCAAATTAATATAATTTACATACACCATACACATAATGTACATTTTCGATAAGAATGATAACTTAAGATATATTTATCTTATACTTTTATATATATATATATATATATATATATATATATATATATATGATAGAAATTTGAAGGCAATTGACAATGCAATGGAATATGTGTTGAAAATGATGTTTATTTACCTTTTTATTCCTAAATATTTTCGGGATAAATCCCATCATCAGAGGTTATAGAAGAACTTGTGTTTTTTAGTACTTATTTCACTACGCCTGAGCGAGGCTTAATTTAAAGTTATATAAAAAAATTAAAAGAATTTCGAAGAAACTGCACGAGCGCACGCACAAACAGGGCGACATGTCATCACGGAAAAACCCGATCATTTCAAATATCTGGCGTTCCTTCAACTTAATAAACAACAAACGATTACGCCAGCGCCGTGGGATAAGTACTAAAAAAAACACAAGTACTTCTATGACCTCTGATGATGGGATTTATCCCGAAAATATTTAGGAATAAAAATGTAAATAAACATCATTTTCAACACCTATTCCATTGCATTATCAATTGCCTTCAAATTTAAATTTTACACATACATACAATGCTTAAAAAAACTATTAAAAACCTTTTATATATATATATATATATATATATATATATATATATTATATAATATATATATATAATATATATATATATGAGGTAAAAGGAAGAGTAAACAAAAATAATCACACGGACAGGTCCAAGTAGAGAGAAATATTTCATCCTTCTGACGCGAAGAAACTCTAAACTCCCCCTTCACTTTATATCATATTATTCCCATTTCAATCAAATCCTCCCTAACTCCCTACCCCTCAATTTCCCTACTAACTCACTTTCTCTTCTATAAACACAAATGTACGTATTTTGATTTGAATAAAGTCAGACTGAGGATGTTCTTGTCCTTGTTTGAGCCATTATTTTTGTTCACTCTACCTTTACCTCACCTCATACTGTCGCATTTTACCCCAAACCTTCTATCTTCATATATATATATATATATATATATATAATATATATATATATATATATAATGTACAATGTAAGAAAGGAAGCTTAAGAGACCGTCATTTACTTATTGTAATTTTTTTTCAGCCGTTAACTCAATAAATAAACCCAGTTTCATCAGCCAGCTATTTCTTTTTTTAAGTGTAAATATTGCACTGCATTTATTAATTATTTTAATTTCAGGTATCTTAAAGATTTTAAATAATCCATGTATAAATCTACAGAAGCCAATCTGCATGGATATGCATTGTGAACATCGGAGCATAAAAAAAGTTGTCGGGGTGGCCTAAGGTCGGTATCAGCCAATATCGAGGGAGTCTATCCCCTTTTCACTAGGTCTAGACCAAGGAGATTGTTTTTTCATCTGAGGTGGATCACCAAACCTACCATCAGCTTCATACTTTACCGCACATATCGCTGTGCTACTCATACGATGAGTTGGCGAAGGCCGGTATCGAACTAGGAAGCTTGTGGTTTCTAGCCAAACGCTCTACCGACTGAGTTAACCCGGCCCTTCGGAGCATATACATGATACTAAATAGAATCATCCCCAATTTACCAGTCAGGAATCGAACCCGCTATTCCGTAGTATGCGATAATTGATAAATATTATTACTAACCATTACACTATGAGAGGACACCCAGATATTACACAAATGACTCGGATGAAGAGTGCATAGAGGCAGCGACATTTGTGTGTCAAATAAAACAAAGTTGCTCTGAATGTTTAAGATAAGGCTTGGTGATTAGTATTATCTGAGTTATTCGGACTATTGTCCGCATCTTCATTGTTGTCTGTACAACGTTTCGGCCGATATACCCAACGGCCTACTTCAGATATTTCTTCTCGGACTCAGGAACCTTCTCGGACTACGTCAAGATGGTTCCCGATTATGACAAGAAAGTTCCCGGGTCCGTTATAAAATAATAATTAACACAGCTTAATACCTCTACCTCAGCTATGGTTAGCGGGATGAGAACAGTATACCCCCGTGGACTGAATAAAGGGTTAGGTTCAAAGTTCCCTGATGGCTCCCGATTACGACAAGAAGGTTTCCCGATTACGACAAGAAAGTTCCCGAGTCAGAAAAGAATGTTCCCGAGCCCGGGAAGGGTCCCGAGTCCGACAAAGAAATACCCGGAAGGCCGGAGGGCATATCGGCCGAAATGTTATACAGATAACAATGAAGATGAGGACAATAGCCCGAATGACGCAGATAATACTAAAAAGAGTTCGTGAATTTTAGACAAGACGGAGAATTTAAACACGAGAGGGTAAATCTCGCAAATTATTAGAGCAGTTCACATACCTTGGTAGTAATATTTCATCTACAGAAAGTGATGGCAATACACGTATAAGAAATGTATGGATTGCTATAATCAGCTTATCGATCATATGGAATTTTATAAGATAAATCAACTATTCTTATAAGCAAGATGTATCAGTACTACTCTATGGCTGCACCAAAGAAAACGTTTGGAGATTTACAATATTGGAACTACAAAAGGATGTTGCGAAATGTAGGATGCAGTACCCCACACATAAAGTAGCTGTTCGGCCTCTTGCCTCCTTTAACAAACCCTCGAAGACAAACAAGACATGCTGAACGTTGCTTGGAAAGCAAGGAAGAACTCACAAGTGACGTTCTCCGGTGGAAACCTAGACATATCGGTCGATCAGCAAAGCATCGATTAGCTCTGTACGGATTCCGGATGCTGCCAGGGACAATAGTCGATAGTCCAGGGACAGGTGGCAAGAGATAGATAGATAGAGAGAGAAAAAAAGAGTCCCTCTCTCTCTCTCTCTCTCTCTCTCTCTCTCTCTCTCTCTATCTATCTATCTATCTATCTATCTCTATCTCTATCTATTCTATCTATCACTTGTCGCCTGCCCCTGAGAGAGAGAGAAGAAAAGAGAGAGAGAGAGAGAGAGAGAGAGAGAGAGAGAGAGAGAAAGAAAGAGAGAGAGAGAGTAAGAGAGAGAAGAGAGAAAAAAAGGGAGAGTGAGTTATATCATGACCTTTAATGACCCCTGGCTTGATTCCTATTGAAAATCTATGGCAAGAATTGAAAGATCGGATACATCGTAAGTCATCAAAAGGCCTTCAGGAATTAAAACGCTGTAACCATTGAAGCAACAAAAATATCTGAAAATGTCATGTTTAAATGTTATTAAAAACGATTGCAGTTAGTTATAAAGATGAAAGGTTACGCTATTCACAATTAATATTGTCAAAAAGTTAATTATATTGTATTTAACTAATTATTCTGAGAAATGACTTTTATATTAGATTTTTTCATAATTATATTTACGTTTATCCTATTTACCGAGTAGATAAATATATATTTAGCAACGTTAGTTATTTTAAACCGATCAAATTTACAAAACTAATTTTCAACCGTATATAGATATTTATAGACAATAAATTAGATTGTACATATATTTATCGCAATTTTACACCTTTTTTTATTTTGTTAACCCACTTAACTACATGTATATAGTTTTAGTCATTACCTGCGCTTAAAAAAAAAAACAACATTTTTAAAGGATTAAAATCCGTATTCAACTTCGATCAAATTGAATATTGAGTAATTTGTATATTGATATTATGGAAAACAAAACAAAAGAAAAAAAAACAGACTTCTCAATTGTTAGGACTTATATTCCTTTCTGTCTCACGTATGCAACGCGTTTTTCTTTCATAGTAACATCCCAGCTAAGCCAATGAATTTATTAAAAAGAAAATGTCTGAGTCGCGCGATCCTGTTTATAACAACTTCCCTTATTGATGATTGGCTGTGGAATTGGCCAATCGGATCCAAAAGGATCGCGTTGACGTATTTAAACACTTTTCTGTTGGCGTTGCACAAGGGTGGCGTGTTGGAGTTTGATCGTCTCCAACGGGGTCTGGCAAGCTGAGGGGGGTATTATGTTGGAAGACCCGAAACCCCCCAATGAAGTCAGCCAATAACATAACTGACGACGCCACCCTGCGCTAAGTCTGGCGTATTTCAAACATTTTAGTGCTTATTAACATATAAAAACTGACATTATACGGTGATTAGATTCTAAGAAATGCACAATAATATTCCTATATTCAATATATTTGGTAAAGAAAAATGCTTATAAAACGGCCATTTTGTGGATATAGATCTAGTTCTACGCTCATATATCTGTGTAAACCTGTGGGTAGGGATAAGTCTATTACCGCAAAATGACCGACTTTCAAAATTATTTTTACCAATTATATTGCTCTGTTCAATGTTATTGAAGATCGAGATCTAAACTTGGACCTGAACAACTTTCCGCTGTTGGAAAAAAAAACAACTTAGAATCATCCTAGTACTAACTTACCTGGTAATACATTTACACTCACTCACACACACACACACACACACACACACACACACACACACATACATATATACATACATATATATATATATATATATGTGTGTGTGTGTGTGTGTGTGAAGAAAAGGAAGTGAATCCGACGGTATGTAGTATATTAGGAAAAATGAAAAAACACAGGTTTAAATGAGTTAAGTGGTGAGTTTATTGGCCGACGCTCCAGTATTTCGATCTATTAATTAGATCGTCTTCAGGGCATTTGTTGGTATATGGAAGGTGATAATAAATTATTTATCACAGAATAACGAGAAAAGCGAGGGTAGTCCTTGTTTATCATTCTGTTTAAAATTTAAGGTCTGATATATATATATATTAATATGAATTAAGTATGCATTATATTCGCTCAAAAAGCTAGGTCTGGTGATTGTGAATGTGTGTATATATTTTCTTTGTCGTTAACTATTTTTTATTGATAGTTTCAATCCGGACATACATACGCACAAACCGCCCTTCATATATTTATAGATATATGATTTTAAACAGCTTTTACCATCTTTGTCAAGACATTCTTTGAATATTCTACCGATGATGCAATAAAGGTTGACATATCCTTGGGGTGACTTTATTAGAAAATACTACAAATAGATGATTCCAAGAACGTTCTTCCAGTGCGGGGTCTTCATGTGGAGTCTCTTTGAAGTCATATCATAACGAACTTCTGTAAAAATATAAATATTCTATTACTCGCTATATATATATATATATATATATATATATATATATATATCTTATCTTATTATAATGGAGATTGTGTGTTTTTCTGTCTGTAACCGAAACTATATTATTATACAAGTCACAATTTCCTTAATTATTTACATTACATTCTCCATGATTTCATTTTTATTTAAACCTCAATTATTAATAAAATTGTTTTACATCATTAATACAGTTGACCATATCTACATACTAATAAAATGCAATTGCATTTATATATACAACAAAATAGCGGTTTACAATGTGAATGGGAAGGCTAATTTGCATATTGATCTTAAAAATTTGATTTTAATAAATATATGCTTAGTATTATTGATTTCTAATTGTTTGGTTTTATCTTAATGAATCTGAGCAAAAATCTCAGGAATAAATCTTAAAAGAAATCCCTTAACAAGAAGAAATAACTAATATTATTCTTTACTTCGTATTTTAACTAAACAGTTAAATTAGGAAAATGTACCAATGAAAGACGGGAGTAACGGAAAATGATGGAAGAGTTAGTTTCAAAGTTGTTCTATTTTTCAGTCATACCCCCTCTGTTCCAAATCTTTTTATCTACATTCTTATTCAGTTTCATTAGCCATTCTAATTTAATATGATATTTTATTATATTAAAACTTAAATACTTGCACCCGGAGGGTGCATATATTTGCTAGTATATATAAACTAAAGTAATCGGGGAGGAGGCCTAATATCGGTATCAGCCAAACTGCGAGGGAATCTATCCTCATTTCACTAGCGCTAGACCAAGGAGATTATTTTAGTATCTGAGGTGGAGCGTTGCACCTACCATAAGCTCCTCAATTTACTGCACACACACACACACACACACACGCACACACACATATATATAATATATATATATATATATATAATATATATCAGTCGGTAGAGCGTTCGGCTAGAAGCTGCAAGGTCCTTAGTTTGATACCAGCCCACGCCAACTCAGTGTATGAGTAGCACAGGGTAACGTAGAGAGTTGATGTAGGTGTGGCGCTCCGACTCAGACGCAAAAAACAATCTCCTTGTTTAGCGCTTAGTGAAAAGGGATAGACTCCCTCACTGATTGGCGGATAACAACTTTACCCCCCCCCGACTTTACTTCTTTTACTACTTATATATATATATATAATATATATATATATATGTGTGTTGTGTGTGTGTGTGTGTGTGTGTGTGTGTCACTGGGGTATTGAACCGGGCTTCATCAGCGTTTACTGAATTATTCAGATCATACAAGTGTTTTATAGAAAGGGGAAGCAGGTGAGTTGGTAAGTTTTGTGATGAGCGGAAGATTTGATTGGTTATGGGGGACATCTTTGGGGAGGATGAGAAGGAAATTAGATGGAAAGAGAGTTGAGGGAGGTAGGTACAAATAATTAATGAAAAATCCGGGTTCAAACCCCCCAGCGAAATATACTACACATTTTTGTTTGAGGTTTGTTCTTTCATTCCTTATAATTCTGTCGGATTCATTCCAACCCCCTTTTCCTCATATATATATATATATATATATATATATATATATATATATATGTGTGTGTGTGTGTGTGTGTGTGTGTGTGGTACTTGGTATTAAATAAACAAATACGTGCAGTGAAGCCTTTTTTCTATTGAAATAACCGAGTGGATATTTGCACTCGCTGTCCGATCTAAACTTGAAATCGTGATTGATTTTCAAAGAAATACAAAGGATTCCTTGTTGAAGGAAAGATCAGAGGACGCTATTGGCCATTTTTGATTGACCTTTTCAAATATGCGTTTTTTTTTTTTTTGAGTCCCCAACACACGCTCATTGTTTTTGTTTTCCTTTTCGCTTTGTCTTTTATGCCCACTACAATTATTTTCAAATCTTGTCTCAGTTGGGGTGAAAAGATTTTCATTCTTTGAGATCGAAATAAAAAAAAAGGTGAGGTTTGTACTGAGATAGCACCGCTCATAGCATTCATTGTATTCTTTTTTAATTCTTTTTTGCTTTGTTTTGTTTTTGTCAATAGATATTCACTGTTCAGGTGACTATTTTTTTTCTTTCAACAAATTTATAATAGTCCAAATAATTCTGTAATATTTTTTTTAGATCTTGTACTTTCTTTCATTATTTTCAACTTCTATGATCATATACTACGATATTCCGTGGAAGTACAAGGTTCTGAGTTCGATGCTTATAGCGTAGGTTATATTCCTTATATATACTAGCAAATATATGCACCCTCCGGGTGCAAGTATTCACGTTTTAATGTAATAAAATATTATATTAAATTAGAAAGGCTAATAAAACTAAATAAGAATACAGATAAAAAGATTTGAAACAGAGGTAGTATAATAAAATATTTGAAACAGAGGGAGTATAATAAAAAATGGAACAACTGAAACTTACTCTTTCATCACTCTCGTCTTTCATTATTTTTTCTAATTTAAGTATTTAGTTATAAGAGGAAGTAAAGAATAAAATGACAGTTATTTTTTCTTGTTAATGGATTTCATTTAAGATTCATTGAAGAGATTTTGGCTTATATTCATTAAAATAAAACCAAACAGTTAGAAATCAATAATACTAAGCACATATTTATTAAATTCGATTTTTTAATATTAATATGCAAATTAGCCTTTCTGTTCACACTGTAAACCGCTATTTTGTTGTATATATAAATATAATTGCATGTTGTTAGTATGTAGATTTGGTTAACAGTATTAATAATGTAAAACAATTTTATTAATAATTGAGGTTTAAATAAAACTAAAACCATTGAGAATATGACGTAAATAACGAAGGGAATTATGAATTGAGTAGTAATATAGTTTCGGTTACAGACAGAAAAACACACTATCTCCATTATAATAAGATATATATATATATATATTATATATATATATATATATATATATGGGAATAAAAGGCCTTAAATACCATGGGTATCGTGGTTATGGACCATTTCCACTCGCGAGTATGCTTACGAGCTTCTTCAGACCACTGATATATTTTATTTAGACAGGCACATGGCCAAACTCATTTTATATTCATACATTTCACCTCCCTCATTCAGGGGTGGTCATATTGCATTCTTTCTTTTCAAGTGTCTTTTTTATTGGTGGAAATTTTTTTTTCCTTTGCTCTGTTTACAATAATTAAAAATTGAGCTCTCATACGGAACCTGAACTCTACAACAAACTACTGGTAGAGAATTAGGACCCACCTAGAATCACCTTGTACAAAGAAACATGGTACCGCGCACCAAAGTATATATATATATATATATAATATATATATATATATATAATATATATATATATAAGAAAGTGTGGTATGTACGTGTCGACTTTAATTTAAAAAACTAGATGTTATTCAGATTCGAAATCTTGCATACACCTTGACATTCTTATAATTAAGTAACACACTTTTTAAAAAAATAATATCTTAAATGTAAACAAAAAGAAAAAGATTCCTAAGATAAACAAACATTCTGCTATACAAATTCTCGGCGATTTTTGTTTTAAATTTGATAAAACATTTTCCTCTTATTTTCTCCATTACTCCTGTTTTCTCCTCACGCTCTCGCTGGTGTTCCTTTTGCTAGTATATATATATATATTATCTATATTTTTGAAGGCAATTACAATGCGTATATCTTATAAAATTCGATAATTATTGTAAATAATCATGACAAGCAAACTCGGCATCATTTTTTCTTTTAGGCGTATATTGTTAAATAATGCAGCCATTTTCTGTCTGCAAGCTTTGTCCTTTATTTTTTCGTATTGCCGGATTATTTTTGTAATATCTGGCGAAAATTGGCTGATGTATTTGCCATATGTACTTGGTCTATGACATATGGCAAATACATCAGCCAATTTTCGCCAGATATTACAAAAAAATCCGGCAATACGAAAAAACAAAGACAAAACTTGCAGACGAAAATGGGTGGCATTTTTAACAATAATATATATATATATATATATATATATATATATATATATATATATATATATTGTGCGGTAGGTTTTCTTGTAAAAGGTGATTCTAAATTCTCTACCCCAGGTTCCATATGAGGAATCAATGTTTATTATTGTAAACAGAGCAAATTATATATATTATATTTTTAAGGCCTTTTTATTCCCAAATATATATATATATATATATATATATATATAATATATATATATATATATATAGATGGGTTACCAGCTGAGTTGGTACTAACATGATTCTAAGTTGGACCTTCTTCCACCAGTGGAATGTAAAGTTGTTCAGGTCTAAGTTGAGAGCTCTTTGTTCAATATTATTGAACAGTTCAATATAATTGGTAAAGAAAACCTCTTAAAAATCGGCCATTTTGCGGCTAGAGATCGATTCCTACTCACAGATTCGCACATATATATGTGGGTAGAAATAGATCTATAACCGTAAAAGTGCCGATTTTTCAGCCGTCTACTTTACCAATGGGCCGGGTTAGCTCAGTCGGTAGAGCGTTCGGTTAGAAACTACAAGGTTTCTACTTCGATACCTGTCCTCGCCAACTCAGCGTATGAGTAGCACAGTGATCTGTGCGGTAAAGTAAGGAGCTGATGGAAGGTGTGGCGCTCCACCTCAGATGCAAAACAATCTCCTTTTCGGGGCATCAATTCTTATATCCTGAGAGTTCAAAGATTCCTCCTAATACATTAACCACATTAACGTTTATTAATTTTGATCTTTCTGGTTATTTTTATTAACTTTTTCTCGCAATGCTCAAGTCGTTAACGATTGAACGTCGAATCCTTGTAAGGCATCATCCCTGCAAGATAGGCTCACAAGAATGATAGTTCACACACACACACACACACACACACACACAATGCAGTAGTCCTAGAAATATCTTCAAAAAAATAAACACAAACAAATATGTATGTTGGCTGCCAGAATAAATCCACGTGTGCCAAGAAAGATTATATTAATCGCCTTCATCTAAAAGTCAGACAAAAGTTCTGAATATATATTGTCTACAACCAATTCCACAGACTTTATCTTTTGGGAAATGACATTTATGGTTCCATTCGCAGAACGTGTCACGCCATTTCTTCTGGGTTTCTTATTTCATAGAAGAAAAGAACATTTGAACTTTTCCGCCTGCTTTAATATCCCTGTTGTTTTATTTGTCTTTAATTTTCAAGATGAGTCTTGGTATTTATTTATAGTGGGAATAACTCTACTGTACAAGTAACAGCCCATATCGATACCGGCCCTCGCCAACTCAGCGTTGAGTAGCACAGTGCGGTAAAAGTAAGGAGCTGATTGTAGGTGTGGCGCTCCACCTCAGACGCAAAACAATCTCCTTGGTCTGGCGCTACTGGAAAAGGGGATATATTCCCTTGCTGATTGGCTGATACCGACTTTAGGCCATCCCGACAATCCGTACAGCAGCGTAAACGAACTCGGCAACTCACGTATGAGTAGCACAGGCATCTGTGTGGTAAAGTAAGGAGCTGATGGTAGGTGTGGCGCTCCACCTCAGATGCTAGAACAATCTCCTTTGTCTAGCGCTATTAAAAGGGGATAGTGTCTGGTCTGCCTGGATCGAACTCACTCGGTTGGAACACGAAAAGCACGACGTAGGATCGACACAGACACGTGACTCGATTCAGGCGCCCGGTTGTATTAGCTCTGAGGCCAATACAATTTGTCTGTTTGGTTTGTTTTGTTTTATGGCATATCAACCTCGGTAGGTTATTTAATGCCGACAAAGTTTTGACAAAGTGCCACATCCCCAGGCCTCCAGAACTGGAAACTCACCGTCAGATAACGTTTAACGTCAGTCCCAGGATATGAATCCCCTCAGACACCTATTTCTAGCACTCATATGAAAAAAAGGGTTTGGGCTTGACATAAGGGCAATAGGGTTACGGCAATCATATAGTTACTAGGGCTTGACGTGACCAGCCGATCGTGAGGCCAAGGATCTTTCTGCTTCGTAAGAAGAAGCCGATATCAATCATCATCATCATCATCATCCATCATGGATATATATTATGCTTTATATATAAAGGCGAGGAACATATGAAGATACAGGGAGTCATGGGAATCTATACTGTCAGCAAGACATGATGATGATGATGTTGGTAATGGATGATGGTGATGATGATGATGTGATGATGATGACGGTGATGATACAACGGCTCAATGGAATTTTAAACAAGATCTACAGGAATATTATTATAAACTTACCTTTCTGTAGATATAAATATTCAAGAAAGTATTACTATCCGAAATTCCTCATATTCATGTTACAATTATAATCTATATAATAATTATGATTGTATTTCGTCAGTTTGCACGTCTACATACCCTCCCCTCGGCCAAGTGGGATATTCTTCCACCTTCGCTCAAGTGAGATATTCTACATCTCCTACTAGCAGCCGAGTGGAATATTCTTCCATCTTTCCCCTGAATCAATTGGGATATTCTTATTCATAGATGCTGCTTCTTCAGATTAATCGGCATTAAATGACCCACCGAGGTTGATATGCCGTAAAACAAAACAAACCAAATCTTCAGATTAAACATAATATATTTTATATATACTAGCAAATATATGCACCCTCCGGGTGCAAGTATTTTAGTTAAATTTTATAATAAAATATCATATTAAATTAGAAAGGCTAATGAAAATGAATAAGAATGTAGATAAAAAGATTTTGAACAGAGGGGGGTATGATTGAAAAATAGAACAACTTTGAAACTAACTCTTCCATCATTTTCCGTTACTTCCGTTCTTTCATTGGTAAAATTTTCCTAATTAAACTGTTTAGTTAAAAATAGGAAGTAAAGAATATATTAGTTATTTCTTCTTGTTAAGGGATTTCTTTTAAGATTTATTGAAGAGATTGTTGCTCATATTCAATATGATAAAACCAACCAATTAGAAATCAATAATACTAAACATATATTTATTAAAATCATTTTTTTTAAGATCAATATGCAAATCAGCCTTCCCATTCATACTGTAAACCTCTATTTTGTTGTATATATAAATACAATTGCATGTTATTAGTATGTAGATATTGTCAACAGTGTAAGTAATGTAAAACAATTTTATTAATAATTGAGGTTCAAATAAAAATAAAATCATGGAGAATATGATGTAAATAACTAAAGGAATTGTGATTTGTATAGTAATATAGTTTCGGTTCCAATCAGACAAACCCACAATCTCCTTTATAATAAGATAATAATATATATATAATGCTTTCTTCTTCGTAAGAAGAAGCCGATATCATCACCATCATCGTGGGAGAAATAAACGACTTGACGTCACCAAAGTGTTCAACTAATCACATTTGTTACTAACGTCTTCACTTTAGCCTGGTGTTTCCTGTATCAGACATGAGGAAAAATAACTCAGACGATTATTATTATTTTTTTGTCTGTTGTCACCATATCTATTGCTGTATATATATAATATATATATATATATATATATATTATATATATATATATTATATATATTTACCAACCCCTCCACACAAGCAGGATGTGATACAAGGTCAATTTATTAAGCGGAATTCAACAGGTTTGAATTCAGAGTTTTCCTTCTTCTAGACTGATAACCTAGCCATGGTTAAAGAGCCCACTCCGCCCTACTATTTTACCCATAGCTGGAGGGAGAAATGGATTCATACCTTTCCCAAGGGTATTAGCGCCATGTGAAATGCAATTGTTTTATATAAGTATACAGCACATCCGCTACGTTGCACTGTAGTGACCTCTTGAGTAGAACAGGGGAGCATGTAGAGATGAACACAATATGAGAAACAATAATTGAAAAGGTTTGATAAAAATTTTGTTAAGTGACTTTCCCTTCTCTTACTATTCAAATCCTAATTTTTAAATATCGCCCCAAATATAAATAAAATCTTCATTAATTTGGCACATAAGGCAAGCTCTGGTGATTGTGAATGTGTATATATATTTACATTGTCGTTAATTGTTTTTTTTTTTATTTTCATAGTTTCCTCCCGACATACATACACACAACTGCCCTTTATAATTATTTAGATAAACCAAATTATATATGAATATATAATACCTGGCATGTATTTATTAAAATTTGTTTTTAAAAAACAATAAGGACCATCTAAGGTTGCATGCTCAAATTTTGAGTGTATGTAATACCAGGTTGTTACGGTTACAGATAAATTTAGAGGCCGGGTTAGCTCAGTCGGTAGAGCGTTCGACTAGAAAGCACAAAGTTCCTAGTTCGATACTGGTCCTCACCAACTCAGCGTATTAATAGCACAGGGATCTGTGCGGTGAAGTAAGGAGCTGATGGTAGGTGTGGCGCTCCAACTCAGACGCAAGAAAAACAATCTCCTTGGTCTAGCGCTAGTGAAAAGGGGATAGACTCCCTCGCTGACTGGCTGATACCGACTTTAGGCCGCCCAGATGACTTTACATGCTTATACATATATAAAGGACAATTTGTGTGTATGTAAACATGAATATCTAAGAATAATTGATACCGTTGGATTTTACGGTTAGAATTAAGCAGAAAAAAACCAGCATACGATATAATTTTTTAAATGATCGTGACACTTCTCAGATTGTTATGCGTGAAAAAAAGCAATGACAATTTGAACTCGTCTTGTCGTATCCATTTCCTAGGACGGTAAATATTACACTACGTGCCTCCTCTGTTAAAAATATATAACATCCTGGAAGCGCGTGGTGTAATGGTTAAAGTCATGGGAAATGGACTCGTCACCCCGAGTTCAAATCCTGGATGTGGTAATTGCATTTCACATTGAGTTCAACATGCTTGATTTCAGAGTTTTCCTTCTCCTAAACCGGTTGCCCAACCAAGGTTAAAGGTTTCCCTACTATTTATCCATAGCTGGAAGGAGAGTAGGATTCTTACTGTAAGGTTCAAGGTTATAACAATGTTATAACTTGTTGAAACGAAACAAACTCCGACACGATAGTGGGACAAAACATTCTATATATCACAGCACAGAAATAAGGCAAGGTACAGAAACAATAAAATACATGTACATAAACATAAAAGAGTAGAGATAAAAGGACTGGAGAGTCCGTACATACAAAATCACTTACTAGTGATGGGGGCCCAGAAAAGTTACATAGCGTTGGGGGCAGAAGCCCCCACCGAGAAGGGTATGACAATTTCTCTAACCCATGTGCTCGTACGAGAAGATGTAGCAAAAGAGGAAGAAGCGTTTGAACCAGGCGCTTAAATACAATAGCCCCTGGTGGTCACAAGCGGCAACCCAGTGGGAAGATAACTCTTCCGGGCAAAGGGAAGATACTCCCAACAATAACTTTCCCAAGGGTATTAGCGCTAAGTGAAATGCAATTACCATGTCCAGGATTTGAACTCGGGGCGACGACTCCATTTCCCATGACCTTAACCAAACAAACCAACCCAATAGGTTTCTGACCTGTTCTAATAATTCCACTGGCTTAGCATCCGCTGTGGATATGTCTTTTAAAAGAGATCAATAGTTAGTTAAAAATATATATTTATAAATTATTACTGTCAGATTAGAATAAATGAAGCCATATAACTCTGTACAAATTTATCTAATTAATAATAATTACTTGAAGCTAGAATTGTTTACAAAGGATTATTAGCATTATTCAGTTGAAACCATATAATTGTTTTCAAAAAAGATTTCTTCGGTATTAAATAATCCAACAAAGTTTCATATGGCGTAAAATTAATCAAGCTACCAGGCAATCAGAATCAAAGTGCGAAAAGAAAGAAAAAGAAAAAGAAAAAAGGGAAACGAAAATGAATAAAGGAAAAAAGACAGAAGAAACGGAAAGAATGAAAAGAAAGAAGGAGATCAGAGATAAATAAGAAAGTGAAGCAAGAAAGAAGAAAAGAAAAACCAAATAAGTGAGAAAGAAAGAAAGAAAGAAAGAAAAATAAGCTCAAATGAATAAATAAGTAAATCAAGAAGGGAAGGAAACTAGCAAATCAGAGCGAAAGAAGGAAGAAAAAAAGGAAGAAAGAAAGAAAGAAAGAAAGTAAATTTAAATTAAAAGAAAGATAATTAACCTATGAAAGAAAAAACGAAGAAAAAGGGGAAATTAAAAGAAAGAAAGAAAGAAATAAAGAAAGTCAATTGAAGAAGAAAAATGTATATTGAAACTATTAGAATACTGGAAAGCAAAAAGAAAAGAAACTTTAAAATGAAATGAAAGAAAGAAAAAAGAAAGGAAGGTATGGGAATTCGAATTAGACAGTGACTGTGCTTATGAACAAAGAACACAACAGCAAGAAAAAGAAAGAAAGAAAGAAAGAAAGAATGGAAGAAAGAAGTAAATTGAACATGAAAGAAAGATGGTGAACCTATAAGATAACAGGGAAAAAGGAAAAAGAGGAAATGAATAAATGTAAGATAGAAAGAATAAGGGTGGAAATTGGAAATTAAACACTGATATTGAACTTATAAACATAGAAAATGAAACAGTGAAAGAAAGAAAGAAAGAAAGAAAGAAAGAAAGAAAGAAAGAACTCGGAGAAAGAAATAAGAGATTAAAAAAAGACCACGATTCTATTAGAAAGAACGAAAGAAAACAAAATAAAAGAAAAAGGAAATGGAAGGAAAAGGAAAAAAAGAAAAGAAAAAAGATAGAAAAAAGAGACCATATGACCTTTAGGCATCCCTTTTGCAAAATCGATTCATCAGGACATTTTTTCCATTTACACCGTCAAAGTCCGGTTATTTGTTTAGGGTTAGGATTAGGGGTTAGGATTAGGGTTTAGTTTTATAATTTAAAAAATCTAAAAGTCATCTGTTAACAAACAACCGGATGTTGACGGTGTAAATGGAAAATAATGTCCTTATGAATGGATTTCGCAAAAGGGGTGCCTAAGGTCATATGATCCGAAAAAAGTAGATTTAAATGAAAGAAACATAGTGATGGTATAAGATAAGAGGAAAAAAGAAAAAGAGTAAATAGAAAAAAGAAAGAAAGAAAGAAAGAACAAGAGCAGAAAGAAAGAAAGAGAAAGAAAGAAAGAAGGAAAGAAGGAAAGAACAGAGAAAGACTAAACGGAAAGAAAGAAAGAAGAGAGAAGAAAGAACAAAAGCAGAAAGACTAAACGGAAAGAAAGAAAGAAAGAAGAGAGAAAGAACAAGAGCAGAATGTCTAAAACGGAAAGAAAGAAAGAAAGAAAAAGAGAGAAAGAAAAAGAGCAGAAAGACTAAACGGAAGAAAGAAAAAAGAAAGAAAGAAGAAAGAACAAAGCAAAGTCTAAACGGAAAGAAAGAAAGAAAGAGAAGAAAGAAAGAACAAGAGCAGAAAGTCTAAACGGAAAGAAAAAAAGAAAGAAAGAGAGAGAGAGAGAGAGAGGGAGAGAGAGAGAGAGAGAGAAAGAGAGAAGAGAAGAGAGAGAAGAGAGAGAGAGAGAAAGAAAGAAAGAAGGAAAGAAGGAAAGAACAAAGAGCAGATAGACTAAACGGAAGAAAGAAAGAAAGAGAGAAAGAAAGAACAAAAGCAGAAAGACTAAACGGAAAGAAAGAAAGAAAGAAAGAGAGAAAGAACAAGAAGCGAATGTCTAAACGGAAGAAAGAAAGAAAGAAGAAAGAAAGAGAGAAAGAAAAAGAGCAAAGACTAAACGGAAAGAAAGAAAGAGAAAGAAAGAACAAAAGCAGAAAGAAACGGAAGAAGAAAAAGAAGAAAGAAAGAACAAGAGCAGAAAGTCTAAACGGAAAGAAAAAGAAAGAAAGAGAGAGAGAGAGAGAGAGAGAGGAGAAGAAGAGAGAGAGAGAGAGAAAGAGAAAGAAAGTAAGAAAGGGATGAAATTGGAAATTAAACACCAATTGTGAACTTGTAAAGAGAAGTAAAAAAAAAAGAAAGAACGAAAGAAAGAAACACGAAAGAGAAATAGGGAATGAAAGAAAGACCGCGAAAACACGAACGAAAACAAATAAAAAGAAAGAAAAATGAAATGGAAATAATAAAAGAAGAAAAGAAAGAATGTAAAGAAGGACTCACTCAAAAATTCTTCATTTCAATTTTTTAACAGATTTCGATCAATTTTACGCAGATCACTAATTACCAGGTTCGATTACTTCGTGTAAAATTAAACACGATGTCGTTGGGCATCAATAGCCCCGTCTTCATTCTGGTAACACTTCGTTTTTTGAAGCGGGATATGGTGTCAGGGTTAATTTCCAAATCGTAATACTTCAAGATTAAGGCAAAGGACCAATCGTGAGATCTTCTCGACGATGGTTGGGGGTCGGGGAAATTCTCAGACGAATTAAAACAACGTGGAGAAGAAGAAACAGAGTTACATTGTGGCCAGAGATGGGGAAGTCATTGGAAGGCCTGCCTAATGGAATCAGCATCATCAGCATCATCAGCATCATAGTTTCCCCGGATACAATTGTTTATTACAGCCGAGGGTTCTGGTATCCGCTCCTTATATACTAGAGGCGCGTGGTCTAATGGTTAGAGTGGAGGGAAATGGACTCGTCAACCCGAGTTCAATTCCTGGACGAAGCTGTTGGCTTTTCACGTGGCGCTAATACCCTTGGGAAAGGTATGAATCCAATTCTCCCTCCAGTTATGGGTAAATAGCAGGGAAGACTGGGCTCTTTAACCATGGCTAGGTAACCAGTCTAGGAGAAGGAAAACTCTGAATTCAAACCTGTTAAACCCCACTTAAAAAACTGACATTGTGTCGCATCCTGCTCGTGCGGAGGGGTTGGTAAATATATATATATATATATACGGGTGGTAGTAATATATTTGTTTAGCCATTGCAATATCTAGCAGGATGTTTATCGGGGTATACATTTATTTTGTTTAATTAGGCAGAGAGTTTTCTTAATTGCACTCCACTTTGTGATGGTGAATAGTTGTTTTTTTTTAAGGTTTCTTGGCGGAAGTATTTATATGTGTTTATATTTTTTATCATAGGTTTTTATTTGTTTCAGTTGGCCTAGTAAGTATTTATTCTCGTGTCTTTATTTTGGTAAATGTTCTGATCATTTGTTTAGTAGTTTGTTCTTCACGGGAGTGTTTATTGTGGCTAATTTTTCTTCTATGCAAAATTAATATTTTTGGACAAGGTTGTTGTATTCCGGTGCTGTTTTCTTTATTTTCCATGTTATTTACAATATGTTTAGGTTTGAGATTGCACATCCACCCTCTCTCTCTCTCTCCCTCTCTCTCTCTCTCTCTCTCTCTCTCTCTCTATATATATATATTCTATATATATATATATATATATCTATATATATATATCTTTCTCTCTTTCTTGCCACCTATGCCTATCGGTAATTGCACGCAGTATGTCTCCCACCACCAAAGATTACCAAGAAACTTATTGTTCATTCTATATGGGTCATTGTGCGACACAAATGTAAAGAAAAAAATATTTAGCCTTTTCAATTTAGAATAAACATTTATTCAAAATGAAAGCATTCCTTTTATTACTTCATTTGCCGAAAATTTGGACCATATTACCTTTAGGGGCCCCTTTTTGATCTCGATTAAAAAAGGACATGTTTTTCATTTACACCGTCAATTACCGGTTGTTTGTTAGGGGTTGGGGTTAGGGGTTAGGGTTAGCATTAGGGGTTAGGGTTAGTTTATAATTTATTTAAAAAAAAAATCTAAAAACCGTCTGTTAACACAACCGGATATTGACGATGTAAATAAAAAAATGCCTTTCTTAATCGAGATCAAAAAGGGGTGCCTAAAAGTCACAGGGTTCGAAAAATTTATTAAAATTGTCTTAGCTTATTTCTGTTCATTTTTTGGACAATTTCCTTCAACAAGTGTAAAAAATTGCATATATCTACGTCTACCCTGATTCTAAATAATCAACTCTTTTGATAAAAAAACTAATCTCGCAAAGCATGTGACTTGGCTATAGCAGTCATGCCTATTTGGGGAATTCAACATTTTTAAAAAGCATAATTAAATAAAACGCTTTGAGCAGGTGGATGTGATTTCATAGTGAAAAAATAATATGTTTGATTTGGTCATATTACATCGGCGTGTCTATGACTAGGTATATTTAGGAGAACGTCAAGGAAATACTTTCTTTCTTTTTTATTACTTTTTTTTTGTTATTGTAATAACAGAAAAATAAATAGATAATTTAGAATTAAAATCCGACAAAAAATTTATAGAGTGTCCTAGAGAATTGACCGGATCAAAAATATTCTGGCTTCTATTTTTGCACCTACACCGTGTTACCGTTTCATTTCCATCAAAATATTACTTGCGCTGAGTCATTTCTAAATCTGTACGATGAAGCCACGAAATAACGCAGTGCATTAGCTCTTTCATTAAACTTACTCTCTAACCTTAACCCGAAGGAAGCGGAAAAGAAAAGTCGCTCACTTCCCAACGGGAAGAACCCGCCAAGGTGGCAGTCACGTGGTATTATTTCCATATATTAATGGTAAGTAAAGTCCTACATTTTTCACACACCTCACATCGATTTTTTTGGGGTGGGTGGGAAATTGCATGTGCAATGTTAAAAAGTTCGTCCCCAGTTGTAAAGATTAAATCTCGCAGTTCACACTTTGCCGATAATATTTAATAACAGTAAGGGGCACCACACCAGGGCGGGGGACAGTTTAAGTGCCGAACATGTATGCTGGAGCATAATGGTTAGAATCGTAGGAAATGGACTCGTCGATTCGAGTTCAAATCCGGGACGAAGCTATAGTTCACATAACGCTAATACACTTTAGAAAGGTATGAATCTAATTACTCTCCTTCCAGCTATGGGTAAATAGTAAGACAGATGGGCTTTTTAACCTTGGTTAATCAACCAGTCTAGGAGAAGGAAAACTCTGAATTCAAATCTCTAAATTCCGCTTGGTGTGGTCTCTGATAAAATAGGCCCAGTCCTCATTAATGTTCTATTTCACTAATCTAATTTTAAAAATTATAATTTAGGCCGGAAAAGAGGTTTCCTTTTTGAAAAATTGCGATATTGTTAAAAATACCGGATCATATGACCTTTAGGCACCCCTTTTTGGATCTCGATCTAAAAGGACATGTTTTTCATTTACACCGTCAATATCCGGTTGTTTTAACATACGAATTTGATTTTTTTTAAAATTATAAAACTAATCCCTAATCCTAACCCCTAACCCTAACCCCTAACAAACAGCCGGATATTGACGATGTAAATGGAAACCATGTCCTTTCTTAATCGACATCAAAAAGGGGTGCCTAAAGGTAATATGGTCCAAAATACCTAGTACCTATTATTTAAGCATAACATTTATAATCTAGATGTAGATATGATATAGATAATTCATTAATATAACTGGATGATAAATTAAACTAATTTATAATAAACTATTTCAATTCTTTAAATGCATGTCAGGATATCATTGTTTCTAGTAACTTTAACTATAATTAATCAAGTAATTTTATAAATTGATAAAGATATGCAGTTCATTCTTGTGGAATATGGAAATCTAATAGATTGCAATGGAGTTATCAGAATGAAAAATAATTTTATTTATTTTCTTATTCTCAAAAAGAAACATATCCTTCTAAATTGTAACAGCCTTAAACATATCTTACTAATTACTATCAAGCAATAAACCCGAGGAACATCTTTAAGAATACAAATCCTGAAAACATTTTAAATTTTCTAAAAAAATCAACCTTTTCAACAAGATATAACAAACATATGAATATCTCTATAGAAACACTACGTTAAAGACTGAAATTCAAAATAAACTTTTGGCATTAAATAACCCACAGAGGTTGATATGCCGTTAAACAAAACTGAAACACAAATTAAATTTTAAAAAAATACTAATCGTTCTGGTACTCTCTTGCTTACTTCATTTCAGGAACGAAGCCGCCTTTTTAGAGGTACCAGATCCTTTTTTTAAATATCAAATTTTTTTAAGGGGATCCCCCTTTTAAGCATACATGTCCAGTACCAAAACATTGACCCTCTCCCTGACCCGACACAAAACGAATAACATGTAATAAGTGTTCCAAACCTAATCTGGAAAAGTAACAAATACTCATGCTCCCTTTGATGAAACAATAGTATTTTCAGAATTCCCTCACTTGGGCATAAGAGGAATTACGTGATAGTAGTGAGTTCTTGAATCTCCCGGTGGCAGGCAAATAATTTCGGATAAAAAACACAGATGGAAATTAAACAACATATATTGATAAAAGATACAAAAAAGATTGCTACAAATTTATGGCATTTGCGGCAAGACTTATCTTGCTGGGTTAAGGTGAAGTTAACGGTTTCGTTGGGTGAAGCTGAGCTAGAAGTCTTTTCTACTCGCTTGTTGATAAGAAAGCGCTTGGTTCTCCCGTGTCTCCTGGTTGAATCTCATTCGATAAGTGAAAGAGCAAAGTGTTAGACAAAGTGTTGGAAGCGCTTGTTGTTGGCGACTCGCCTGGTTAACAGCCCTTTGAAAAGTGCTAGGGTTTGATTTTGCCGCGAACATCGTATGTTGGCGATTCGCCCTAAGGCGGCAGGGGGAAATAATTCTACTATCATTTTTTCTGATAAGCAATTCCCCTCTGTAAACTAAACTGCCAAAGGTTTAGAGAAGTGGTTCCCAACCTGTTTCTATTACCACACCCTTAAAAGGGTTTTGGTTATATCACGCACCTCTACAATGAATATATTTGTTCAAAAATATAGAATGTGAATCCATACTATAGTTTTATCAAAAGATCATATATATTTCCCTCTCTAAATCTAATATAATATGTAAACAAAAATTAATGTTAATGTTTATAATCTGAGTAAAGAAACGAACATATAGATAATCTTAATTACAAAAGAAAACAAATCTAAATTTGAACAGATGCTTCTCGCACCCCTTTGAATGATGCGAGCACCCCTGGTTGGGACCCCCTGGAATGATGCGAGCACCCATGGTCGGAACCCCCTTCTTTAGAGAAAGAACTGCAGTCTTGTGCAAAATAATTAAAACGATCTTTTTTTTCATCATACGGTAAGTTTAGACCCAATGGAGTGACAGGTTTGTTTGTTTGTTTATTTATTGATTTTAACGGTATATCAACCCGTCTGGGTTATGTCATGCCTAACGGTTAGGAAGTTATACATATCGTAATTTATATTTATACTTTTTAGTAATTGGTTTTAACAATGTGTTAGGTTGTAATCGACTTCTATTTTTTCCTCGGGTGAGGTCATTTTCAGTGGTGTGAAGTTTTAGAATTTATTTTCGTGGGGTGGGGGTGATGAAATTTCTTTGCGTCATCTGTGATTGCATCAAATTTTAATCAGGCCAGACACTATTGTCTCGACTGTTGATTAGAAGTCATATTGTTACATAATCTATGCATAGATTATTGTCAACCCCCTATATTTCTGAAGGGATGGCCCCTTTTCATATCACGGGCGGGACATTCCATGGAATATTACAGAAAGCCCGCGAAATATGTGAAGTCACGTGGGACCTGGTTGGCTATCAGTTTCAGCTTGGACGTCAGGCAGAGAAGATGTATATGCCTTAGCTGGGACTCACTGCACACGCCCGTTGTGTTAGTTAGAGAAATATGTTTAGTTAAGTAAATAAAAGTTTAAATGAATAATATGGTTTTGTGGTTGATGAATGTCTTGGCAACAGGACTGACCTAGAAGAAGAAATGAATCAGGGACGACCAACCAGCAAGAACAGAGAAAGACGAAGTCCAGACGAGAAGGGAATAACAATTGTCTAACCCATGGGGTCTCGTAGCTAACAGCAGGCAAAGAGAGAAAAGAAGTTCAAATCAGCCGCTTAAATAGACCAGGCCCCTAGCGGGAACCAGCGACACTATACGGGCAGACAACTCTCCAGGCAACTACGAAAATAACCCCACACCCCTAATACTAAAACCAAGTGGCTGTTTTTATTTTTGTTATATCTTATATCACCAGATATTAGGGTAATAGCGGTATAACGACGCTAACCATTACAGCACGCACCTATATCAGCTAATATTTACATATAGATGGACATAATATTTTAATTCATACTTTTCCAAGTACATTAGCGTTAATTAAAATGCAACCAATCCTATTCAGTATTTGAACTCGCTTCGCCGTCTTCATTTCATTCTACGATAAACATTATAAACAAGCACCAGCCTATCTATCTCTCTCTCTATCTATTTATTTGCTTATCTATCTATCTATCTATCTATCTATCTATCTATCTATTTGCTTATCTATCTATCTATCTATCTATCTCTCTCTCTATCTATCTATCTATCTATCTATCTATCTATATATATATATATATATATCTATATATATATATATATATATATATATATAATATATATATATGTCTGTCTGTCTGTCTGTCTGTTTCTTCCGTTCCCGTAATATCATCACAATATTCAGTAATTAGCACAATATAAAATGCAGGACTATTTTTTTTAAATACAAAAAAAAAAAAAAAGAAAAAAAAGAAAATTGAAAAAAAGAAAAAAAAAAGAAGTCTAAAATGAAAACCATCCTTCCTGTGTACATACAATCAACCCATTAACAATCGCTATGTTTCTCTCATTATGGACAATTCGCCTGTTAAATTTAATTTCGTAAAGTTTTTTCGCCCCGAGCCAATCAGTTAATTAATATTTTGTTTAAATCTCAAATAATACCTTTTCCATATCCTCTGTAATTAAAATTTGTGTAGACCTACACCAAATGTCCTTTATTATTACGAAATTAGACGAGGTGGAGATTTCGTGGTGTAGTGGCTAACGTGCTAGTCTGCGACTTCATAGTCAGCGAATTCGAACTCCAGTCACAGCTTATGGTCAATTCACGTTGAAAGCACATTTATCACTGAATTGGACGTGTGTGTGTGTGGGGGGTCGGACGTACAGGCTAATGTGCCGGACTACAGCATTACATTTCTCTGAATTTTTGACAGTTCTAAGTTACAGTTATCTCTAGACTGCAGGTTCAATCCTAGACAGGAGCTGCAGTAACATAAATATTAATTAACACAGCTTAACACCTGTACCCCAGCTATGGTTAGAAGAGGATAACACCGTGGACTGAATAAAGGGTTAGGTTCAAAGTTCTGTGATGGCTCCCGATTACGACAAGTAGGTTCCCGATTGCGAAGGTTCCATATCGACAAGAAATACCTGAAGAAGGCCGGAGGACACATCGGCCGAATGTGTTGTACAGATAACTATGAAGATGAGGGCAATAGTTTAAATAATACAAATCTTATTATAATGGAGATTGTGTATTTTTCTGTCTAACCGAAACTATTTTACTACTCAAGTCACAATTCCCTTAATTATTTACTCAAATTCTCCATGATTTCATTCTTTTAAACCTTCAGTTATTAATAAAATTGTTTTACATTATTAATACTGTTGACCATATCTACGTACTAATAACATGCAATTGTATTTATATATATAAACAAAATAGCGGTTTACAGTTTGAACGAGAAGTCTAATTTGCATATTGATATTTAAAATTTTATTTTAATAAATATGTGCTTGGTATTATTGATTTCTAATTGTTTGGTTTTATCTTAAGAAATATAAACAAAAATCTCGTGGATAAATCTTAAAATAAATTTATTTACAAGAAGAAATAACTGTAATATTATCCTTTACTTCCTATTTTAACTAAATAGTTAAATTAGGAAAATTTACCAATGAAAGAGGGGAGTAATGGAAAATGATGGAATAGTTAGTTTCAAAGTTGTTCTATTTTTCGATTATACCCCCTCTGTTGCAGATCCTTTTATCTACATTCTTAGTCAGTTTCATTAGCCTTTCTAATTTAATATGATATTTTAATTTTATTATATCAAAACTTAAATACTTGCACCCGGAGGGTGCATATATTTGCTAGTAATACTAATGCAACATGCCAGTTAAGCGTGTTCGAACTCAAGTCACGTTGAAAGCAGTGGTTCCCACGAAATCACCGAATTTAAGCAACGATAAACCTGTTCAATTCCTAAATGAGTGACCATTCAAGCAACATTAAATATTGTAAACAACAAATTGACTTTCGATTCGAAAAAATGTTGTTATGCCGTAAAACAAACAACCACCACCCAACGCCAGTCATGCTATTACGTTCACTTTCAACCCTCCCCCTTATAAAATTCATGAACACACTCAGCTATGGGCTGTATAGTACAACTACTGTTCAACTACAAGGATGGATTTGACATTAAATAACGCACGAGGGATGTTTTTTAACAACAATAATCATACTAGATTGAATTAGTGTTTGAGCCACGATATCTGTCAGCTGACGTTCGATCTCCCTAACAAGTCTCAACAACTCCGACATCACTGATTTAAAAAGCGAACCATATTACCTTTAGGCACCCCTTTTTTATCTCGATTAAGAAAGGACATGTTTTTCATTTACACCGTCAATATCTGGTTGTTTTTTAGGGGTTAGGTTTAGGTGTTAGGGTTAGGTTTAGGGGTTAGATTTATAACTAAAAATAAAAATAAAAATCGTCTGTTAAAACAACGGATATTGACGGTGTAAATGAAAAACATGTCCTTTCTTAATCGAGATCAAAAGGGGTGCCTAAAGGTCATATGGCCCTAAAAAGCCAGCTATTTACCAATCTGTTGCCGTTATTTACGATGTTTTCCCCGTCTGACGAAAGGATACAAATGGTACAGTCAATTTTGACACTGTTGGAAGCGGGAGTTATTTTACACACGAAATTGGAATTTATGTTTTCTCTCATCGAAATAAAAGAGACCTCCTCTATTTTATGCTGAAGACGTTTTGTTCTTTTCATTTAAATGGATATTCAAAATCATTTCTAAACTCATTTTTAACACATTTTTATATTACTCTTTTCTTGTTTGTTTTTTAACACGTAGATGGGACCCTCACAGGTACTACCACTTTGAGAAAGAGTGGCCCTTGGAGTAATGGTGATGAAGGCGAACGCCGCACTCTCCGGGACTCGAAAATTTACTTCACCAATAGACGCAATGTAATGTCATATCCTGGACACTTGTAGTAGAAGTACTAGTAGTTCTCCTTGCGAGGTTTCACTCCAGTTTCAAATGGTTTTTTTTTTGTTTTATTTTTTGTTTTTTTACTGAAGTGTAAGAGACATCAAGTTTCCTAAGGTCTTTGGGACTCTTCTAGATCTTCATGACTCTTCTACGTATTTTATCTAATCTAAATCATGCTGTGGTCTTATTGGTTTCGATTCTTCTCGGATGTCTAATTCCACCAATATCCTTTCCAAACCCTTTGGAACGTATGAAGGTTTCATTGTTTTGTGCCAGCGGTTACTTATTTTGTTTTGCCTAATATATGTTTTTAAAAAAACAGTCTTGTCAGCCGTAAAGACATTGAGGATTAGGATTTTCCCTCCGGAGATGGAAACGAAGATGATATTTTCTTGAAAACGCTTACGAACTTATATATTGTTTCCCTGAATGTTTGAGATGAGGCTTGATGATTACTATTATCTGCGTTATTCGGACTATTGTCCTCATCTTCATTGTTATCTGTACAACGTTTCGGCCGATATACCTTCCGGCCTTCTTCAGGATTTCGTGTCGGTTCAAAGTTCCGTGAGGGCTCCCGTTTACGACAAGAAGGTTCCCGATTTCGACAAGAAGGTTCACGAGTCCGAAAAAGAAGGTTCCCGAGTCCAAAAAGAAGGTTCCCGGGTCCGACAAGAAATACCTGAAGAAAGCCGGAGGGTATATCAACCGAAACGTTCTACAGATAACAATGGAGATGAAGACAATAGTCCGAATAATGCAGATAATAGTTATATATTGTTGTTTATTTTGACGTTTCCTTCATGTGTTGAAATAAATTTCTAATGAAATAATTACTTCAGTTTATCTTGTCTTATTTCTTTTTCCATTTTTATACGAGTTGAAATTGAACATTTTTTTTTATGAACTACATCTTTCCAATTATCCAATGTTGGATAGGAAAAAATGCTAACACAATGAGACATTGGAAAGCGGCAGTTATTTTACAGAAGAAATTGGGATTTGTTTTCTCTCACCCAAATAAAAGAAAATTTCTCTAAAGTGAAATGATTACTTATTTCCTTGTGTCTGGTATATGTTTAAAAATAAACAGAGATGTCAGTTGTAAAGAAACTGAGGATTAGGATTTTCCTTCCCGGAGATGGAATTTGGAGAAGATAGTACTTGACGAAATGTTATATTGTTGTCTATATTTGCCTTTCCTTTGTGTGTTGAAATAAATATATAAATAAATAATTGTGTCAGTGTATGTTATGTCACTTGTTTTCTTGAATGTTATACTTGTTGAAATTGAACGTCTTTTTTATGAACTACGTCTTTCCAATTTATTTAGTATTTTCAACGAGTCTCCCTTTTTTTTCAAAACGACAATCGGTTTGCTGCTTTTATTATTTTACGATGACTGCATGAAGAAAAGGGCATTTTCTTTGCTTTTTTTTTTTAGTTTTGAACTTCAAACTGAAACAAATCGTGACAGCCGCATCAAGCTGAAAGAGGTCATCTTAACTATGTACGTATATATATAGATGACAATTTTTTCTCTTATTTTGGGGAGCTGTAGATATTTGGAATAAGTATTTAGCATAATCTAAAACAATTTATACAGTTTTAAATTAATGGGAGATAAATATTTGGTGGAATTTGTTTTTGTATCTATTATTACTAGAAACAATTTTAAAAATTAAATTTTACGATGAATGTAGCACGATACATTATATATTTATAAACGTACACTGGTTAGAATAAATAAACCACACACACACATATATATATATATATATATATATATATATATATATATATATATATATATATATGTAAATTGAAAATGGAAGTGAATCCGACGGTATGTTGAAAAGAAAAATAAATGAAAGAAAGTATTGAAAGGATAAAATATGATTATTTTAATTAATTTAACTTACACGTGTTTCGGTCAGGAGTTTATCCATGTATACATTATTCTATCTATTATTATTTTTAAATAACAAAATGAAATAAAATAATTTTTTTCCTATATTTTTTCTATTATTATTATTATTTTATTTCATTTTGTTATTTTGTTCTATATTTTTTCTATCATTATTATTTTATTTCATTTTGTTATTTAAAAAAAATAATAGATAGAATAATGTACACATGGATAAACTCCTGACCGAAACATGTGTAAGTTAAATTAATTAAATAATCCTATTTCATCCATTCAATACTTTCTTTCCTTTATTTCTCTTTTCCACACACACACACACACACACACACACACACATATATATATATATATATATATATATATGTGTGTGTGTGTGTGTGTGTGTGTGTGTGTGTGATAAAGAAGGTGACTTACCGGGGAATTGAATATCGAGTTAAATGCAACATCGACGGTAAATACAAATATTATCTGAATAAGTCAGGGTTACAAAGAATATGAACTGCTCAATACTTAAGTAGATCATATTTAGAAGTTATATATAGATAACCTACTTCAGTTTTAACAAAAAAGATCATCAGGGTTAATTGTAAGGAATTAATCAAGAAATGTATTATTTGAAGACAGTTGTGATAGTAAATATTACAATTATTACCGTTGAAAACAGTTTCGCACTGAAGAGAATGATTGGTTATTGATTGCTTCATTCAAAAGTCAAATATCAAACACGTTTGCTGTCAAATGCCGGCATGATTGCTGACGTGAAAACAGCTGCTTGGGATATTTAAAAAAAAAACTCGTGTGTAGAATAGGCTTCTCTTTAAAAAGAGCGCTTCAACTACTGTAATTGCTTTTACTTTCAGAACTTTATTCTTATTCAATAAACTTTCCTAGAAAACAGACCACAGATGCCAGCCAGTACTTGATGCTACTAACTGTCACTCATCTAAATACTTCTCAAGTGCATCGCTGCTTAGATTCAATATGGCTTGAGACCAATGCTCTCTGTGTGACTTGACAGTAAGTGGCATTCCTCGTAGATCTGAGCAAACCAATTATTAATAATTAAATATTTGCATCGGTGTGCAATATAATCTACAGAGTGTGCGAGTGTTGATTTCTGCGTGTTTGTGTATGCATGTTAGTGTCTTTTTGTGTATGTGTATACATATTTGAGTGCGTGAAATGAAAATCCTGATTATCTGGTGTCGCTTACCGGCCAAATTATTATTTCTTATAAGTGTCGTCACTTCAGGTAAACAATGGACTATACCATTTTTAACCGAATTTAATGAAATTTTCAGTGTTGATATATTAATGAATAAAATATATAATGCACCAGTTGATTTATTTAAAAACTTTTACATTTTTTTAGGTCAGTTAACTTTGAACCACTTGAGAATCTGTGTTATGCCTCAAAAACTAAGATTCAAATAGAAAGGAAAGATCAAATTAGTAACTTGAAGAATAATTAAAGTTTCAATTACCGTCGAACTGGGAAGACAAGGCAACAAACGGTTGTAACTCAAATACAACCCGAATGCTACAAAGTTCACAGCGCCATATTGAGCTCAGTTAGTCTATTGTTGGTTTTAATAACAGCAGCTAACTAAGTACAACTTGAATGACATTGTGGAGTCTTATATATACTTTGACATTTTGCAGTGGATTTTATCTTTAATTATTCTTCATAACTTACCATTTTGAATTGTTTTTGTAGGCAACAATAGAGCAACATCCATTGTGTAATGAGGAGGCACTTGATAGGATATTGTAGCATTGGCTATTTTCATGCAATCTTCAAGTGTTTCGATGAAAGTATCACAGGTGGTACTCAATAATGAGGTGGCATCATTCAATTTCTAAAACATGAAAATATGAAGGTCGGATTAGAGGATGCACACTATAACCATTCAAATAAGCGGGAGGTCAGGAATATAGATTCATTTTTGGACCTGTTTTTGCAAGCTTGTTTCTTCTTTTATTTTCGAACAGAATTAACTCTTATAATTTTTATCATCTCGTACTGTTCCTTATTTTTTTTTTTTTTGTATACTGTCCGAACGTCTGAATTGATGTACCTTGTTATGTTTTTACATACAGATAAATTACGGAAGACTGAAATGATAATGCAAGATCAGGTTGTTGGAAAATTAAAAAGGTTTTATTTAACACAGTGTAGAGAATGCTTCTACCCTAAAAGTGACTTAACTAGCTCAACCGTGCTAAGCACGTCGTAATCTGTGTCTACGCACAGCCAAACCCAACCCAAGAGTAACACGACTGAAACCCCATTTCCAGGTTTCCCATCAGTCCCCTACTGATCAAAGGAGAGCAACTCTATTTGTTAGGTCTTCTTAACACACCTACACAATCCTCTATACAGATTCCTTCTTCTTTCCTTGCAATATACAGAGTGCGATGGATAAATTATCGTCTAATTTAAGCAAAAATGAATTTGTCTATCATTACTCTTATTATTTTATTTCCTTCATTTTTTTGTAAATAGCAATCAAGGATGTTTTAGTACTTGTTCTCTTGTCACAAGGATGGCATGGTATTCGTAAAATATTACTTCAGTTTATTATGTCTCGGGATTGGGCCTAGTTTTGATCGTCGAGGTTTTTGCAACCCTGGCAACATTTATTGAACTATTAGGTTGTTACAAAAATAATGGCTGATTTCAAATACATACATTTATTGTTGAAACATTAACCGTAAAAATGTTAAAATTAGTCAAAATACGAGCGTTGGACAGCTATGCATCTCTGCCATCGATCTACGAGGTCATTTATTCCGCGTTGGTAAAAAGTTATTGGCTGTGATGCAACAAAATTTTTAAATGATGATTCCACCTCTTGTTTAGATCGAAAAGTTTTACCATTTAAAAATGTACTTAAGTGCCTAAAAAATGAGATTCAGTAGGCGAAAGATCGGGAGAATATGGAGCATGTAGTATTCTTCCTCGGTAAAATAAGTACTTCAGTTTATTATAATAGAATACAATACAATGTAGGATGTTACTAAGAAAATTGATAACAATTAACAAGGCCTAATAGATTCTGTTGAGTGACAATATATTTAAAGGAAAAAAAGAATTTACAGCCATTGTGGGTAGTGTCTATACACCAAATCAGAGACTTGAAGAATACACAAACAAGAGCTAATGTTGCGTAGCGCCTTCTTTACCGGCACTAAATCGAATATGTTATATACTGGCTTCTTCTTCACGTTGCTAAATCGCCTATCTGTATACGTAGCGGGTATGGTCACAGTACCCAAAGCGATGTATGTTAGTAGTCAGCTACGACCGACTACTGGACTTCAATAATAACAGATACGTATGTACAAAAGAGGACCCTTCTTTATTTTCTTCGGTGTGTGGGTGGTGAAGGCACAGAGCTTACAATGAGTGCACGAGTGGTGGTTGCTGACGGGAGACGTGAAGTGTCCTTTCCGCTGCCGGCTGGCGTCTGACTCTGTCGGGTCGACCCTCTGGCTTTTTGTATTAACGACACGCCTACGCATTTTTATCTTTTGATCTGATAACGGACATTTGTAATATATTTCTGTATATTCACCCTGATTCCTTGACCGGAAACCCTTTCTTCCGCTTTCTCTTTCTTTTTAAATATATATTTTTATCTTTCTCTTTGTCCCTCAGCCGGAAGTTTCAACTTCCGGGCGAGGACAATACAACACCCAATAGCAGCAACAATAAGAAATAATTCAAGAAAAACCGAGAGATGGGGATTGTTTAATCAAGAACACAAAAGGGAGCAAGGAAAACGTTTATATAGAAATATATATTGACACAAGATATGCTGAATACACACTACATAGCAGCCATCATTCGCAGAATGATGACCAGTGTTGCCTTATTGGCAATTAAGTAAACACCATCCGAGTATGACACTCAAATCTGTCATTTTGTTTCCATGTTAATTCGTGTTAATAGCAATAATATATTGTTTACCGCCAGTTCTTCTGTCAAAGAGGAACAAAAGAATATCTCATTACCGTAGCATGTGACAGCATGTAAGATTATATTAAGAAAATAGGAGGCGCGTGGTCTAATGGTTAGAGTCTTAGGAAATGTACTCGTCGACCCGAGTTCAATTCCTGAACGAATCTGTTTGCATACCCTTGGGAAAGGTATGACTCCAATTCTTCCCCTAGCTATGCGTAAATAGCAGGGCCGACAGGGCTCTTTAACCATGGCTAGGTAACCAGTCTAGGAGAAGGAAAACGCTGAATTCAGACCTATTAAACTCTGCTTAAGAAATTGACCTCATGTCGTATCTTGATCGTGTGGAATATCTTATTATAATGGAGATGTGTTTTTCAGTCTGTAACCGAAACTATATTACTACTCAAGTAACAATTCCCTTAGTTATTTACGCTACATTCTTCATGATTTTTTTTATTTAAACCTCAATTATTAAAAAATTGTTTAACATTATTAATACTGTTGACCATATCTACATACTAATAATATGCAACTGTATTTATATATACAATAAAATAGCAGTTTACAGTGTGAACAGGAAAGCTAATTTGCATATTGATTTCAAAAATTTGATTTTAATAAATATGTGCTTAGTATTATTGATTTCTAATTGTTTGGCTTTATCTTAATGAATATGAGCAAAAATCTCGTGAATAATTCTTTAAAAAAATCCATTAGCAAGAAGAAATAACTGTGAATTTATTCTTTACTTCCTATTTTAACTAAATAGTTAAATTAGGAAAATTTAGCAATGAAAGACGGGAATGATGGAAGAGTATGTTTCAGTTATTTTATCTTTCGATTATACCCCCATCTGTTTCAAATCTTTTTATCTGCATTCTTATTTAGTTTCATTAGCTTTTCTAATTTAATATATTTCATTAAATTAAATACTTGCACCCGGAGGGTGCATATATTTGCTAGTATATATAAAGAAAATTGGTGACAAAACACAACGCTCATTAAATGATGTTGATTGACTATATATTTAAAGAAAATAAAGAGCACCTGGTTTCACAAGCATTGTGGAATTTTTGGTATACAAGGTGTGCTACAATACACTTAAATTCATAGACTAAGCAAGGTCACGTGGTTTAATCCCCAGCCAATCAACAGCCCGAATGCTTGGCTGGTTGACTACTTACTCCCTGATACTGAAAGACATACATTCGCAATCATTGACGAAGGAGCACAAAGGTACAAGCAAATGATTCTTTAACCGTAGATCGAAACCATGCTCTGCTTAACACAAAGTATCTGCGCTGGACAAAAAAGGCCTAAAGGATAGCTCATAAAAATGTAACAAGTATGGATAGAGAAAATAAGTGACTTGAAGAATACGCTAATAAGAGTTAACAGAGATTTGTTATATAGAATCCCGAAAGACATTCTTTATGCAGAGTTTAAGTCTGGTAAAATACAGATTGGTCGCTCCCAGCTGCGATTCAAGGATGTCTGCAAGAATGATCTCAGGTGATTTGGCATTGCCCCTTCCAACTAGGAAAAATTGGCTCAGGACCGGCCTCGGTGGCGGCAGAATCTCTGTAGAGGACTGTTCATGTCAGAAGTCACCCTGATGCAACACCATGAAGCTAAGAGGTTTAGAAGAAAGCAGCGGCAACAAAGTACCAGAACATCAACATCTTTAGGGACAGCCTTCAAATGCGACATCTGTGGTCGAGAATGTTTTTCAAACATCGGACTTCACAGTCACAGGAGGCGCTGTAACTTCAGGGGCACATGAAATTATATTATAGTCTTCCGAGACTGAAATGCCATTGTTATAACAGACAATTACGGCAATAAATATTTTTTTACAAGTTTTGGGTTCAAGGTTATAATATAACTTATAATTAGTTGAACAAACAACTCTGACCAAAGGTGTTAAACATAACATGGACTTTAATATAAGTGCAGCACATGGAGAAACATATAAGACTTGAAATACATATACGTGACAAAGATACATAATGTACACATAAAAAGAAGGCTACAAAGTAGATATATCTAGAATATAGCAGTTATGGAGAGTCCTTAAGAAAGTCACTTACTAATGTCTGAGTGGAGGGTGATACCCCCCCCCCTCACAGGGAGGGTGTAGACAAGTGTCTAACCCATGGTTGTCATGTCCCGAGAAGAAAGGAAGGCAGAGAGTTCAAAACAGGCGCTTAAATACGAAAAATCCCTGGTGGTAAAAAACGGGAACCCAGAGGGAAGACAACTCTTCCAGGCAAAGGGAAGACAACCCAACAGAAGTAAAAACGGGAGAAAGGGGATTATCAGATTGAGGTTTAAAGAAAAATTATTTTATCTAATCCTTCAGATGACAATCCAGGAAATTCTATATCAATAATTTTTACTCTAAATGCTTATAGATATCAAAGAAACAAAATCTAAAGAGACTGGGAACTTGAAATCCGAAGAGTAATTGATACCGTCTACATCACAGCACTACGCAAATTGGATTGATTATTTAGAAAAATGTTTCAGACCCGAAAATCTTGTTGTCACTCAGTCAGACTTCATTGAAAACCAACCACTTACTACTGGTGTTAAAATCTTGGAAGGAGTACACAACAAATAATAGCATATTAATGATTGTTTTTTTATTGATTTTAACGGCATATCCACCCGTCTGGGGTTATGTCATGCCTTACGGTTAGGAAGTGATACATATCGTGTATTTATATTTATACTTTTTAGTAATTGGTTTTAACAATGTGTTAGCATTATTGGGGATTATGTTGTATGGTATTGATTTGTTTCATGTCTATATTCTATGGTATAATTTCAGTTCCCTTAAAAAAGAGAGAATATCCTCCATGTTGACATTTTCAAACAGATCTTTCATATTGTTTGCTTTAGAATAACAGTTTCTGATGTGAGCAAAAAACCCTGCATTCCATGAATAAGTGTTTAACTGTCAAAGGTGTTTGACATGTTTCATATTGTGGTTGTTGTTCTTGTTTGAGTATATAGGAGTGCGTTAGTTTTGTATTAGCAATGCGTAATCGGGATACAATGACTTGTTCCTTTCTAGACTTCTGCAATTGAAGAAATGTGCTCTCCTTTGCTTTCTAGTGAATTCCTCTGCCTCTTCATGACTTAATTGTATTCTTTGAATGTCGATTTAAAAATGATTATAGAATCTAATTGTATTGAACACTAGATAATTTTCCTGAGCGCCTAAGGCGAATCCTTAAAAGAGTTATCAAAACAAAAAAGGGACTTTTATGCGATTTCATTCCTTGCTAATGGTCCTGTTCATAATTCAAATATAAATGTAAGCATGAGCTTCAATCCTTGATTAAAACAATAATCTAGTTAAAGGATTGGTTTAATTTAGGTTATTTCCTATTTGAGTAATATGATATTACAGGGTGACCCAGAAAAAACAGAACCCAAATTATGGTTATTTCCTATTGAGTAATATGATTACAGGGTGACCCAGAAAAAACAGAACCCAAATTATGGTTATTTCCTATTTGAGTAAATGATATTACAGGGTGACCCAGAAAAAACAGAACCCAAATTATGGTTATTTCCTAGTTGAGTAACATGATATTACAGGGTGACCCAGAAAAAACAGAACCCAAATTATGCTTATTTCCTAGTTGAGTAACATAATATTACAGGGTGACCCAGAAAAAACAGAACCCAAATTATTTATGTTCCCATTTAACTAACCCTAACCCTAACCATAACCCTAAACCTACCACCCCTAGTTGAGTAACATGATATTACATGGTGACCCAGAAAGAACAGAACCCTAACAAACAACCGTATTTTGACGGTGTAAATTGGAAAAGTACATAAGTACAAAAATGGAACCGAATAAAAAAACATAAAAATAATCGAAGATAAAGATTTGCTTCCGAAATTAAAAAAAAAATAATTATGTAATAAGGTCATTATATATATTCACCAACCCCTACGCACAAGCTGGATGTGATACAAGGTCGATTTCTTAAGTGGTGAATTCAGAGTTTCCCTTCTTCTAAACTGGTGACCTAGTCAAGGTTAAAAAGCGGAGTCTGTCCTACTATTTGTCCATAGCTGGACGGAGAATAGTTGGATGCCAACCTTTCTAAATGGGATAAGCAGTATGTGAAGAGCAAACAGAAATTGACCTATTCCCATTCTGTCCATCTTGTGCGGTGGTAACCATTAAACCACGCGTCTTCACGAGAATATAAGTAGAAAAAAGGGAACCATATTACATTTAGGCACCCCTTTTTGATATCGATTAAGAAAGGGCATGTTTTCATTTACACCGTCAATATCCGGTTGTTTGTTAGGAGTTAGAGTTAGGGTAAGGGGTCGGGGTTAGGGTTAGGTTAGGGTCTAGGGTTAGGGGTTAGTTTTATAATTCTAAAATATCTAAAAATCGTCTGTTAAAACAACCGTATATTGATGGTGTAAATGAAAAAAATGTCCTTTCTTAATCGAGATCAAAAAGGGGTGCCTAATGGTCATATGGTCCAATAAAGGAACTGAATAATAATAAAAAAAGGAACCGAATAAAAACAAAAATACAATCGAAGATAAAAATTTGCTTCCGAAATTAGAAAAAAAAATTTTTTTGTAATAAAGCCATTATATATATATATATATATATATATATATATATATATATATATATATATACTTACTAACCCTTCCACACGAGCAGGATGTGACACTACGTCAATTTCTTAAGCGGAGTTTAACAGGTTGAATTCAGAGTTTTCCTTCTCCTATGCTGGTTACCTAGCCAAGGTTAAAAGCAGTGTCCACCCTACAATCTATCCCTAGTGGGACAGAAACTAGTTCATCCCATCTCCATGGGTATTAGCGCTGTGTGAAATGCAGACAGCTACGTCCAGCATTTGAACTTGTACCGCCGTGTAAATATCCTACTACGTTAACCATTGCACCACGCGCCTCCACGCGTATATATATATTATATATATATATATATATATATATAAGTAAAGAAAAGGAACGAATACAAAACCTACAGATAATCGAAGATAAAGATTTGTTTCCGAAATTAGAAAAAAATATATCTTTTTTCTAATAAGGCCATTATAGGAGGTTGTCCCTGTCTAGAAAAAATCTGATTGACTCTTAAAATACACTAATGTCAAAATACTTCATTGAAACTCTTTCGTCGTATTTTGTCTTCTTTGCTTTCTTTACTGGCGCCTCCGTTTCAGACTAACCTGCCTCGACCACGACACCAGGTGTCTACCTCTTCGATTTGAACGTGAACACACACCAGACGGGTGATTGGTAATTACATAGCATCAGCCGAGACATTGGCTGATCGATAAGAGATCAAAGTATGGCGTCCAAGTGATCCGCTCAACGAGCCGATTTCTGATTGTTGCTAAAATATCTTATAGAAGGGTCTTGTGAAAATATCTTTTTTTTTCTCTCATTCTTTTTTTTGGGAAAATGATATTGAATATTATTAATAAAAAAAGTACTGTTATTTTCCTCCTATTCCTGGTCCCAATTTAACTACCGCTTATTCCTTTTTTTTTTACATCAACTACTACTAATACTACCACTAAAGATATCACTACTACTACTAATATAATAATAATAATAATAATAATAATAATAATAATAATAATAATAATAATAATTTGCGGGAATAGAGATGAGACGGTAAACCATATACACTGCGAATGTAGCAAACTAGCACAACGAGAATACAAAACTAGACACGACTGGATTGGGAAATTATGCCACAAATTAAATTTTTACCATACAAGAAAGTGGTATATGCATAAACCACAATCTGTTCTTGAGAACGAAACGCATAAAATTCTCTGGGACTTTGAGATTAAAACGAATCACCTTATCCCAGCAAGAAGACCAGACTTAGTGCTGATTAACAAAAAAGAAAGAACTTGTCAACTGGTGGAATTTGCAGTGCCAGCAGATCACCGGTTGAAGCTGAAGGAAAATGAAAATATGGACAAATACCTGGACCTTGCCAGAGAACTGAAAAAAACTATGGAATATGAAAGTCAAAGTGATACAAATTGTAGTTTTTTGCACTTTGAACGGTCCCAGAAAGATTGGAAAAAAGTTTGGAAAATCTGGAAATCAGAGGAAGAATTGAGACCATCCAGAATACACCTCTGCTGCAATCTGCCAGAATACTCAGAAGAGTCCTGGAGACCTGAGGAGACTTGTTGCCTCTCAAACTCCGGTGAAAATCTCAAAGGCAGTCAACAAAAATAATAATCTGGAAATTAGTGGAAGAATTGAGATCATCCAACCAAAAGCATTGATGATATCAGCTAGAATACTCCGAAGAGTCTAGGAAACATTGTGGAGACTTGCTGTCACTCAAATTTTAGTGAATTACCATCAACAAACAATAGTATAGAAAACTTGGAAGGAGATAAATAAATAGACACATAAAACTTTGTAAATATAAAAAGTGAGAAATAGAAATGAAGAGAATTCAGGATATGAAGACTCGAAGATCAGTTGTAGTAGATGCACTCCATCAGGTTTAAGACTGATTGGAAAATGCACACAAAAAGCCCCGATAACACAAAGACACAATAAGTCATGAAAAGTGTCCCCTGAGGCAGAGCTAATATATTAAGGAGGACTCAATATATTAAATAAATCCATTACATCGCATTGGTAGCCCCGAGTCCAAGGGATGGACCCCATTCTACTACTGTACAAGGACAAACATTAAGGAAGAATTTCATTACTACTACTACTATATAATAATAATAATAATAATAATAATAATAATAATAATAATACCTAGACCTTGCCAGAGAATTGAAAAGGCTGTAGAATATGAGGGCGAAAATGATACCTATTGTTGTTGGTACTCAAGGAACGGTCCCAAGAAGCTTGGAAAAAAGACTGGAAGAACTGGAAATCAGAGGAAGAATTGAGACCATCTTGACAACACATTGCTGAAATCGGCTAGAATACTCAGAAGAGTCATGGAGATCCGAGGAGAATTGTTTTCGTTCAATTCAATTCATTGGTGGGAATAATAATAATAATAATAATAATAATAATAATAATAATAATAATAATAATAATAGGATTTCGAGGTACAGACGGATCACCTAATCCTGGTCAAGAGACCGGATTTAGTATTAATCGACAAGAAAAAGAGAACCTGCCATCTTGTGGATTTAGCTGTCCCAGCTGATCACCGAGTGAAAATGAAGGAAAGCGAAAAGACAGACAAACACTTGGACCTTGCCAGAGAACTGAAGAAGCTATGGGACATGAAGGTGAAGGTCGTACCAATTGTGATTGGTGCCCTTTGAACGATCCTCAAAGCACTGGAAAAGCATTTGGTTGAACTAGAAATCAGAGGAAGAACCGAGACCATCCGAACTACGGAACTGTTGGGATCTGCTAGAATACTCAGAAGAGTCCTGGAGACCTGTGGAGACTTGCTGTCACTCAGCCTCCAGTAAACCACCAGCTACGGTGGGTGTGAAAAACAAAATAATAATAATAATAATAATAATAATAATAATAATAAATCTGGGAATATGCCACAGTATCAGAATATAATTATTACAAATTTTGATATGTTTACTTGAAAAATAATTCAATAGATAAAAAGTATAATAATCTTGATTTAAATCTTTCACGCTATTTTTTTGGTTTTTACTTCTTTTCATATTTTCATTATGGTCGATTGAATGAGATTAGCGTCATCACTTCCACGCGCTCAGCCTCTCTCTATCTTTCCCCTAATATCTCTTTTTTTCTTTTTTCTTTTTTTTTCTTATATTTTTTCTGTGTTTCATGTTCTTTTTCTTCATTTTCTTTCTTAATAATAAAAACGGAATGGCCCATTATTTAGCTGAGGTGACGGAATTCATAAGTATTATGCGGATAAGTAACATCAGATGATCAGCATTTACAATTTTGCATTTCCTTTTTGAGGACTAGGACAGTCTCAGTCTTGTTCCAGAGGGTGTTGCAAGATAATTTTGTTTGTACAATTAAGGATCTCATAAATTAACATATGCATAATAGGGAAGGTGATCCACTGGGAATTATGCAAAAAAATTAATTTTTACCATGCAAAAAATGGTACATGCATAAACCAGAATTTGTTCTTGAGAACGAAACGCATAAAATTCTCAGGGACTTTGAAATAAAAACGGATCACCTTATCCCAGCAAGAAGACCAGACCTAGTGTTGATTAACAAAAAGAAATAACTTGTCAACTGGTGGATTTTGCAGTTCCAGCAGATCACAGGGTAAAGCTAAAGGATCATGAAAAAATGGACAAAGATCTGGACCTTGCCAGAGAACTGAAAAAAGTTATGGAATATGAAAGTGAAGGTTATACCAATTGTAGTTGGTGCACTTTGATCAGTCCCAAAAGGATTAGAAAAGGGTCTGGAATGTTTGGAAATCAGAGAAAGGGTTGAAACCATTCAGAACACTGCACTGCTGCAATCTGCCAGAATACTCAGAAGAGTCCAGGAGACCTGAGGAGACTTGCTGTCACTCAGACTCTAGTGAAAGACCATCAGCTAATGCTGATGTGAAAACTCAACAGGAGCAAATAATAGTGGTACATTTGAAGGTCTTACCAATTGTAATTGGTGCCCTTGGTACGTCTCCAAATGTCTGGGACATTATCTGGGTGAAGTGGAAATCAGAGGAAGTATTGAGACCATCCAAATTACAGCACTGTTGGGATCGACAAGAATACCCGGAAGAGTCCTGGAGACCTGAGGATAATTACTGTCACTCAGCTTCCAGTGAATCACCAGCTACAGCATGTGTGAAAATCTCTCATGGTACATCATGTTACAAATTGTGAGCGTACCTGTAATTTGGTTTTAAATAAGGTTCATTTGATTGGAAACCTGAGGTGGGTAGTTTTCCATAACCGTTGGGAGTTATGATTGACATTTTAGATGACCCCAACTGAACTCCGGTACTAAATAGTAAAAGTTTAGTTATCAAAATCGACCTGACTTTGGAAGGAGAAATACGCAATTGTCTTCTCTGCTGGGTCAAATCATCCGAATCAATCATGGGCTAGGTAAGTAATAAAAACTTGATCAAGAAAAAATAATCTTAAGTTATCAAATGTTACAAACAATGACTAGCCCAAAGAAGTCCACTAGAAGAATCAGCACTTAGATAGAAATCAACTCAACTAGAAAACAAAATGTCGACCAGAGGAGATAGATGAAGATATAGTAATTAGTCACCAACAAGTTAGCAGAAATTAAGTAATTACCGTATTTGACGGCATATAGGACGCACTTTTTTCGAAAATTATGGCTCAAAAAATTGTCCTGCGTCTTATACATCGTAGGTGAAAATTGAGACCTCCCGTAGGCCTAGGCTAATCTTCTTTAACACAGCTTACATTCAGTACATTTACCTACATATTGAGATTCTTGTATATGCTTATTGCTTGCCTGTACTGCTAAATTGCTTTTATACAGCTATGTTTCTGCTTGTGTAATGCACAGCTAGGCTTTTTTCAACAACATATTCTTGAATATATCCTGTTTTCAACAAGATATGCTTAAATACACTAAAAACTTTTTTCCTGAATCTGATCTGCTGAAATGTGGGTGCGTCTTATATGCTCGTGCGTCTTATACGCCGTCAAATACGGTAAGTAAGACCATCGCCAATATAATCTAAAGTAAGTATCTGTCTCTGTCTGTCTGATGTCTATCTCTGTCTGTCTTTCTGTCTGTCTCTTTTCCTGAACTCTCAACCTCGTTTATATCCCCGCTGTGAGAAGCGCGTGGTGTAATGGTTAAAGTCCTGGGAAATGGACTCGTCGCCCCAAGTTCAAATCCTGGATGTGGTAATTTCATTTCACTTAGCGCTAATACTCTTGGGAAAGGTATGAATCCTACTCTCCCTCCAGCTATGGATAAATAGTAGGGCAGATTGGACTCTTTAACCTTGGTTAGGCAACCGGTCTAGGAGAAGGAAAACACTGAATTCAATCCTGTTGAACCCCACTTAAGAAATTGACCTTGTGTCATATCCTGCTTGTATAGAGCGGTTGGTAAATATATATATATATCCTCGATGTGGGGTATACAACGTATTGGTATACGACAATTGGTACATAACTAAATATTTTTCTTATGTGCAAACTCATTGTCTTAAATGCAGTTTACACTGCTGCATATGTCTTTGAAGGCACGTGGTCTAATGGTTAGCGTCATAGGAAATGGACGTGTCGACCCGAGTTCAATTCCTGGACGAAGCTGAATTTCACATAGCGCTAATACCCTTGGGAAAAATATGAATCCAATTCTCATTCCAGCTATAGGTAAACAGCAGGGCAAACTCGGGTCGTTAGCCTTGGCTAGGTCTCGGAGAAGGAACACTCTGAATTCAAACCTGTTAAACTTCGCATAATAAATTGACCTTGTGTCACGCCCTGTTCGTGCGCAGGGGTTGGTAAATATGTCTTTGAAGGATTTAAATATTGTGCGACTGCAATATCAATTCTGTGATATTGAGAAGAACCTTAACCAAAAAATTGACCCAAACAGATTCCTTGAACGTGTTGTCGTATCACAATATCGCTGATTACACCTTGGCATCACGTTATGTATCTGCTGATTAAAATCTGCGGCCCAATATTGGTCGTGATATTTTGGATTATTTGCAGCCTGGGGCTAATGACACTCTCTCCTGGATTGAAAGAAAACCTCCTCTTAACTACGTCGGATATCTTCAACTTAAAAACACTCATGCTAGGAACCCCTTTTGTTCGACCAGTTGCACAGCTAGCAATAGCACTCCAGAAGAAATGGCGCAATTTCCCCAGATGCATATAAAACGTTTAATGAGTCTCATTAACCATGTTATATAATGTGCATGTGTATGTATATGTATGTGGGTATGTGTGTGGATATATTCATGTATATATATATATATATATATATATATATATATTATATATATATGTGTGTGTGTGTGTGTGTGTGTGTGTGTATCTGGGCAGCATTCTTTCATTTATGCATGTTGAATTAAACAAAAGACACATCTCCTTTTTAACAATTTTATTTGTGATTTTTTCAAGTTTTTGGCCAACTTTTTAATATTTGGGTGGAATTCGTGCATTAGTTCACCAAAGTTCATGTCCCGAGTACTTTCGGTACTTCGAAGTGCCATCATCAGGGGTGATGTGTTCCAGTTTTTCAAATTATATTAATTGATGTGGAGGCTGGAAGGAGGAGAATTGATGGGAAAGGTTATATAGGCATTTTAAAATGTGTGTACTGCATTGGAAATTAATTTTGTTTAAGGATGGTCTGTACGTTTTATGTATAAGCTTCTAGTATTTGTTTTTTGCTTATTTTTTCATTCCAGCCAGCCAGGAAACTTAAAAAAAACACACATAAAATGTTAAACAGGAGATGTGTCTTTTATTTAATTCAACATGCATATATATATAATATATATAATAAATGAAAAAAAAGGAAATGGAGGTTGATTTTTTAGTTTATCTGGAATAGATTGATTTATTTAACAGGAATTCCTAATAAGTGACCACATCAAAGTACAAATTGGACAAAGCTTTTAATTATGACAGACAGCTGATTACATTCCAGTACATCAGTGGTTCAGTGGTAGAATGCTCGCCTGCCACGCCAGCGGCCCGGGTTCGATTTCCGGCCGATTTGTAGTTCAGTTTTACATAATAGTTCCCTACCAACAAGTGGTATTGAGAAACACACTGGAATCGGAACTGTCTTATTGAATTGTTAGACAAGTTTTCATCAATTATCTTATTCTTTAGTATTTTCACTTCAAGATGATCATTTGAAAACAATTAAATAATTATTTGTCAGTTACTTCAAAATCACTATAGCTCATGCTTTGGTCCACTACACTGCACCTAGTGTCCGAACGAAAGCTGATCAATGTATGTTTATACGGTCGACAAACACTGCTGTGTCCACTTCGTCCTATTCGCTTCACCTACGCCAGTTTCGGCTCCTATTCGGTACATTTCTTTCAGTCCTATATTTTTCTCAAAAGACATTAGCGCAGTAATGTAAGTTCATTCTAATAAAAGTCAATTAATAAATTAATTCTAGAAATTAAATGAGTATAATTGAAAAAAAAGAAAAGAAAAAACGAAAACAAAAACGCTTACAGCACCTGATATTCCCAAGCGGTCACCCATCCAAGTACTGACCTGGCTCTACGTTGCTTAACTTCGGTGATCGGACGAGAACCGGTTCTCAGTGTGGATACCTAAAGAAGCACCAGCATCTAAATCTCAAGAATTTGCAGTAATCGGGTCAAACAACTATCGAATACAAAGGGGTCACCACAGCACAGACTTGTTTGGTAAGCAATGGGCTGATCTCTAAAATGAAGGACTGGGAGCCCTAAGATCTGGCAAGCAACTGAGGGAGCTAAGGACCCTTGCAAAGGAAAGGACTGAATGGATTCAAATAAGGAAGGACTGAATGCTGCTATAGGATGTTCCAAACTTCTACAGTAGCAGAATACAGTAAACCTCATGCAATTTTTAATGTGTTATTGACTGTCTTTGAATGGAATTTGGGAAGACGAAATAGAGCACAAGAGTGTCATTGAATCTCTCGGTTATTGAGATTTCGAAAAACCTGAAATAAAAAGAGAACATGGAGAATATATAGACGTTGACATATCTGCAAATATTTTTATTAAACGGCTTGCTAAGTGTTAAAATTACGTTAGCGCAGTTACATGTCCATCAAATCGAAGTACAATTTTCTAAAGCAATTTATAGTCTGCTTGAATTAATATCACAGATGCAATCACTAAAATAAAACATGTAAAAAAAGAACCAATAAAAACACAATATTCCGGCCACACCTATAGATATTTAAAGCGTGTTTCTAAATATATTTACCACTAAGTGACGATACTGATTCTGTTGTGACCACCAAGGTGCTTAACACATTTTTTCCAATCAAATTTGATGGGAAAAGACGTCCCTTTTCAAGATTATTCAAGTTTATCTCAATCAAGTCTCCTGTGTACAGTTCTGTGGCTTTATCAGTGCTTCAAAACAATCGTCCCCGTGCAAAATTAAGATGGTCGTATGATAATAGTATCTGACAGCGAGGGAAAGACACGTTAAAGAAAGTGAAAAAAAAAGAAGAAAAATAAAAACAAGACAAATAAAACGATGAGAATTAAAAGACTCCGAACGACAGCCAGTTCCAATAACTAACAAGAAATCTTTGAGCACTGAAGACGTTCTATTTCATCGAGTTATCTCCCTTTAATTATATCTTCTTTTTTAAAAATTCAATTATAAAAGGAATAACGTAGGAAACGAGTGAGTATTTATAAAGGCTCTGTCAACGCCGATTTATGTCGTCTATAGTAAAAAAAAATACAAAGAGAATGAGATACTGAATCTTTCTCCCATATTTTCTTCTTCTTCTTCTTCTTCTTCTTCTTCTTCTTATTATTATTATTATTATTATTATTATTATTATTATTATTATTATTATTTTCACTCCTTTTGGGTTTAGCCCATCAGCGTTAGCTGATGGTATTTCACTGGAGTTTGAGGTACATCAACTACCCTCAGGTCTCCAGGACTCTTCTGAGTATTCTAGCCGATTGCAGCAGCGCCGTAACCTGGATGGTCTCAATTCTTTCTCTGATTTCCAGTTCTTCCAGTCTTTTTTCTAAGTTTATTGGAACCGTTCCAAGTGCACCAACTACAATTGGTATCACTTTCATTCTTATGTTCCACAGCTTTTTCAATTCTCTGGCAAGGTCCAGGTATTTATCCATCTTTTCATTTTCCTTCGGCTTCACCCTGTAATCTGCTAGGACCGCAAAGTCCACCAGTTGACACGTTGTCTTTTTTTGTTAATCAACACTAGGTCTGGTCTCCTGGCTGGGATAGGGTGATCCGTCTTTATCTCAAACTCCCAGGGAATTTTACGCGTATCTTTCTCAAGAACAGATTCTGGTTCATGCATATACCATTTTTTGTGTGGTCAAAATTTAATTTTTTGCAAAATTCCCAATGGATCAGCTTCCGAACCAAGTCGTGACTAGTTTTGTATTCTCATTCTGCTAGTTTGCTACATTACTATTATTATTATTATTATTATTATTATTATTAATATTATTAATATTATTATCCATTTCTATGAGAGTTTTATTTTTTTTACATCCGCCTAAGCTGGTGGTTCACTGGATGTTGATTGACAACAAGTCTCCTCAGGTCTTCAGGACTCTTCTGGCTATTCTAGCTGATTTTAACAATGCTGTTGTTTGGATGGTTTCGACTCTTCCTCACATCTTTTCACATCAGCGTGAGCCGATGGTTTTTCACTGAAGTCTGAATGATAACAAGTCTCTCAAATCTCCAGGACTTTTCAAAGTATTTTAGCTGATTTCAATAATCCTGCGGTCTGGATGGTCTCAATTCTTCCTCTGATTTCTGATTCCACTAGTGATCTGATTCCACTAGTGTTTTGAGATTATTCCAAGTGCACCGATTGCAATTGATATCGCTTTACCCCCATATTCCACGGTTTTCTTTTCAATTCTCTAGCAAGATCCTGGTATTTGTTTAACTTTTGGTTTTATTTCATCTCCACCCTCTGATCTGCAGAGACTGCAAAATCTACCTGTTGAAAAATACTCTTTGTTCACACTACTATTAACGGCTGTTTTTTTTCTCACTGTGCTCTGAATGTTTCCAGGACTCTTCTGTTGTTTTTTTCTCGAGGACTCTTCTTGGTGTTCTAGCTCATGTTACCATTCCTATGGTCAGGATGGTCTCTATTCTTCCTATAATCTTCAGTTCTGTATATCTATTTTACGGATATATATATATATATATATATATATATATATATATATATATATATATATACTAGCAAATGTATGCACCCTTCGGGTGCAATTATTTAGGTTTTGATGTAATAGAATATTGTATCAAATTAGAAACTATTTAGAAAATGATAAACTGAGGGGGTATAATCGAAAAATAGAACAGCTTTAAATCTAACTCTTCCATCATTTTCCATCACTCCCGTCTTTCATTTTTCCTAATTTACCTATTTAGTTAGATTATGAAGTATTTAATAAAATTACAGTTCTTTCGTCTTGTTTATTGATTTCTTTTAAGATTTATCCCCGAGATTTTTGCTCAGATTCGTTAAGAGAAAACCAAACAATTAGAAATCAATAATACTAAGCTTATATTTATTAAAATCAAATTCTTAAATATTAATATGCAAATTAGCCTTCTCGTTCACAGTGTAAACTGCTATTTTGTTGAATATATAAATATACTTGCATGTTATTAGTATGTAGAATAATCCAACAGTATTAATAAGGTATACCAATTTTATCAATAATTAAGGTTTAAATAAAAATAAATTCATGGTGAATGTGACGTCAATAACTAAGGGAATTGTGACTTGAGTAGTGATCTAGTTTCGGTTACTGACAGCCAAACACACAATCTCTATTATAATAATAATAATATAATATATATATATATATATATATATATATATATATATATATATGGAGATAGGATGGATGTAGTAGAATCCGACAGTATGAGGTAGGTAGAAGGATGGTGAACAAGAAATAAAAACTCAAAACAAAATCAAGAGTTGAAAGTTTCGTCCGAATTCATTCGTTTCAACTCTTAGTTTTGTTTTGAGTTTTTATTTCTTGTTCACCATCCTTCTACCTACCTCACACACACACACACACACACAACACACACACACACACACACATATATATATATATATATATATATATATTTATATTTATATTTATATTTATATTTATATATATATAGTATCCAATTTCTGTTTTAATTTTACGATTGGAGTGGCATCAGTAGATAATCCAAAAATGCTCATTATATTAAAAACATAGAGCAGTAATAATAATAATAATAATAATAATAATAATAATAATAATAATAATAATAATAATAAGTTTCCCATGGTTTCAATGAAATTGAAATGATTTCATCAGGACCCTACCCTACCTTTAATCAAGTCGATGTAATTTCTTAGTTAAATTAAAAGATATGAAAATCGTATAGTGAGAGAAAAATAGCGAGGGTTTAAATAAGGAATTTAATCGACTTAGTAAAACGTAGGGTAGGGTACTGATGAAATCATTTCAATTTGATTGAAACCATAGTACATCCTTAATTCTTCCTCTAATGATATTATATATATACACACACACACACAGACACACATATATGTGTGTGTGTGATGGTGCTCAGTAATATCATAGATTCAGAGACAAATACATCATTATTCAACAAAGATCTGCTGAATATTTTCGGCAAAATCAATGGGATGTGTCCTGTAATTCTTTATAGCGATAGCTCTCTAAAAAACATGATAAAAATGTAACTAATAAAATAACTTGGCATATTATCTTTCACTACTTGGAAAGACAGCATACAGGAATAGCAGGGTTTGGCCATTTTTCACTCTAATTTTTTACACAAACAAGAAAGTTTAAAATAAATTTGAAGATTTATGTATTAAGACGTTTCATATGAATGGTCACTAATTGACAAAGATATGAGTGAAAATGAGGTTTAAAAAAGAATAAAATGTACGAAATGATCAAAATGTATCTTCTTCTTCTTCTTCTTCTTCTTCTTCTTCTTCTTCTTCTTCTTCTTCTTCTTCTTCTTCTTCTTTTTTTTCACTCCTTTTGAATTTTTCACCTCAGTTTTATCTGATGGTATTTCACTGGAGTCTGAATGACAACAAGTCTCCTCAGGTTTCCAGGAGTGTTCTGAGTATTCTAGCCGATTGCAGCAATGCAGTAGTCTGGGTGGTCTTCCCCTGATTTCCAGATCCTCCAGTCTTTTTTCCAAGAGTTTTGGAACCGTTCCTAGTTCAACAAATACAATTGGTATTGCTTTGATCCTCATATTCTACAGCTTTTTCAATTCTCTGCCAAGGTCCAGGTATTTGTCCATCTTTTCGTTTTCCTTCGGCTTCAGCCTGTAATCTGCTGGGACCCTATGTACTGATGAAACCGCAAAGTCCACCAGTTAACACGTTCTGTTTTCATTTCTTTTTTTAAATCAACACTAGGTCTGGTCTCCTGGCTGGGATAAGGAGATATGTCTTTATTAAGTCACAGAGAATTTTATGCGTTTCATTTTCAAGAACATATTCTGTTTTATGAATATACCATTTTGTTGTATGGTCAACATTTTATTTTTTGCATAAATCCCAGTCGATGACCTTTCCCAACCCATTCGGGCCTACCTTTGTATTCCTGTTGTGCTAGTTTGCTACATTCGCTTAATACGTGGTTTACAATCTCATTTCTGTCACCGCACAGTCTGCATTTACTGTTTTGTTGTGTCTGATCAATTTTTACTTTGATATAATTTGTTCTTATGGCATTAGTTTCTGCAGAAATTATTAGTGATTCAGTTTCTCTCTTGAGGTTTTCTCTTCTTAACCATGCCCGACTGTTTTCATGTGCAAGATCTCTGATTTGTCGTTTGAAGGCCATCAGCTGCACTAATCGCCATTATGATTTCTACACTATTGCCATCATCATTAGGTATCTAATAATTATGTAACACACTGTCTGTAATTTGTCTGATTATAGGCTCGCTTTTTCCTGGCGATATCTCGAAAATTATAGCAGGCTAAATCGTGGAGTGCTCCTTTATCGCAATTACTCCCAAGTCCACCCTGACCCGGAGTGGTAGCACCACGCCACCAGCTGCAGTTTAACGACAAACCTAGGATGCTTGACATTGTGTAACATCCTGAATGTGGGGGAGGGGTTGGGTAAGTAGATACAACTGCTGTTTTCAGGGCTACCCAATTTTTCTTCATTAAAAGCAATAAACATAATCATAGTTACATCATTTTTAAGACAGCCCGTGTATGTGTTTAAGACTGAGTTTAAAAGATGCTATTAACACATAATTTATTACGTCGATACTAATGACATTTTCCCCTTCCAATAACTAAATTATATCTACAATTCCCAGAATATATGCGAAGCCTTGCAGTGCAAATTGATTATTGAATCCTGATAAAAACATTATTAATTCTTTGTTTTTACAGTAATTATTCCTCACTCTATTAATCTAAAGATGGACAAAACAATAGAAAGTATTTGATGTCGCCGATGTGGCTGTAGCAATACAATTTAGAATCTTACTTTGTAAAAATGAAGTTAGCTCAAAAGGAAGCTGCCTGATGATTGAGATTTCTCCTTTCGAATTAATACGGTTCAAAATCAGGTCTTCTCAAAATAATCCCCGTGGTGCCCTGGGGGATAATGTATTTTGGGCAAGGTGAATACAAGCATAGGGGTTTACAAAGGGTTAATTTTCTGGTTTGCATTTATAAATAACCTTACAACAGGGGACCACTTATCGATTGAATGATTGCTTTTAATATTATTTCAACCTGTCGAGGTTTATGATATGTCAAGAGGTTAGGGATTCCCATTCAGTGTTCCTTTATATTCACATTTGTTGTATAATTGTATCTGAAATGTTTTATATACAGTTATATGCATTTAGGGAATTTTTTCACTCGAACCGGATGTGAAACAAGGTCAATTTCTAAGCTGAGTTTAACAGGTTTTAATTCAGAGTTTTATTTCTCCTAGACCGGGTGCGATACCAAGCTTAAAAAGCCTTGTCTGTCTTACTATTCAATCAAAGCTGAATGGAGAATAGTAGGATTCATACATTTGCCAAGGGTGTTAGCGCTATGTGAAATATTAACAGCCTCATACAGGATTTGAACCCGGGTCGCCGTGTTCATTTACTACGTTGATAAACATTACACGACTATAACCTCCATTCACAGTTATAATATATTTAGCCTTCGTATATAGGAACTTAATGGACTCGTTGACTCGAGATTAAATCCTCGACGAGGATGTTTGCATTTCACATAGCGCTAAAAAGCTTGGGAAATATATGTATCCAAATACTCCCCTTCCACCTATGGGTAAATAGTAGGGCCGACTGGGCTCTTTAACCTTTATTAGGTGACCAGTCTAGCAGAAGAAAAACTAGGAATTCAAACCTGTTAAACTCCGCTTAAGAAATTAACCTTGCGCACCGTCCTGCTCGTACGCTGGGGTTGGTAAATGTATATATATGATCTTAAGCCTTCTCATATATTGCAAATATTTTGCACGCATTTGTAAGGTTTCAAGTATCCCAATACAATACTAATAATTATGTTTTCAAGTAATTATTTATATTATAATAATCGGTTGATTGAACAATCTTGTATTTGTTTCAAGTAACTAATAATAATCCTTAGTAAACAATTATAGCTTCAAGGAACGATATTTAATACAAATAATTTACAGAGTTAAATAGTATCAATTATTTCTACCTTACCCCTCTGGGGGATACAGTCAGTATATTTCCGCCCTGTTCGCAGCGCGGAAATATCATTGGATCATGGACACTAATTGTCAGATACCGTACACCTGGCAGTATGAATGACTGGACGTAATGGCCACTAGTGATGTTTCGTTCACATATGACTTGATCAAAATAATCGGTTCATTTAGATGGACGAACGATGTCGAAGTGGAAAGTGCACATTTATAGCAAATTTAGACATATTTGTTCAATCAAGAAACGAAATTTATGGACATATTTTCAGTATATAATTTCTAGTGCATTTTTAGAATGAAAATATATTCAATACCTAATAATTTCTGATAGACTTTTATATGAAAATATCAAAAATAATTTCCAGTGCATTTTTATAGTAAAAATAGTTTTCACTGCATTTTACTATGAAAAAAAAATAATTGGATGTGATTTAACTAGACAAATGCATTGGATAGGATTTTAATATAAATACACACTGTAAAATATTTTATTTTAAAATTGCATTGGATAAGATTTTACAATTAATATGGATTTGACATAATTCAGCCCACGCGGTTATTCTGTTCTCATTCCACTAAACATAGCTGGGGTACAGGTCTTAAGATGTGTTAATTATCATTTTATGTTAATGCTGCCCATGACTAGGACTGAACCTGCAGTCTAAATATAACTGTCACTTAGAACTGTCTTAACCTAACTCCTTTATCCACTATGCTATGTGTCTTGTTTGACACAGTAGGTTCCCGAGTCCGTACCAGATAACAAGGACGATGAGGACAATAGTTCGAATAATAGAAATAATTCAAATTAGCAAGCCTCATCTCAAAAGATTCAGAGAAATACTGTATCTCCCACCCCTCTCTGTATCTCATTACCCTCTCTCTGTATCTCCCCCTCTCTCTGTATCTCATTACCCCTCTCTCTGTATCTCATTACCCCTCTCTCTGTATCTCCCTCCCTCTCTCTGTATCTCCCTCCTTCTCCCCATCACTCTGCCAAAATGTCGTCTGCTTTTCATTTTAAAAACGAATTAATAAAAATTAATTAAATCGATTATTAAAGGTGTCGACAAAGGCAAAATAATATTACACATATAGAAGCAGACAATGGTTTATTTTCACACATTACATAATATAAACAATGTCACATAAAACAAAACAAAAAAAACATTGGTTGTTGTAGTAATGTGTGGAGGATTATCACTAATTAGGACTGAGCCTATTCTAGTAGTGACCACTTCAGTTTTTTTTTTAAATTTTTGTAATTTAGTTTCAATACATTTTAAACTATTATTTTTTCAGTCAATTTTGCTCAAATATCTCGTAAACATAGCCGCAAACGCTGTCTAATTTGATGTAAAATCCGTATTTTACAAAATGCCCCCGCCCCACATTATAATATATGCCCAAGTCTTTAGTGAGTTGGTAAGTATTGCCGACAGAAAGTTTAACCAGTAATTGATTTGAGGAGAGTTGCAGATGTGTAAAATCCCTCCAATGAGTCACCTGTTTGGTCGTGGTGGTGGCTCCTGATGCTTAAGGACGGAATCCTGGTGACTGTGCAGTCCATGACATGCAAACTCCATGTTGGCCCGGACTTTGGTTAGACGGCTGGTCATGTCATACCCTAGTGCCTATAGGATTGTTCCGACGATATTGACTTTATGGCTGAACCCCCACCCAACCCTTTTTATCATATATGTGATAGAAGACAGTATCCTGGGTATGATAGTAAACTGCATCTAATGGTGAATTTCCAGTTCAGTGTGGAGCACACAGTTATTTTATTTAATAACTCTTACATTTTTCAGGTCAGTTAACTTTGAACCACGTATTTTTGAGAATCTATGTTACACCGCAAAGATATGTGGTTCAAAGTTAACTGACCTGAAAAAATATAAAAGTTATTAAATAAAATAACTGGAGCATTATATTTTTTATTCATTGATATATCAACACTGAAAATTTCATTAAATTCAGATAATTCCACGATTTTTGCTATTTTTTTTCTTTCGGTGGTTTGACGTTTGAAATAGGACATAGTTGAATCAAACTTAACGGACCTAAATTCCATAATCGTATATCAACCCACCGAAAGAAAAAAAAATCAGGTAATTAACCGAATTTAATGAAATTTTCAGTGTTGATTTATTAATAAATATGATATATAGTGCACTAGTTATTTTATTTAAAAAAACGTTTATATTATTTCAGGTCAGTTAACTTATCTTTGAGACGTAACAGAGATTCTCAAAGATAAGTCGTTCATAGTTAGCTGACCTGAAAAGTGTAAACGTTTGTAAATAAAATAACTAATTCATTATATATTTTATTCTTTAATATATCAGCAATGAGAATTTCATTAAATTCGTGTAATTCCACGATGTTTGGTATTTTTTTCTTTCGGCGGGGTGACATGCTATGGTAGAATTTAGGTCCGTTAAGTTCTATTTAACGGAACCGGTTCTCTATCTATCAGTGGCTTTACTATACGCCTTTCTATACGTCTTTCTCCTCATAGTAAACGTCATCGAACAGTCCACACACTTCCTTGATCTTGTGCAAATTCCAGTGCAAGGAAGCATTGCATTGATCTAATATCTGCCGTTTATACGAGTAAAGTGTTTTCCTATTAGATGCGGAATCATTATTTTTCCCCAGTTCCTTTATGAATGCTTGATAGGTTCGTATTCAATTTATTAACATTGATGTGACTTTGTAATATACGAAAGCAGCCCTGAAGCCGATAACAGTCTTAGAAATATCATTAACTCTATTTTCTATATACAACGATTTGGTGATTTATTTTTAGCTATGGCGATAATAAATAATCAATAAACGTAATTAAGTTCCCGCAGAAACAAAATGATTGAACGAAACATGATATATTTGAAAGACAAAAAATAAATAAAAAAAGGTCTGGAGCGGATGGCGCCCGACAGGGAAACAGACATCTTTTTACTTCCGACGTTTTCATAGCCGGGCGATATCCACTCGGTGGGAAACACTTTTTATTTTGTTTCTTGAGCGTGTAAAAATATTTAAGTTAAACATATTGTTTTTACATAATAAATAGGTTGTCTTATTTATTTATTTTGTAAGTCAAGTTTGATTTAGTTTAGTTTGTTTTACGGCATACCAACGTTAGTGGGTCATTTAATGCCGGCAAAGTTTTGAAATAAATTAATTCTTAATGGATACATAATTTTGGTTATAAACACATCTTATTATAATGGAGATTATGTGTTTTTCTGTCTGTAACCGAAACTATATTACTAATCGAGTCACAATTAACATAGTTATTTTCATCACATTCTTTATTCATTTATATTTAAACCTCAATCATTAATAAAATTGCTTCACCTTTTTATTAGCGTTGTCCATACCTACATACTAATAACATGCTATTGTATTTATATATACAAAAAATAGCGGTTTGCAGTGTGAACGGGAAGGCTAAATTGCATATTGATATTAAAAACGTGATTTTATTAAATATGTGCTTAGTATTATTGATTTCTAACTGTTTGGTTTTATTTTAATCAATATAAACAAAAATCTCTTCAATGAATCTTAAATGAAATCCATTAACAAGAAAAAATAAGTGTAATTTTATTCTTTATTTCCTAATTTAACTAAATAGTATATAAGTAAAATTCAGCAATGAAAGACGACAGTGATGGAAGAGTAAGTTTAATTTCTATTTTTCTATTATATCCCCACTCTGTTTCAAATCTTTTTATCTGCATTCTTATTAGACTTTCTAATTTAATACGATATTTCATTACATTAAAATTTAAATACATGCACCCGGAGGGTGCATATATTTGCTAGTTTTTCTAATTAACCCAAAGATGGCACTGTAAAAGAGTGGACCTGGGAGTAATGGTGATGAATAGATGCTCTACATTTCCTTGACTTCCAGAACTTGAACTTCACCATCAGATAGAGTTTAATATCATTCCCAGGACATTAAAAGCCTTGGTCACCGCCTTCTAACGCACATATCATAAAAAGGGTTAGTGCTTGCCATAAGGGCAATAGGGTTGGGTCAATCATATAGGTGCTAGGGCTTGATGTGACAAGCCGATTGATCGGAGAGGGCATCTCCGACCACTTGTCTAGCCTAAATAAGGGCGTAAGTGGAGTGTTGCATGTAATGGAGTGCTAGGCCACCAGGATTCCCTCCTTAAGCATAACTAGTCACCACACACGGCCAATAGGTTGGTCTCATTATGTGTGGGAGGTCTTACCTCTCTGCAGAGGTGCAGTCGTATGCTGAAGTCCCAGCAGACAGTGTTGGAAAGATGTTTGTTAGGATCGGTTCTGAAACCTATGAGAATGATAAAAGGCAAAGGAATATATATATATACATATATTTACCAACCCCTCCGCACGAGCAGGATGCGACACAAGGTCAATTTCTTAAGAGGAGTTCAACAGTTTTTAATTCAGAGTTTTCCTTCTCCTAGACCAGTTGCCTAACCACGGTTAAAAGGCCCGGTCTGCACTACTATTTACCCATAGCTGGAGGGAGAGTAGGATTCATACCTTTCCAAAGGGTATTAGCGTTTAGTGAAATGCAATTACAGGATTTGAACTCGTGGTGACCAGTCCATTTCCCATGACTTTAACCATTACACCACGCGCATCCATATATTCCAGACAAATGAATATAAAGGACAATAAAAAACGTCGAAGCAAATTTAGTTGTGAATAGAACTACCTTATTTAATTATCGGTTCGTACTGCATGATCAAGCTATGTAAACTTATATTAAACGAAAGGGCAAAGGAAAATAATCAGATTTCATAGGTTTATTGGCATTTTTCATTGATTCTATCGTTTCTTTCAATACCCGAGATACGACTTTTGTATATACACTACACACACGCTAATATATATAGCTACACACACATATACACATGAAACACACACAACATACACACAGACACACAGAGACTCACACACACACACATACACACACATATATATATATATATATATGATATAAATATATGGTAGAAATATGAGGAATGAAAGAACAGAACTCAGACAAAAATGTGTATTATATTTCGCTGGAGTTTTGAACTCGGCGTCGTCAGCATTTATTGAATTACCAGGATCATACAAGGGTTTTATAGAAGGGTAAAGTGGGTGGGTCGGTTTGTGGTGAGGGAAAGATTTGATTGGTTATAGGGGAATCCTTGGGGGGGATGAGAAGGAAATCAGATGGGAAGAGAGTTGGGGGAAGTAGGTAGAAATGTGAATAGTGAGAGATACCTGATAGGGGAGGTAAGTAGCCCTTCTCGTAGAGAGATTTGGGTCAAGGAAGCAGAAGAAGGGAGTAATAAATATCCTCTTTCCTCATATATATATATATATATATATATATATATATATATATATATATATATAAGTTAGGTTAGCGTCAACATGGAGTCGTAGGCATTTGGTTACGGACAGTTTCTGGTGTGTGTGATTATAAAACATCGAAATGGAATCAATGCCCACGCTACCCTGACTTAAATATAAATAAAACCACGAGCACTGTTTACTTCTAATATACCATCCATATTATATATATATATATATATATATATATATATATATATATATATATATAAACTTAGATATATAACCACCTATTTACTAACAGATCGAGCACTATTGACTTACAAATATAGCAAAGAATGATTTAATTGAATTAATGGTATGATATATAATTTCATTAGTATATTAATATATAATGTTTAATCAATATTACAGTATATAATATTATTAATATATTAACATATAATCTTTAATTAATATTATAATATATAATCTTATCAATATATTAATATATAATCTTTACTTGATATATTATATAAACATATTAATACATAATCTTTAATTAATATTATGATATATAATCTTATTAATATATTAATATGTAATCTTTAATTATATATATATAATTCTATTAATATATAATCTTAATTGATATTGTAATATATAATCTTAGTAATATATTAATGTATAATGTTTAATTAATATTATAATATATAATCTTTCTAATGTATTTCAACCTTTTACTTAAGTTATATTAAATCGACCATATAATATATATATTAGTATGAGGAAAGAGGATAGTAATAAATCCGACAGAATGTAGTAGAGAGTATTTCTCTGAATGTTTGAGATGAGGCTTGATGATTATTATTATCTGCGTTATTAGGTCTATTGTCCCCATCTTCATTGTTATCTGTACAACGTTTCGGCCAATATGCCTTCCGGCCTTCAACATATTCTGTGTGTCTCTGTCATTTAAAAAAAAACTTCCATCTGTTATATACTAATATATGTAGTAGAGAATCTCTCTATTACATTTCGGCCGATATACCCTCCGGCCTTCTTCAGGTATTTCTTCTCGGACTCTGAAACCTTCTCGGCCTCGGGAACCTTCTTTTCGGACTCGGGAACCTTCTTGTCGTAGTCGGGAACCTTTTTGTCGTAATCGGCAGCCATCACGGATCTTCGAACCTAACCCTTTATTCAGTCCTCGGGCGTATCCTGTTCTCATTCTGCTAACCATAGCTGAGGTAGGAGTTGTGTTAATTATTTTTCTATGTTACTGCCTCTACTTAGGATTGAACCCGGAATCCAGAGATATCTGTCACTTAGAACTGTCTTAACCTAACTATCTTATCCACTATGCCATGTATTCAAAAGGTTCTCGACTACGACAAGAAAGTTCCCGAGTCCGAAAAGAAGGTTCCCGAGTCCGAGAAGGTTCCGGGTCCGACAAGAAATACCTGAAGAAGACCGGAGGGCATATCGGCCGAAATGTAGTGTAGAGATTCTCTACTACATATATTAGTATATAACAGATGGAAGATTTTTTTAAATGACAGAGACACACAGAATATGAAAATGACAGACTAAGAAAGACAGATAGAAGATAATAAACAAAAATGACAGACTGACAAATAAACAGACAGACAGACAGACAGAGATACAAATATATATCGATTCGATACGACAGTATGCCAAAATAAAACACTTAATGTATCCTAAATTCCAACGACTCTATTTTACATCGCTGTATTTCATATTCACGCCACACGCTTATAAATTCACCGTTGTTATTTGCTTTAAGGATTTGGTTGAAATATAAAATTTTAAATCTTTGAGAACAAATATATAATCTTTGAATAGGAAGTATTGTATGGCGGTTTTATTGTCTCGCTATTGTGTTTCCTCGTTAAGTGATTCTTTTGCGGACATGCAGAATCCAACTGAGAATTGACAAAGCTGAAGTCCGTCAATCGCCAACGGACAAAAGAATGTTTGACATGTTGTTAAGAAGAATTCACAGCATTCTTCCAGGGGATCAAAAGGAACAATAGCATTTAGATGTTTGAATCAATGGCAAGAGCTTTCCGAAAATATGCCTGGAAAGCAGCGTGCAATCATGTTATACCCACTGGATTAAACTGCTTAAATAGGTAAATTCACGGATAGATTGAAACATATAAATGAACGAACTAAGATAAATAGATATAGATAGAGAGACCGTTAAATATATAATATATATATATATATATATATATATATATATATATATTATATATATAGTGAAAAATTTGAAAAAACAGAGGTTCAATAAAATAAGTGATATTTATTCAGCCAACGCTGCAGTGTTTCAATCTGTTTAGTAGATCTTTCTCTCTCTTTCTCTCCCCCCCACACACACAACGTAAGAGAATGTTCTAAGTTATCTTCAAAACCGTTATCTTAGTGTTTCATAATTTTCAAACAATTCTAATTCTTCATTCAAATATTTTTAAACAGACTGATCAACAAAAGACTCTCACAGTCTCCTTAATATCTGAGAAAATTTTTTTCCTTATATCAACAAAAACCCTGAAGAAGATCTACTAAACATATTGAAACACTGCAGCGTTGGCGGAATAAATATCACACATTTTATTGAACCTGTGTTTTTTCAAATTTTTCACTATATTACATACCGTCGGATTCACTTCCATTTTTCTCTTCACACACACACACTACACACACACACACACACACACACACACACACACATATATATATATATATATATATATATATATATGGTTTGATTGATTTTAGGGCTATCACAATGCAAGTGTAAAGAAAAATAAGGTAACTATGGTATTGTTTGTTAACCTGTAATTTCTTTAATAATTCCTAATATTTCGAGAAAAAATCTTTCTACAGAAGATCTTCGAAACTGGAGTTGTTATTAGTGGTTGTCTATTTTCGGAGATCTTTTGTAGAAGAGATTTTTATCTCGAAATATTAAGAATTATCAAAAAAATACAGGTTAGCAAACAACACCATAGTTTCTTTAATTTTCTTTACGCTAGCATTGTAATAACCTTCAAAACCAACCATCAAACCAATATAAACAAAATGCTGCAAGCAAATTATAAAACAAATATATATATATATATATATATATATATATATATATATTATATATATATATATATATATATATCTGTTGTTGTCGAAGGGTCTCAGTATGCTTCTCGCAAGTATATATATATTCAGGCTGAGGAATGGTGTATTATAATCCTGCAAATTTACTAAATAATCGAAACTCTTCTCTAAAATAACCGAGTTTCTTATATTTTTTAATTTTTTAATGCTTCACACTAATGACCAAACTTGATATATGTACCTCCCACAAACGGATACATATACATAAATGAACACAAATATATATTTATTTAATATTTAATATTTTATATACCTATATATATATATATATATATATATATATATATATATATATATATATATATATATATTTGCATACCCTGGATTATTATTGTTAGTATTAAAATGGAAAATTGAATACATTTTCTAAAAAAGATTTTTCTATCGTCTTCTTTGCACTACTCTGACACACACACACACACACACACACACACACACACACACACACACACACACACACATATATATATATATATATATATATATATATATAAAACGATCAATAAAACTAAGTAATTATTTATTAAACCACTTTTGTTAAAAAGAGTATGTAAATCAACCCTACCATATATCATGTAACCCTTTATTTCTTAGTGATATAAAGACACATTGCAGGATTTTCAACGCGCTCTTTTGAAGGAAATTTAGACATTTTAATTTCGAAAATCAATAAGATTTATCCTATGTATTTATGATTTTGACTATGAATTAAATACTCATTGATAAACTTGAGGGTATTGTGAGGTAATCAGTGAAGTAGTTTCGGTTACAGACAGACACTGAATATCCATTATGATAAGATACTGGAGTGAGTAAGTGAGAGGAAAGGGGGTATTACGCTTTTTTTGTAAAATTTCTGTGGGTTGTCTTTAAAAATTTGCAAGAAATAGTTTTATTTGTTTGTCTTTGCTTTGTTTTACGGCATATACTGGGTCATTCAATGCCAGCAAAATTTTGTAAGATTCGTAGCTATAGTTTGGAATAAAAATGTTTAAACTCTATTTTTCTTTTGTAAACAAATTTTCTATTTGACCCATAGATGGGATCTGAACAGGTACTACCACTCCGGGCAGAGTGGACTAAGAGGCAATGGTGATGAAGGGGTGCTCCACATTGCCTAGACTCAAGAACCTCACCATCAGATAACATCATACCCAGCCTCAGTAACCGCCTTCTAGTACCCATCTTATAAAAAGGGTTGTGGGTTGCCATAAGGGCAATATGGTCATATAGGTGCTCGGGCTTGACGTGACTAGCCGGTTGATTCAAGAGAGCCTGTTCGAACACCCGTCTATCCTAAGTATGTGCCAATGTGAGGTGTTGCATGTCATGGACTGCTCATCCACCAGGATTCCGTCCTTAGGCATCATGGGTCACCACCCGCGTTAATAAGGTGGCACAATTTGGGTGGGTCTTACCCCTCTGCAGAAGTGCAGTTGGTGCATTATATAGCCACAGCAGACAGGGTTGACAATTGTATAGTATAAAGAGCTATCTCAAATTGCACTGTTCTATTTCTAACTGTATGAAGCGAATAAGAAATTGTTCATAATCTTACCCTTCCTTTTTCTTTTCTAACTAAAGGAATTATCATCGTTCACGATGGAGAGTTGCCTTGATTCCAAATCAATTATCTCTCTCTTTAGAGAACTTAACACATTTTCTCTGCCGCTAAAAGTTTATCACTCTTTTCATTTGATCCCGTATCCCACCCACTGTCTCATCCCCGTCGGCTGCATTTTCTCATGCAGAGATTAGAAATTGTTGGCTGCAATTTTCTTTCATATCACAAGAAACTCTCCTTATGCGCTCTCGGAGTTATACGTTTCCTGTAATATTATTTCTTTTTCTTTTTCCTTTTTTTTTCTATAGTGGGATTGATACTTATGCTTGAAGATAATTTAATTAAGGAACATATGATATACTATCTTGCTAGAACTTTTTTCCAGCGTCATGTTCATCTTGTAGTTCAGGCTGGTGTCCTCTGGCGTTGATTTTGAGATTTATTTAGTGACACTTTAGTATATGGGTACAGTGGCAGCTGAAACGTCATTCTGACTGATTAAATCGGAATACTGTGCAGGTAAAATCTAGTAAAAAAAAAGAATCCCTTCAAGGAGATTTTGATAGTGAGGAGATAGAAATAAAGTGTAATGCGAAATATGGAGAGTTCAGGTAGATTTATAAGCGCATTGAAATCTGTGAATCAAGAGCTAAAATTCATAAAACTTGACTAGATTATTAAAGTTCTGGTTTAGTTCGATTTAACTCTTTATGAGTTATGTAATGAAATCTGAGAATGAAGGATTAAAATTCATGAACATCGACTAGATTAATAAAGGTGTGGTTCGGTTTGAGTTAACGCTTCGTTAGTTATGCAATGAAATCTGACAATGAAGGGTTAAAATTAATAAAACTCGACTAGATTATTTAAGGTTTGGAATGGTTTGATTTAACTATTTATGAATTATGTAATGAAATCCGTGAATGAAGTGCTAAAATTCATAAAACTCGACTAGATTATTTAAGGTTTAGTTTCGTTTGATTTAACTTTTCATTAGTTATGTAATGAAATATGTCAATGATGGGCTAACATTCATAAAACTCGACTAGATTATTTAAGGTTTGGTTTGGTTTGGTTTGGTTTGATTTAACTATTTATGAATTATGTATTGAAATCTGTGAACGAAGTGCTAAAATTCATAAAACTCAACTAGATTATTAAAGGTTTGGTTTGGTTTGATTTAACTATTTATGAATTATGTAAGGAAATCCGTGAATGAATTGCTAACATTCATAAAACTCGTCTAGATTATTAAAGGTTTGGTTTGGTTTGGTTTGATTTAACTATTTATGAATTATGTAATGAAATCTCTGAATGAAGGGCTAAAATTCATAAAACTCGACTATATTATTAATGGTTTGGTTTTGTTTGATTTAACTCTTTATGAGTTATGCAATGGCCGAAATTTTATCAATTTGTAAATGGTTGATTTACTCATATCTATATAACGAGTGAAGGATTTGAAAAAATCCGACAAAATGTGGTTGAGAATAGAGGAAAGTGTCGATATAACAACACAGACATTTGAATTCAGTTGATATTCGAAGCTTTTTCGAAACTTTATTGATGTAAGTACTTGTAAATTCTGTTTTTATTGTGAAAAGGTAAATGGGTGAGGGGTGAGAGAAAGTCGGATAGAATTGGTGTGTAGGGCATGGTGCTTTTATTTTCATGTGGTCAGTCGGTTGACTTTAGAAGATAAATTGATATTTGGAGTGTGGGTCAAATGCGTTGATGTACAATGTATATCTATATGTTCAATATCAAAAGCATTTTCAAAATATTTCCATTCGTATAAAATCATTAGTTTGTAAGGCCAGCACTTGATACGAAGGAGAGTAAAAAATCATCCGCACTTTCACCTTAATTTGGCACCTTTCAGTCCACTAAGGACGATGGCGTATGTCCAAAAAATCTCTGCGCAAGTGAATGTGCAGGCCAATTCTTGAGTGACAGTCGTTGCTGCACTGACTGCACACACATTGTAAGGCTTTCTGGGGCTGCTATCTTTTCTCCCTCTTTCTGACACTCTTTGCTGTCGAGGCTACTTACCTCTCTTACTCTTACTTAGTATCAGTGGAAAAGTTTTTGCTCGCATTTCACTGACACGCCTACAGTCTTGCCACTCAAATCTACTCAGATTCTCAGTGTGGTTTCCGTTCTAACCAGTCAACAGTGGATATGTTCTTCTCTCTACGCCAGCTGCAGGGAAAGTGTCTGAAGCAGCAGATGCCACATTCACCATAATATCTATGTATTGATATTCTTGTTACTTAATCTTTCCACCGTTATTATCTTTCAACCCCCTAGTTAAAAATGAGTCTGTCCAAATCGTCAAGATGAAATGCAAAAAAATAAATCCTCATTATTTGGTGGTGCTTGTCCGTCGAATTCTTATTTTTATGGGTGTCGTCATCTCAGCTAAATAATGGATCATACCGTTTTATTATAAAGAATGAAATGGAAGAAATAAGACATAATACAAACAAAAATATAATTAAAAAGAAAGGGAAAGAGAGGGGGAGATGGTGAGCGCGCGGAAGCATTAGCGTTAATCAATCAATCATTTTAAATATAAAATGAAATAATAATAATAGAAAATTTTGTATACTTAAAGATTTTATAATTTTATATTATCATTTTATTTTATATTCAAAATAATAATAAATAGAATACAAGATGTACATGAACAAACTCCTGGGCGAAACACGTGTTGGTAATAAAAAATGAAATCATTTTTATCCATTCAACATTTTCTTTCCTATTCCTCAGATGCGGTTTAGAGTCATACGTTTTAGCCGGGAATGCCTTGCCGTCAAGGTGACATTTTAATGAAAATAGTTTAATATAAATGTCCATATTTATATGGGAGTTCCTTCATGGTTTAAAAGTATCCTCGTGTAAACCATCCCTGTCCTTGCATTATTGGAATCTTCCCCAGGTGGTCTACGTAATATCAGTTCAGCGTTTCTAATAAAGATATTCCCATAAAAATATCAACATTTTTAAATCACCCGTGGGGGGGGGGGTCCATGTTAAGTGCTAAATTTATTAACGAACATTTGAAGCCTGTTTTAAGTTTTATCATTTATGTACTCATGGTACATAATTGTTAGTACCCTAACACTTATGTACAGTTTGTGTAAAAAAAATGGCTGTTATAAGTTACGGCTAGCAGTCTTTGAATACAATGGCATAGAAAATTGAGTGACACGTGTTGAACTTACCTTCAACTCTTTTTCCGGTGGATACCGTGAGAATCAGTGGAAAATGAGAAAGAAGGTTTATTCCGGTTTAGATTAAAACGAGTTAGTTTAGTTAGTATTGGCCGAACCACGGAGGTAGCAAGTCGTGCCTAAGCACGTTGCCGTACTCAATATGCGCAGTAGTCTGGATGGGGATTTCGAAATAAAATATGATATGAAGCAAATCGAAGTCTTGGATTATTCATCTAAAAACTATGAATTACACAGGGCTTATGATAGACGAGAAACCCCCAATGGAAGACCGGACATGAAGTCTCCAAGACAAGTTTAGGACGCTAGAAGAAGAACATAAGATGCCAAAGAGGAGCAGAAGAATAATAGAAGTAAAGAGAGTATACAACAATATCACTACATGTACGACCGTTATCATTTTGGCACAACATCCGGTTAAAAATAAGAACGTCTAAATTATCCAAGATGAAATGCATAAATATACATCCTGATTATTTCGGACACGCTACACAGAAAATTAAGAATGAGAATAAGTATAAGAGAGTATACAAGACTCACATAAGTGTTGACATATTGTTTAAATCCTTTTTTCCTGGAATCAACAGCCCTCAAAACAGCAACTGTACGGCGACTTACCTTCCATCTCACACAACATTCAATATATACTCTTATAAAGAATTGAACTTTCACCGTTTAGCGTAAGGCATTTACTCGCCAGTTGTTTTTAGGCTTGAGTTGTCTGGTGATTATAAAAAACATATCTACGTATGTATCAATTAATGTAGCCATTTTAGGGCTGTAGTTGAAAGCAGTTTTATAGTGGAGATCCCTTGTAGCATGAAATGTGTTTCTTTCTAGAAAGATGTACTCTCAGTTTTAATCCTTGTCCGTCCTGAGTTGTATCAGAGTTTATCCTGTCTTGAAGTAGAGAGTTGTATAATCCTCGTTTGTTTGTCTGTGCTTCTCCTGCGAGTAATTATATGACAATTTATCAACGCCTTTAAATAATAATTATATACATGTTTGGGCGTTTTTTATTGGATGATTCAGCCACCACTGTTTTGGAACAGTTTATAAATATAAGTTGTAATCTGCAGCCAATACCCAGCACAGACTCTCAACTTTCTTACTATGTATTCCTCCTTCGCACTCTTAGTTTGGTTTGTTCTGTCCAATCGGAAGCCAATGTCAGTGACTTACACCTATCGTTCGTACGTATCATACACACACGCGCGCGCACACACACACACACACACACACACACACACACACACACGTACACGCACACTGTCTGTCTTTCTGCCTCTGTCTCTGTCTCTGTTTCTCTCTCTCTCCACGTATGCGGCACACGCCTAACCACTGCTAATGTCATTATCATAATCATATATACACAAGTATGAAGCACCGAGCAAGGGTCAAATTTGCTTAATAATTAAAGTATTAATGTATAATAATAAACTTGCTTAAAAATTAGTCATATTTGATAGGAGTGTGTGCAAAAAAAACACACTTAAGAAGCAAACTACACAAAAATATAAATATGACAATGCAATGAATACAATTCTCTAACCTTCGGCATAACATAACTACATAGGTTGACATGCAGTTAAAATTGATCAATCATTTATTTCTTTTTTTCCTTTTTTTTACTATAACTTTATATACATAATTTTTTTCCTTCTGTGAGTAAGTAAATTCGTCGGAGTCGCCTAAAGTCCGTATCAGTCATTCAGCGAAAGAGTCTATCTCCTTTCCACTAGTGCTAGACCAAGGATATTGTTTTGGCATTACTATTAAAGTATTAATAGATCAGCGAAACTAGCTAGATGGTCTTCTTATATGTACTACCACATCATGTCAAATTGGATCTGTGTGTATCGGAGATGAATTGATATTCCACTCTCTGAATGGCTCCAAACCTGAACTTCAACGCATGGTGCAGTTTAACGTCATACCCCGTACACTAAGACCCTCAGTCACATATATGACATAATGTGTTGGTGATTGCTACAAGGGCAATAGTGTTTGTACAATCATATAGGCCCTACCGATTGACGTGACAAGCCGATTGATCTGAGAGACCCCTCTGAACACCCGTCTAACCTAAATAAGTGCTAAAGTGGTGTGTTGTATGCCACGGATTGCTCCGTCACTAGGATTCCGTACATAAGCATCACGGGTCGTCACCCGTTTTCAACATGTGACCTCATTGGGGTGATTTTAGACTTCCGCAGTAGATCAGCTGATAAGGTGGGCTATATCTTTGGAAAATTAGATCAAACTAAACCTGCCCCTCGTCTCGCAAACCAGCCGAGTGAGACGGACTAGGCATGCAGGACACTGCTGGAGAAGCAAGGATGACCTCATAAGTGACGTTCTCCCGTGAAAGCCAATACATGGACATGCTAATGTGGGTCGCCTACCAAGGACCTACATTGACCAAATATGCGAGGATGCTGGTTGCTGCGCAGAAGACCTCACAGGGGCAAAGAGTGCTAGGGAAGGTTGGCGAGTGCGCGACATAGTGATGATGATGATGATGATGATGATGATACATGTATATCTATTTACCAACCCCTCCGCACAAGCAGGATGTGACACAAGGTCAATTACTTAAGCGGAGTTCAACGGGTTTGAATTTAGAGTTTTCCTTCTCCTAGACTGGTTACCTAGCCATAGTTAAAGAACCCAGTCTGTCTTGCTATTTACCCATAGCTGGAGGGAGAGTATGATTCATACCTTTTACCAAGGGTATTAGCACTAAGTGAAATGCAATTACCACGTACAGGATTTGAACTCGGGGCAACGAGTCCATTTCCCATGACTTTAACCATTACACCACGCGCTTCCTACTGATGAAACATGTATATGTTTGCACACAATTCTGTGACCTTCATCAATATGCATTGTATAAGACAATATCACATCATCTTTGCTCAAGCATAAATTAAGATCGTTGTCTTCTGTGGTTCTGCTTTTCTTATAAGGAATCAGAAATTTGTAAATCAGTTAAAATCTATGAGATATAATCTCGAAAAGTGAAAGGGAAAAAAGAAATGTTGCTGAATCTTGATTATTTACAAACTCGTACAAACTCCAAAATCGTTTGCGTGAACTGCTTGTTGATTTTGTAAAAATAGATTTTGATTTGGTGTTGTTTCTTGTTTTTTTTTCCGATTGCATTATTATTCTTAAAGTGTATCTCAGTAGAAAACATCTAATCAAATTGTTGTTTGTTGTCATTGTTTGATTGCTTCAAATTAATACCAGTTATTCTAATTAGTTCAAATAACTGAATATTTCGATTGTATTTACGACATTGTCAACACAAGATATCTCCCGATCAAATGTACGATTTTTCTATATTTTGATATATCTAAAGCAAACTGATCATGTTTTAAATTAATATATATTATATATATATATATATATATAAAAGAAAACGGTGGAGAAAGTAACAGGTATTCCTTGCTATGAATTATTAAATTAATTTAATTTTTCTATTTCTTCACGTTTATTTTTCCATGCTTCGAAACACATATATATATATATATATATATATATATATATATATATATATATATATATATATATATATATATATATATATATATATATATATATATATATATATATATATATATATATATATATATATATATATATATATATATATATATATATATATATATATATATATATATATATATATATATATATATATATATATATATATATATATATATATATATATATATATATGTGTGTGTGTGTGTGTGTGTGTGTGTGTGTGTTTAATTAAAAGTTGAGCAATAAAATCGGATAGAACATAACAATTTCATTCAATTGATATTTCGCCTCGGTTTATAAACGAGGCTTCATCAGGATTTATTTGGAGACAATAAACTGCTATGTATAAGTATATAATGAAAGGTGGATTTTTATCCACTTTTACTCCTCATCCCTTAATTACATTTTGTGCGATTTTACCCAATTTGTTATATTCTCACGTATTATATATATATATATATATATATATATATATAAAAGCAATTGGTAATTTGCTTGAAGCCTTGTTAAGTATGTTATGATATATTAATATTTTGAAGGCCGATACAATGCGTACGAAAATAAAAACAAAAAGATGTTATTTGTCTTATCGATTTCGAAGCATAAACTTCATCATCAGAGTTTCTTATCAGAAACGGACGTATTTATGTTTTTCTTTGTGTGGTTACAATTTCTCTTCTTATTTCCTTTTCCTCTCCTTTTATTTTTCTCTTTCTTCTTCTCCTTTATGAATGAAATGGGCGAATAACTGTAATTTCTTATTTCTCTCTTTTTTTTAAAAAAATGTTTGTTGAGAACAAATGTAGCTAATATTGTCTGTCATCCGGTCAATGTTCCAAGTTTGTTGCCATGTCAAAATTCAAAATTTAAAAAAATATATATATAAATAAAAACCGTCAATAGAAAAATGTATATACCTAGGTTTTGTTTCGTTTTCTTTTTTCTTTTCTTTTTCCCTTCTCTTTTTTGGGTGGGTGGGTGTTTTTCCTTTGTTCTCTAATTTAAATGTTTATATATATATATATATATATATATATATATATATAATATATATATATAGAGAGAGAGAGAGAGAGAGAGAGCAACTAATACAGAAACAAACGGGAAACACTAACCTTTTCCCATTATATATATATATATATATATAATATATATATATAGAGAGAGAGAGAGAGAGAGAGAGAGAAAGAGAGATAGATAGATAGATAGATATGTATTATACAGATATTATGTGGGCTATATTTATAAGTTAACCATGTTCAAAATAATAGAACATTTAGGTCCAAATTCGTGTAGCATGGACAAAGTCAACACCGCTGTTTGCTGATAGTTCTTCAACTAAGGGAACTTTGAATATCGCATATATATATATATATATATATATATATATATATATATATATATATATATATATATATATATAAAGAAGCGTGATTTTAAATAGCTAAGAGAAGCCATGCCAGCTCCTGAATTTGTTCTCACTGACATGGCTAAGTGTGATCAACCTACCTGATTGCATCTAGTATTCGAGTGTCTTGATTAGTATGGAAAGGGAAACAAGGTATCTCCCAGACCAAGAACTGAAGTGATCGTACTCACTAACATCACGCTTGATGAGCAGCTGAGATTCAATGACTTTTGCAGACACTAACCCCTAACACAAATATATTTACTTCCTTCTTTTCTTTTTCAGATATTGTTCATATTATCTCTAATAATAAGTAATGCTATACGCTTTTCTACATCACCT
>CM042158.1:58262734-58277734 GCA_023376005.1 Doryteuthis pealeii | reverse complement strand
TGATCTGTGAAAACTTTGTAAAATAAATAAATATATATATATATATAATATATATATATATATATATATATATATATATCACAAAATAACATATTGCATTAAATAAATAACAGGGTTGCATTTCACATAGTACTAATACCCTTGAGAAAAAAAAAAATTTGTTTTTACATATACCTATATATATATATATATATATATATATATATATATATATATATATATATATATATATATATATATATATTTATGGGTACTACTATGTGAACATAGCGTAAGTAGTCTAGTCATATAAAGTAACCAGGAACAAAAAAAATTACAGTCAATCCCCATGATGTTGGTGTTGGAATAACACCGAAACCGCGTCGGGAAACAACTTCTTTTACAACTATATATATATATATATATATATATATATATATATATATATATATATATATATATATGAGGATAGGAGGATTGGAATAAATCCGACAGTATGTACTTAAGAAAAGAGGAAATAAGTGTGTATTATATATATATATATATATATATATATATATATATATATATATATATATATATATATATAAAAATAAACATTTTGCATTAAATAAAGAACAGAGTTGATATGACTTCAAACAAAACAAACTGTTTGAGCATTTATATGGTTACCAATAACTATTTAAGCAATAATAATGTTAAGTATTCTATGTTATTCTCGCCTTTAGCCAGGATTGAACCTGCATCCCAGAGATGATTGTCATTTAGAACTGTATTTACTCAACCCTCATATCCGTTTTGCCATGTGTCGAAACGTTGTGCATATAACAATAAAGAAGAGGACAGTAGTCTGAATAATACAAATTATCAAGCCTCATCAAAAAAATTCAGCGAAATAGTTGGAAAACGTGAGTTTTTCTCCTCTAAACAAATATAGTATTGTTTTGTTTTTACTTGTCATTATATATACTAGCAAATATTGTCAGTGATACTAAATATAATAATATATAATAATAATCATTTGGACTCAGTTTTATACCTTCATATATATCTATATCTATATCTATCTCTCTCTCTCTCTCTCTCTCTCTCTATATATATATATATATATATATATATATATATATATATTAAGAAGGCAATTACAATGCGTGTAAAAAAATAAAATAATTTCCAGTGTCTAATCGATTTCAAAGAAACTTCATCTTCAGAGACTGTTTTTGAAATGGACGCGTTCTTGTGCGTTTTTTTTGTTTTGGACGTTATAAACACGCGTCTCGTGGGTTGTTATAACTCCACGCGGAAGAGCCGTGATATCCGTTGTTCAAACAATTTCAATTTCATTTCTTTCATTTATTTACATATCTATTTTTATATATATAATTTATTTATATATATATATACACACACACACACACACACACACACATATATATATATATATATATATATATATATATATATATATATATATATATATTGATAGATATTGATAGATAGATATATAGATATATAAAAGGGTATGAAAACCCACAATATTGTTAAAATGAATATATTTTATAGCATTTTTATTGTTAATATTGACAATATTTCGATTTATAAAAAAAATCATCCTCAGAGCATAATAATAATTAGGACGAGTTACACCATTTTGGGGAAAAACAATGATTCTGGTTTGAATTTAAATTATCTTCTGCTTCTCTCTTGATGAGTCCGGATTAATAACATTTACATCTAAAAACGGACCTCATTATCATTTTTGGGAAAAACAATGTTTCCGGTTTGAATTTAAATTATCTTCTGCTTCTCTCTTGATGAGTCCGGATTAATAACATTTACATCTAAAAACGGACCTCATTATCATTATGCTCTGATATTGTCAATATTAGCTATGAGAATGATAGAAAATATATTCATTTTAACAACATTATGTGTTTTCTTACCCTGTTATCTATACATATAACGTCGGATTCATTTCCTTACTCTTAACTCATATATATATATATATACATATATATATATATATATATATATATATATGTGTGTGTGTGTGTGTTGTGTGTGTGTGTGTGTGAGAGAGATAAAATATAAGGAATGAAAGAACAAAACTCAGACAATCCCAACTAACCTAATGTATATGTATTGTGTATATATATAATATATATATATATATATATATATATATATATATATATACTTTTATATCCATCCACTTTCCCACCCCCAACTAGACTAACCTCGGCTGTTGACCCTCAATTAATGACCTACTTGACCATAACCCACATACTAACAAACAGGTTTGGTTTTGATTTTATGGTCACCTACTCCCCCTTTTATTACTCCTATTTGCTACTTCCTTTACTCAAATCTCTCTCCAAGAAAGGCTACTTCCCTCCCATATTCGGTATTTCTCACCATTTTTTTCTACCTACCTCCCTCAACTCTCTTCCCATCTGATTCCCTTCTCATCAAATCTTCCCCTTACCACAAAACTTACCCACATACCGACTTCCCCCTTCTATAAATCACTTGTATAATTTGAATAATTCAATAAAAGTTGATGAAGCCGTGTTCAAACGCCAGCGAAATATACTACACATTTTTGTCTGAGTTTTGTTCTTTCATTCCTTATATTTTATCTCATTCTGTCGGATTCATTCCAACCCTCTGTTCCTCATATATATATATATATATATATATATATATATATATATATATATATATATATAAGTAAAGAAATAACAAAAGACTTAGAGATTGAGCATTATAGTCTATTTCTTTATTTCTTTCTGTTATTTCTTTACTTATATATTTGCTCTGTGACTCTAACATTAAGAGCACACATAGACCTCTCAAACTCCGACAGTTTTTTAAAAATAAAACTCTTGTGTCGTAAGGAAGATTTCTTCTCTGGACTTTTGGATTATATATATATATATATATACATATATATATATATATATATATATATATATATATATATATATATATATATATGTTGTATCATATCCTGCTCTTTCGGAAGAGTTGGGTACATATATACTTCTAAACATCATGTTTTCATAGCAATCGTGGAAGTATTGATATATCTCGTTTTGTTTCATGGAAGCCTTGGGACTACTCAACAGTTCAGGTAGTACATCAACATACCCCAGCTGAGTCTAGAGAAAGATCAGTATCAACATAAGGAATTGGAAATTACGACGTGAGAAATGTTTTTAGGAAGCTCGCTGGACGTGACAAATGTGGTAATGATAACTTTATTTGCCTCTTATCTGATAGTTTCCCATTGACATTTTGTATCGTTACAGCAAACAACAAGACACTCTTGAAAGCCTTAGCGATAGAGTAAACAGAATAAAATAAAAAGTGTGATAAAAATAAAACCCCACCTGCAAACAATGCTTATGAATTTACTTTATAAGAATAAGCAAAACTAGGCTCAAAAGTACACAGGAAAAAAATCCAGCTCTGTATTCGTACATATAAATGTCGTCGTCGGGGAGGCCTAATGTCGGTATCAGCCAATCAGCGAGGAGGTCTATCCTCTTTTCAATAGCGCCAGACCAAGGAGATTATTTTAGCATCTGAGTTGGAGCACCACATCTACCATCAGCTCCTTACTTTACCGCACAGATTCCTGTGCTACTCATACGCTGAGTTGGCGAGGGCCGGTATCGAACTAGTAACCTTGCGGTTTCTAGTCGAACGCTCTACCGACTGAGCTAATCCGGCCCTGGGTGCTCGATTTGTTACAGATATAGTTGTAGAAAATGGATACGACGACACTTGGACTTCACATGCGTCAAAACCCTTAGGAAAGATATTAATCCAACTATTCTCCCTCCATCTATGGATAAATAGTCGGAGAGACTGGGCTTTTTAAACTTGGTATGGCTACCTGTCTAGGAGATGAAAAACTAATTGACATCCTGTCACGTGGTTATAGGCCGCATCCCCACACCTGCGCTTTAAAGATGTCTGCAAGAGGAACATGAAGACATGCCACATCAACACCACCATATGGGAGGCTTTTGCAGAAGACCGTGTGACCTGACGCCTCCTCGGCAAATAAGGATTGAAAAGGAGAGGAAAGTAGCTGCCACGGAAAAGAGAGCCAAAAGAAAGGAGTGACAACAGGAACTCCAGCAAACATCACTGTTTGTTTGCAGTCACTGCACCAGAGATTGCCATTCAAAAATTGGTTTGTTCAGCCACTCACGCAGTTGCAGCTAAAATAAAAAAGTGGACACTACGCCATCGTAGACGGAAGGATTTCAACATAATATATATATATATATATATATATATATATATATATATATGTATGTGTGTGTGTGTGTGTGTGTGTGTGTGTGAATTTACTTTATAAGAGAGAGTAAAACTAGTCTCAAAATTACACAGAAAAAAATCCAGCTCTGTATTTGTATTTATAGGCACACGTTGTGTACTGGTTATAGTTGGAGAAAATGGATATGACGACTCGAGTTCAAATCCTCGGCGAGGCTGTTGCATTTCACATAGAGCTAATTACCTTCGATAATTATTCTAACGATTCTCCGTCCATCTATGGGTAAATAGTATGACCAAATGATTCATATCGTCGAATATGAAATGCAAAACTGTAAATCCTGATTATCTGGTGTTACGCATTCTTGTTGCTGTCGTCACCTCAGTTAAATAATGGACCATTCCGTTTTTGGTTATTTCCTAGTTGAGTAACATGATATTACAAGGTGACCCAGAAGAAACAGAACACAAATTAATTATTTATTTTCCCATTTAACTAACCCTAAACCCCAATCCTAAACCTAAACTCTAAGCCTAAACCCTAACCCTAACCCTAAACCCTAACCCCCCTAGTTGAGTAACATAATATTACAGGGTGACCCAGAAAAAACAGAACCCACACATTTTGTAATAAAACTGTTAATTTTAATTTTAACTTTTTAAAAAAGTTCAAGTCCAAAAAGGGTTAGGGTTAGGGTTTAGGGTTAGGTTTAGCGTTGGGGTTTAGGGTTGGCTAATGGGAAAATAAATAAATAATTTGGACTTTATTTTTTCTGGGTCACCCTGTAATATCAAGTTACTCAACTAGGAAATAACCCCGTTTTTTATAAAGAAAGAAAGGGAAGAAAGCGACATGATACACTAAAAAAATATACTAAGAACGAAAGACAGTAGTAACATTTTGATAGAGCGGGTGTGCATGCGGTAACGATAGCTCTATTCTATTTCAATCGAACATAATTAAAAGAGGAAAAGACGGAAAAAATGAACGTGAAATGGAAATGCAAAAATGTGAATCTTGATTATCTGTTGTTGCTTATGCGTCGAATTCTAAAGAGTGATTTACCCTCGGCTAAACAATTAAAAAAATGTTATAAGGAAAGACAATTTAGAAAAGGAGATACTACATAGAAAAATATAGTAAGAAAGAAAGAAAGAGAGTAGAGAAAAGATAGAGAGAGGGGTTGAGTGTGCAGTAATCTATCTCAATCCAAAAACCAAAACGGATTCCGCAGAAATCGATCCACAACCTCCCAGATCCTAACCATTCGGAGGATCATAGGAGGGGTTTGAGCAAAGCATCTAAAGGTAACGCTGCTATTCGTAGACTTCTCCAAGGCATTTGATTCCACACACAGAGGGAAAATGGAACAAATACAACTAGCGTACGGTCTCCCCAAAGAAACGTTTGCCGCTATAATGATGCTCTACAAAGACACTAAAGCTCACCTGATGGCTACACAGATTTCTTTGATATTGCCGCTGGAGTCCTACAAGGAGATACATTAGCACCATATATATTTATGATATGCCTAGACTATGCACTTCGAACATCATTAGATACCATAAAAGAAAAAGGGTTTACAATAAGAAAGGCAAGAAGTAGACGATATCCTGCACAAACAGTCACAGATGGAGACTACGCTGATGACCTTGCGCTTCTTGCAGATACACCGACACAGGCTGTGTCCCTACTGCATAGCCTGGAGAAGGCAGCAAATAATATCGACCTCTATGTGAACTCCAATAAAACCGAATTCATGTGCTTCAAAAAGAAAATAGACATCTCCACACTTGACGGTAAGCCTCTTAAGCCAGTGGAACAGTTCACATACCTTGGTAGTAATATCTCATCCACAGAAAGCGATGTTAATACACATATAGGAAAAGCATGGGCGGCCACAAATAGATAATCAGTAATATGGAGATCCGATCTCTCAGACAAGCTAAAGCGACAATTCTTCCAGGCTGTGGTTATATCAGTGCGGCTGTATAGCTGCACCATCTGGACCCTAACGAAACGCCTCAAGAATAAGCTAAATGGGAGCGGCACAAAAATGTTGCGAGCAGTCCTGAACAAGTCGTGGAAGCAGCACCCCACAAAGAAGCAACTATATGGTCACCTGCCCCCCATCTCACAGACCATCCGGGTGAGACGGACTAGGCATGCAGGGCACTGCTGGAGAAGCGAGGACGAGCTCATAAGCGACGTTCTTCTGTGGAAGCCAACACATAGACATGCTAACGTAGGACATCCACTAAGGACCAACATTGACTAAATATGCGAGGACTCGGGATGCTGCACGAAGGACCTCCCAGGGGCCATGAGTAATACGGAAGGTTGGCGAGAGATAGTCATGGATATCCGTGCTGCTTGCGCGACATCTCAATCCAACATGATGAAAAGAAAGAAAAAGGAAAAAAAGGGAGAGTTAAATCTTGATAATTCTACTTTTTACATACTGAACTATTTAGCAATAGCTTTGAAGTAAACGTGTAAAACGTCGTATTAATTAGATTATCATAATGTTGTACATCCACAGATCCTGTAAGTTAAATATATTTCTTTATATTAAAATAAATACTTACACCCGGAAGGTTAATATTATTGCTAGTACTATTAAAAGCCAATAAATGAATCCGACAATTTTTTTACGGTAATGATTTTACCTGAACATTTAGCATGTAGTTTTGTCGATATTATTACACACTTAGAAAACTTTTGGTTTAACTGAAATTCATTATTTTCAAATTTTCATCGAGTCTTTGCGTGTCTATTTCGAGGCAATCAGTTTTTCATACCCCATAGAAACTTTGGGCAATTTTCGTACGGCGTTTATTGACTGTAGACACTCATATACAATTGGCGAGTTGATTTAACTTTTTTCAACTATTCTATTTTGGTTAAAATCGGATTTAGTTTAACAATTTCGCTTAATTTTAGCTCAGCAGTTATACACTTTTAATTTTTTTTCTCCTTCTCTTCGGGAATTTATCGTATTAAATTCCCAAATGTATTCAACTTCTTAACTTTGAACTGCACAGAGTGCCCTGAGACTTGTAGTTATTTTCATAGAGTTATAAATGACAGTCCAAGTTTTTATGAAATAACGCCAGTTTTAATATGTTTACTGTATTTCTTCAGGTTAGTTTTCGAACATATACTTTGTATTAAACATCTTCCTAGTCAACTCGTTCGGCCCGAGTCAGAAGAAGCTCATCTATTTATACGTAAAATCGAATACTTATAAGAAACGCTTTTGCCAATGATAAATAACTAGCAGGGATATCTGGTATTGCCGAGGAAAATGACTTCAGATATTAACCCTTTCTTAAGATTTATTTATTTGTATAATTTCTGACAGAATACAAATACTAAAAAAATAGTTTTTGCACTTAAACTTTGTATTATACATCCTCTTCCGAGTCAACTCATTCAGCGTGCTTCAGAAGCAACTCAACAATTTATACGTAAAATCAAATCTTATTATAATGGAGATTGTGTGTTTTTCTGTCTGTAACCGAAACTATATCACTACTCAAGTCAGAATTTCCTTAGTTATTTACCTCACATTCTCCATGATTTTATTTTTATTTAAACCTCAATAACTAATAAAACTGTTTGACATTATTAATACTGTTGGTCTTATCTAAATACTAATAACATGCAATTTTATTTATATATACAACAAAATAGCGGTTTACTGTGTAAACGGTAAAGCTAATTTGCATATTGATATTAAAAACGTGATTTTAATAAATATCTGCTTAGTATTATTGATTTCTAATTGTTTGGTTTTATCTTAATGAATATGAGCAAAATTCTCGTGTAAATCTTAAAAGAAATTCATTAACAAAAAGAAATAACTGTAATTTTATTCTTTACTTCCTATATTAACTCTAGAGCTAAATTAGCAAAATTTAGCATTGAAAAACGGAAATGATGGAAGAGTAAGCCTCGGTTGTTCTATTTTCCGATTATACCCCCTCTGTTTCAAATCTTTTTTTCTGCATTCTTAATTAGTTTCAATAGCATTTGTGATTTAATCTAATATTCTATTACATTAAAACTTAAATACTTGCACCCGGAGGGTGCATATATTTGCTAGTACATTTAATTAACGCTTTTGCCAATAATAACTAACAGGGATATCTGGTATTGCATGGGAAAATAACTTCAAATATTAACCTATTCTTATAATATACTTATTTATATATTTATTTACATATTTTTGGACATAATACAAAAGATATTAAAAGTTGTTTTTCCACTTATACTGTGTATTAAGCATCTTCATAATCAACTCGTTCGGCGTGCTTCAGGAGCAACACAACTATGTATATGCAAAATCAAATACATTTAATAAAAGCTTTAGCCAATGAGAAATAACTATCAGGGGCATCTGGTGATGTAAAGAAAATATCTTCAAATATTAACCCATTTTTAAGATACATCTATCTATATATCTTCTGATAGAATACGACCAATATAAAAATGTTAATTTTTACACATATACTTTGTATTATACATCTTCCCAGTAAATTCGTTTGGTGCGCTATAGAAGCAGCTCACTTATACATAAAATCAAATACATTTAATAAACGTTTTAACCAGTGAGAAATAACCAGCAGGGACATCCGGTGATATTAAGCAAAATATCTTCAAATATCAACCCATTCTTAAGATATATTTATTTATATATTTCTGAGAGAATACAAATATAAAAAAAGTTAATTTTTGCAAATATACTTTATATTAAACATCTAGTTCTCAGTCATCTTATTTGACACACTTCAATGTAACTAAAAATCAAATACATTTAATCAAATTCATTTTATAAACGCTTCCTCCTGGTGATAGAACGGAAAATAACTTCGAATATTAACCCATCTATACATATATAAAGGGTGGTTGTGTGTATGCGTATGCCCGGAGAAAACTTCGAAAATGAAACAATTAACTACAAAGTAAATTGTCGGGACAAATATAAGGCGCTTATCCCGACGTAGCGGAGAGGGGCCAGTAGCGAGCTTTAGTGGGGTAGCCACCAGACCAGGTAAATAAAGTGGTTGCGAAATTCAGTGGGCTTTGCAGCTAACCACTTCAAAAACGCGACCCACTGTTACTCGTACTGGGTCAAATAGTTGAGGGGGAAGAAGAATGCGGAATGCACGTTTATCCAACACGCTTTCAGCTTGTACTACTGTCTAGTTCTGTCCACCCACCTCGCGGCCGGACTTTTAAGGCCTTGGTATGAACCACTACGAGGGGGTGTCAGCATTGAAAGAGGGGAAATGGGATTACCCAGTCGGCGACTACCTCATCAACTCGCTACCAAGTTTTAAAGAGAGAGGGGGATGAGAAAATAATTCTCACAAAATATATATGCACATTAAATATCATCAGGGCTTGGTTTTTTGAGCAAAAATTTGTGAAAAGGATTGAAAAATAAAATTTAAATGATAACAGAATGGAATATTTTTTTACATTTGATATTTTGAATAGTAGACCTTAACGTTTATTTTCAGAGTGGATGGATCAATGCAAGTTTTTTTTTACATGTGGATTTTAATGGGGCATCCGACGAGGATCCACCTCACGATTGAGTAATAATGGATCCGCGGGACTAACTTTTTAAAAATTCCCCCTCTACCCAGGCGATGCCGGGTGGCCGCTTTTAGTCTTTTTATAACGGACTTGGTGCGTTTGTATGTCTTTTTCCGAAACTACATCACCACTGACGTCACAATTCCCTTAGTGATTTAATAATCATTATTCAATCTTAATAAATACCTTATTTATCAACGATGTTTCTCTTAAAGTTTAACTGAGTTTGGTTTGCCTCAAAACAGCCCATGTTATTAATGCGTTCAAAATCCTGCAATGTGCGTTATATTAAAATAAAATCAAAATAAGTGTAATCATTTAATATGCGTTCTTATTTATTTTCGTTAGTTTTTCTAATTTAGTACTTAATTACATCACCGCCCTGTCGGCTGGTGCGTTATAATGCACCGACTGCACCTCTGCAGAGGGGTAAGACTCCCCCAATGGGGCCACCTGTTAGCCGTCGGTGGCGACCCGTGATGCTTAAGGATAGAGCCCAGGTGGATGAGCAGTTCATGACATGCAATACTCCACTTTGGCCCTATCTTGGGCTAGACGGGCGGTCGGAGAGGCCCCCTCCGATCAATCGGCTGGCCACGTCAAGCCCTAGCACCTATATGATTTTCCCAACCCTATTGCCCTCATGGCAAGCCCCAACAAGGCGGTGGCTGCGGGTCTACATGTCCTGGGAATGACGTTAAACTCTATCTGATGGTGAGGTTCCAGTTCTGGAGGTTTGGGGAATGTGGAGCAACCCTTCATCACCATTGCTCCCTGGTCCACTCTAACTCGGAGTGGTAGTACCTGTTAGGGTCCCATCTATGGGTTAAATAGAAAAATGTATTTATAAAAAATTGTATAATCCATTAAGAATTGATTTATTTCAAAACTTTATCGGCATTAAATGACCCACTGAGGTTGATATGCCGTAAAACAAAACAAACAAACAAATTAATTACATCAAAACTCAAATACTTACGCCCGCTGGAGGGGGACTATATTTGCTGGTTATTAAAATATATCTTTTTATATTTATTGATAGAAAACAACAATTATAAATTGGTTTTACAAGAATACTTAACATTAACTAGACTAGCAAAATAAAAAAGCACCCTCCGGGCAATGTAAAACTAATTTTTGAAAGATATTGCTTGAGGAGGTGGAAGTTAATAATTAAATGTCGGAGAGTTTGAACCATAAGTATGTAAAATCGTCAAATTTATTAAAGGAGTAACAAAAGAAAGAAAGAAAGAAAGACAATTTGAAATGGAAACAGTTCCGATAACTTTAAATATTATATTAGAATAAAACATTATATATATAAATATATAACGCCGGGCATCTATTTATTGAAACAAGGAGGATTTTCTAACGTTGCATGCTCACATTTTGAGTATATTTATTCTATGTTATGACGTTGGATTATGTGTTGGGTAATGTGACGTAAGCAGTGACAGAATTTTTGTTACAGACAAAAACAAGAAGCGAATATCCATTATTAATAGATGTTACTGAAAGATCCTCAGATATAAAAAGAAACATATGTATATTTACTTTAGCTCAGTCGGTAGAGCGTTCGGCTAGAAACCACAAGGTTCCTAGATCGATAAACTCCCTCGCTGCATGACTGATACCGACATTAGACCGCCCCGACGACTTTACTTACTGTAAATTGGCAAGCCAAGGATAGTGAATTACTAGGATTAAGAAAAGGATATATAATAAAACTTATAGATTTCTGTTGAGGGGCACAGGAAATGGACTCGTCGACCCGAGTTCAAATCCTGGACGATACTACAGTTCACATACCGCTAATAACATTGGGAAAGTTATGAATTCAACTTTTCTCCCTCCTACTATGGGTACGATTCTGGGCTCTTTAACCTTGGTTAGGCAACCAGTCCAGAAGAAGGAACACTCTGAATTCAAACCTGTTAAACTCCGCTTGGGGTGGTCACTACTAGAATAGGTTCAGTCCTAATTAGTTATACTAGCAACAGAAAACAGCATCCGGGCGTCGTAAGAATTAATTTTTCAAATACATTGCCTGAGAGGGTGGGAGTTAAAAATTCAATGTCAGAGGATGTGTATCATTAGTAATCAAAATTCTCATATTTATTAAATTGTTTAAAAAAATAAAACAATTTGAAATGAAAATGTTGCGTGCATGTAATAATCCGACAATTATTTTGAATATTTTCCTCATCAATTTTACACAAAATGGTAGGTATTTATTTATTTGTAAACTTTTTAGTTAACTTCTTGTTACAGTAATAAAAAAAATAAAAGGGACGAGAGTAAAAAACAATTTCTAAATTGCTTACTCAAATTTTGTGTGTATATAGCATAAGAATATTGTAACGTAGGCTGTGACGTAGAGATATGACGTACTTTTTGTTACAGACAGAAATACAGACAATACTTATTTCACTAATTTTTTACTATTTTTTAAAACTTTTTTGTTGATTACTTGGTACGTAAAATCAGATATATTTTAAAAATACGAGTATACAAGAATTAGCTTGGGACTCGTGATTTAAGGTTACCACCGTAAGAAATGGACACGGCGAAACGAGTTCAATTCATGGACGAGGCTGTTTTCATGTCACATAGTGTCAATATCCTTGGTAAAGGTATGAATCCAACTGTGTTCACTATCGGTAAATAGTAGGGTAGACTGGGATCTTTAACCCTGGTATGGTAACTGGTCTAGGACAACGGTCCCCAACCTTTTTGTGCGCGTCGGACCGGTTTCATCTAAGACAATATATTCACGGACCGGCTTTCATATGCTCCGGCTTACATTTGCTCGATAATCGTTAATGACGTCATCTAATAATAAATCATCTTTAGTGGTCTTATGTCAAATGCAAACATCAACAGACAATAAATAACCTTTTGTTCATAAATTAATAATCAACAACATCTCTGTAAACGAAAATATTTATTTTAGAACGAAAATCCTTTCTAATAAGAAATAATTATAATTAAAAACTCGATTCAAGTGACACTACTGATCATTTCTATATAAAAAAGTGAACCAGTGAATCAAATAATAATAATGACAATTAGTGAGAGCCCTGAGCTTGTTTCTCTGCAACGAGCCAGTCCCATCCCGGGCAAATGGGAGATAGTGACACACGAATTGTGTTCCGTGCGTACAGACTATTCCGTAGTTTCGGTTTGGTTGCGGTCACTACAGAAAATCCTGCTTCACAAAGATCGGAGGTTGGAAATGGAAGCGGGTTTTCAATGCTTTTTGGGCGATCTTAGGATATTCTGCCTTGATTTTAATCCAGAACACTGTGCGACCCGGTACCTAATGGCCCGCGGTCCGGTACGGGTCGCGGCCCGGTGGTTGGAGACCGCTCATCTAGGAGAAGGAAAACTATGCATTCAAACCAGAGGGCTCTCTTCTTGTTTGTCAAAACTAATTTGATGGCCCCTCCCCTTCCTCCTCCTCCTCCTCCTCCTCCTACTACTACTACTACTACTGAAAGGAATTAATCGTAGATATGTATTTCACGCGCGCAACCCTCGAAATTGTCAAGCCGTTTCTTAGTATAGTGTAAGAAAGAAAGTATCAAAATCACAATGAATCCTTGGAAAAAATGTTTAACTCCAGGAAATGATTTTGCGATCTAAGATGTCACACAGAATCATTTGAGACGGTTTATTTATCAGAATGCAATGGAATAATCGTATTAGAGTCAAGAATGAAAGATTAATGAAATCCTAATGCAGGCAATATATTAAGCCAAAAGGTTTAGCTTTTCAATCCTCGGTCCAAAGGAATTATCTAACTCGCCTCTTCGACTTTTTATTCTTCTTAGGCTTCTTACACAGACCCAAGAATTGGGAAAATAAATAGGCGTCTTCTTAAACAGAAGCTAACAAAGACATACGTATATAAACACATGGAAACACTATCGGTGCGTTTGCATGTGTCTGTGAACACATCGGTAACTTCGTATGTATGTGTCGTTAAGGCTGTGTATGTGACTGTTTCAATATTGATTTAAATATATATATATATATATATATATATATAATATATATATATATATATTATATATATATATATATATATATATATATATTATATGTGTGTGTGTGTGTGTGTGTGTTATGTGTGGTGTGTGTGTGTGCGTGTGTAAGGTATCCAACACTGGTAGTAAGGGGTGATTCTACATGGTATCTTCAAAATGTTCACTGTATAATTATTGCATGTTTTAGTAGGTGCACATACAAGGATTTTTATATAAATACCCAGAGAGAGAGAGAGAGAGAGAGAAGAGAGGAGAGAGAGAGAGAGAGAGAGAGAGAGAGAGAAGAGAGAGAGAGCTCAATGTATAATAATCTATAATTTAGATTAAATACAGAACAATATTTACCTTTTGAAATATTTATGAGACTGAACTTCTTGGGAATTTTAGGAATATATTTATTTAAATTTCTAAAAGAACTTGTTAGTTTCAAATGTAAACGTTTGTAAATAAAATAACTAATGCATTATATATAGTTTATTCATCAATATATCAACACTGAAGATTTCATTAAATTGGGTTAATTCCTTGAATTTTGGTATTTGTTTTCTTTCGATGAGGTGACATACAATGGTGGAATTTAGTTCCGTTAAGTTCGATTTAACTGAGGACACTATGTAGAAGTATCAAATGCTCATGAAGTCAGTAGTTTCACGGCAAATTCTTGAAATAATCAAATGCATACCTCCCCACCTATATACTGCAAAAGTTCCAAATAAAACTAGGAAGAAGATTAGTTCAGCTGTGACTCTGACGACAAAAAAATAGAAAAAAGAAAGAAGCAAAAGTTGCTTTTCAATAAATCAAATTCAGCAAGAATGACTAGATGGTCGGTTAATAGTTTAAATCTTTCTGTTGCCAACGAACAGAGATAATTAGATGATTATCGAAGAGAATCAATTTTATGGGGCGCCTACTTTGGTGCATGAACAAACATCCGAGATTCAGGTTGGGATTAGAGTGTAATATCTGTTCTTCATTCAACTCTCATCTTACGGGTTGAAGTAATTGGGGTCAGAGGTAGTGCTGTATAGCTAAACCAATTGGGTTGACCATGTGGGGAAAAAAAATCCTCGG